>CM046995.1:22292974-22539892 GCA_025698465.1 Gossypium longicalyx | reverse complement strand
AAAGAAAGGTAATGCTCTTACCTTAAAGGAATATCTGAGAGCATTACAGGACTTAAGCGTACACAAATATGCAAAAACCAGACCATAAAATTTCATCCAATTTAAAACTTTTCAAACACATGCATATAAAGTCCCTTATACAGACCTCTGAGGCCTAAAACATATATCAGGGCGGTTCGGGACTAATCGAGAACTTAAGAAAAATTTTATAAAATTTCCCATGTTAAACCTTACACACACATGTAGAGGTATTACCTGCCTACAATGCGTGTCCAATACCGTGTTGAATTTTTTCAGTTTGAATCTGGGACTTTTCACATGGCGAGAACACGCCCATGTCCTAGCCCATGTCCCTCACATGGCCTCGACACGCCCGATGTGATTGCGTGTCAAAAACTGAACATTTTGTTTATTACGTCATCATTCATTTTGAGGCACCACGAACATGGTAAATGCAGTGTACTAGGCCGTGTCCTCCACATGAGTCGATACACCACGGCCATTCTTTGCCCATGTGTTTACTACCATGCATCTTGACTTAGAAAATTTGGGTGCAGGGGACACGGGCTATTCGACACGCCCATAGAGCGCGACTATATATTCGCATACGGTTTAGACACATGCCTGCAGTGTCTACCCATGTGGACTATTTTAAGGATATTTTCTAAGCCATTAGTCACCCTCATTCATTCATACACTTAGACATAAGTCATAACATGCATCAAGGCATATTTAATCACTCAAATATTCAATTCCATGGCACTTCCATACCAACGTAATGTCATCTTATGGCCCGTACAATTACTTATACTACTTAGAATCATTCCACACCACTTTCATGCATTATTATACTTGTTACCCAAAACTTCAATGTTATGCATCCATGACTATAGTCATTTTAAAACATCAAGTCATCCCTTATCTCTAAACACCTAACTAACACTTCATCAAGCATCCATCAAGCAATAACATATCATATCATTGAGGCATTATCACATGCATGCATGGGCAATTAGATTACAACCCAAGGATCAAATATAAGCCATATCACATGACCATTACAAAATGAATCATCATCATTATAGGCCTTCACAATTTGGCTAACTAGCATGTCACATATCACATAATAACCAAGTCTCTTATACATGCCATACTCAAAATAATACATTTACTATACTAAATGATCTTTTGATAATGTGATCGAATGCTTCGACAATGTCCGATCCCTAAGCTAGCCTGGCAGAACTACAAGGAAAAAATGAGAGAGGAGTAAGCATTTAAGCTTAGTAAGTCCACATGCAAATAATATGCAATAGTAACATGCACCATCATGCAAAATCATGGGAACATTTTCACTATTTCTCATCACTCAAACCTTTTTGGCTTATTTATTTGGTAATCACATATACACATACAAACTCACTTTCTTGTCACATGTCACCCTTTAGCAAGGCATTACATATGAGAATAATGTACGTACCTGTACATACTCGTAGCATCTTAAACAACTTTGCCTGGCCCACCTTGGGGCTTTCATCACATCGTTCTTTATATCAATTGCCAAACTTCTTATTGGATTTCCCATTGAATTACCCCTTGAACTCTTGGAATACCATAGGATAGACGGAAACTTGCACCTGAGTGCCATATAAACATGGGTAAAACCCAATAACATGTGTTGCATCCGTTTTGAACTTGGACCACTCAACGAGCTTGGATGCTCACATCTATAATGAACTCGGACCACTCAACGAGCTCAGATGCTACATATCTCGCGAACTTGGACCGCACAACATGTTCGGATTAACCACATGTTTCACGAACTTGGACTGCTCAACGAGCTCAGATATCATATACGTCATGAACTTGGACCGCTTAACAAGTTCGGACATCTTAATCTCCTAGTGACATGTCACTTGTATCCTAAACTATTCCTAAGGTTCAAACGGGATTCTTTTACTTATGCACGTAACTTCTTCGTAATAATTGCTCGTGGTGTCGGAATAACATCCATAACTTTTCTCATGCTTGCAATGTCATCAATAAACATAACATATACAATAATGACATAATGGTGACCATGCAATATCAATGCGTTAAAACATATCATATTGTCACATTTTTTACATATGTACTTACCTCGGTACAAAATGATGATAATCGAGTCTAATCGTTGTATACTTTATTCTTCCCTCGATTGAGACTCAGTTCATGTCTTTCTTAATCTATAATGCCAAATTTAACTCATTTATTAATCACATTCTTCAAATCAATCCATAACTTATGCTTTGGTATAATTACCCCTTTTACCCCTAACTTTTCACTTATTTACGATTTAATCCTTAGGCTCTTAAAAATGAAATGCATACATTTTCCTTGTTATCCAAGCTTAGCCGAACTCATAACATGCTCATAGCAGCCCATATTTTCCATTATATCATACATCTCTCTACCCATTTTACAAACTTTACACTTAGTCCTTTTTTAGCCATTTTCACTAAAAATCACCTAGCAAAAGATGTTTACCATGTCTTAAACATTCATATTCCTCCATTAATTAACAAAACACATGCATATTACCATGAGGAATTTAGCCATGAGGGATTTAGCTATAAGGGCTATAAATAGGTTTCGAATGCAAGGTTGCCAGGCTAATGCCGAAATCTTTCTCACCTTGTTACCGGAAACCCTTTTCTCTTCAAGATCCAAAAAGCCGAAAAGCCTTACTTCTTTCTTTCTTTTCTTGTGTTGATTTCCATTCTTCCTCTACTTCATTGCCGACTTTTCTTTCTTTTTCCTTGGAGCTGAATAACTCTCTTTTGCCATACAAAATCAGACTAGTGTTTGCTCTTCCAAATAGTTTTTTTCTAAAGTATCGATTATTGTTCCTCACTTCTTCTAATCGGTTTTGGGTAGGAATAGGTATCGAATCTCAGTTTTGGATCCCTACCGATATACTCTTCAAGTAACGGGCTTTGGTAAGTACTCTTAACCTTAGTTGGCCGAATAGTCAGAGTTAAGGTAAGGGGACTTGTGTTGGATACGAGTCACCTATTATTCTGGTTTCTAATAGTTAAGATTGATGCAGATCTAGGAGTTGATCATGGTTAGTGATTTAAGAAGAGGCTGTTATACTTATCGCGCAAGGTAAGGTTAAGGTGAGGTTTCGATTTTAGTAAAGATATGTATTAAGCATGTGGTTAATTGAAGGGTGATATCATTTGTAGGTTGGTGACTAAGGGAATTGCAGCACTCTTGCTCACCAGGTGTGCACATACACTGCACATACACAATAAATCGGCAAAAGCTGAAATGCCGAAAAGCCGAAAAGCCAAAATGCCGAAATGCCGAAAGTTGGGCTACGGTAGTCTTGCGAGTGTGCGAACACTCGTGAAGAGGAAACTAATAAGTTGTCTAAGGCCCATGGGCGATTCCATGGACTTGGGCTGTGAATTGGCCAATTGGGCCCGAATAGGATTAATGGGCCTGACGGGCTGTTGGGCCCATAATAGGCAAAAATTGATAATTGATGCTATGTGATAGAAATTCATATGTGAGCATGTATATAATGTGATTTGGGCCTAATGGGCCACATAAATGTGATTTGGACCTAATGGGCCATATAAAAGTGATTTGGTCCTAATGGGTCGTATGAATGTGATTGGGCCAAGTGGGCCATATGCAGGTATGTGGATTTGATTGAGCTTTGTAAGGGGTTTTGGGCCTAGTATATGATGACTACATAAAACTTAATTAATTAATTGCGACCGTGGACAAGTCAAAGGGTTAAGGTGTGGCAACGGGTATATGCATGTCTAGGATTGGATCTAGGGAGAGTTTGGTACTTAAGCGGTCTTAATGACTCACCTCCTCTTCTCTGGAATCCTACCTGGTGCATAGTATTCGTTCATCTTAGCTCACGGGATTTTTTAACAGGCCAAGGTAAGTGAAAACCGTAAAAAAAAGAAAAATTATCGAAATGCCCCTAAAGGCGAAAATGACCAAAATACCCCTAGGTGTTGAATGTAAGTTTTGGGAATCATGGAACGGAGGAAGTATATGAGGATCGCATGGTTGCTTGACAATCGTGGATCCACCGACGGCTTTTAAGCCTGATGTGTAAATGCAGGTAGTTTCGCAATCGGGCTACTATAGATGTGACGGATGGGTGGGTCGATATTTATATCCCTACATGATGTGACGGGGGACGAAGCTAGTGTGTAATGGATGGATTATTGGGATGGGATTGCATTGCATGTGATGTATGGTGTTTATTGAATGCTTGTTCCTCGTCGAGGGTTGTACACACTGAGTTTTCGAAAACTTACCCCCTCTTTTATTTTATTCTCAGGTGATGCTCAGTAGAAGGTTCGATGTTTAGAGGGACTCTGGGTGGCCAGCTAGCAAGGCAACATGGATGTGTTTTTTCTTCTTAAAAGAATACAAGTGTCTATTTTATTAAGTACTTTTCCAACTAGATTGTGACAAGGTTTTCATTTTGTTATTATTTGGGTTTTTATTTTCATGCGTTGTAATTACAAAATGTTGAACATGGGTTTGCTAAATCATAGTATGTTATTCTACGCTTCCGCAACAGAATTTTAAAATGACAGGTTTTCATAAAATCATATGTTTTAAACAGGTTTTCGTGATTGAAAAATAAAAAGAGTTTTTATAAGTTAATTAATTTTTCTTTTATTTTAAGAAGGGTTTTCAATGAAAACACGGTTTTCGCTAAAACACTTCAATGTGATGCGCCAGATTCGGCCATAACATTCAGGCCGGGTTTCAGGTGTTACAGTACAAAATGATAATAATCGAGTCTAATCGTCGTATACTTTATTCTTCCCTTGATCGAGACTCGGTTCACGTCTTTGTTGATCTATAATGTCAAATTTAACTTATTTATTAATCACATTCTTCAAATCAATCCATAACTTATGCTTTGGTACAATTACCCCTTTTACCCCTAACTTTTCACTTATTTACGATTAGTCTTTAGGCTCCTAAAAATGAAATGCATACATTTTCGTTGTTTTCCAAGCCTAGTCAAACTCATAACATGCTCATAGCAGTCCATATTTCCCATCATATCATACATCTCTCTACCCATTTTACAAACTTTACAAGTTAGTCCCTTTTAAGCCATTTTCACTAAAAATACCTAGCAAAAGATGTTTACCATATCTTAAACATTCATATTCCTCCATTAATCAACAAAACACATGCATATTACACATGCGTAATTTTTCTAACATAAACCCTAGCTTAAAATATAGCTAGAAATGGATAGATCATGTTACCGGGACTTCAAAAATACAAAGAACATTAAAAACGGGCTAGGGAAACACTTACTATTAAGCTTGGAAATGTTGAACAAAACCCTAGCTATGGAGTCTTGATATTTTCGACAACTAAGGAGGAAGATGGACAACATTTTCACTTGAGTTTTCCCTTTTTATTCTTTTTATTACCAAATGACCAAATTGCCCTTAGGGTTTTTCTTTCCAATTTTTCCTATGCATGCCAATTTTTGTCCAAAATTATTTTAATTGGTCAAATTGCTAATTAGGACCCTTTAATTAATAATCTAAAGCAATTTCATGATTAAAGCTTCTAGAATGCAAGTTTTGTCTTTTATTCAATTTTGTCCCTAAAATGCAATTAGACATTTTATGCATAGAATTTCTTCATGAAAATTTCACACAACCATGCATTCATAACATAAACCTTATAAGAATCATAAAATAATTATTTCTATCTCGAGCTTGTGGTCTCGAAACCACTGTTTTGACTAGGCCCTAATTCGAGATTTTACATGAATAGTCTTAAACTAGTTGAAGGATCTACAAACCCTGAACCAAAGGTTGAGCCAGAAGAAGAAATAGTCAAGCTAAGTATTGAACCTGAATCTACAACTCCAATGGTGACTTCTGCAAGTACTTCAAAGAAATCGGAGTTGTCAATTATGATGGATATGTGCAAGTTCATGTACAATCAACAACAAACTTACTGGAAATATGCAAAAATTAGAGATGACTCAATTCAAAACAATTTTAAGAATATCTCTAGTAATTTTGTTCCTAAATTCCCAGATGCTATCCTTGAGACATGGATGAAAGATACTAACTATGTAAGCAGAGATGGAGCTAAAGAAGACAAGGGGAATGAGCCAAAAAATAAAATGGGGGATTCTTGTCTTGTTATTTATTTAATTATTTTTAGGTCTTTAGGAATTTATTCATTTTGTAATTAGGATTTAATTTCTACATAATAAAACATATCAAGCATGAATAAACTTAACACTTCTTTAAAAAGAAAAAGACTAAGTGATGTGGTAATGAGAATGAACATGTCTAGGATTGGGTTATTAGGAAAGACTTGGTATTTAAGCAGTCTTAATGACTCGCCTCTCTTTCTTTACAACCCAACCTGGTGTTCAGTTTCATTCATTACTTTGTTCTTGCAATGAGGACATTGATTCTTTTTAAAGGGGGGTAAGGCAAATAAATTGCTCTAATTTTTCAAGTATGTTTCAATCATTTCTTTCGTAAGTATGTTTTAATAAACGAATGTTTAGAGAAATTTTTTTTGTTAATGAGATAGTTTGTATGCAAGTATGAATGATGATTCTATCTGAGTGAATGTATGTTATCATGAAGAATGGAATGCTTGTATGATCTTAGTCTTAGTAATGTTTTCCATGAAAACTTAGTTTTTCTTGAGATTAGACATGCATGAAGGTTTATACCTTTAGAATTGACTTAGTAACTTTATTGAGGCGAAATCCTAAGAGATATAAAAATCTAAAATGATATAGGCGTGAAATCTAAGAGATATAAAAATCTAAAATGAAATAGGCACTATTTCTTTGGATTGTTTGAGCCTTTTCGAGCCAACCTTATGATATTAGACCCTTGAAACTGTAATTTTGAGCTTAAAGGCCTGTTTATTGCAATGAATCTATATTATAAACCACATTACCATCTTTTTAAGTTTTCCTAATTTTGTGCACTCATCTTAACTAAAGTTGTCTTGGTAATCAACATTTGAGGAAATTTTCAAAAAGATATATGTACTCATGCTTAAAAAAGAGAGAGAGAGACGAAGAAAGAGCGAAGAAAAGTTTGCTCAGTCTCCAAAAAGAAAAATGTATGAGCATGAGTTCAAAATAAGTTTGGGGGTGTTCCAAAGGTTCAATTAAAGAAAAAGGTTGTATTTTAAGAAATCCAAGACAAAGTTAAAGGTTAAGATTTTGAAACTGAAATGTCTCATCTCTTTAAATCCCTACCTTTAACCAAGCCCCATTAAAACCTTATAAAAGACCAATTGATTTGATGATTATGACACCTACATTAGTGGAGAGGAAGTACTAAGTTCAACATATAAAGATCATAAATAAGCCTTATGATTGTTTGCTTGATTGATAAGAAATTATGTTGAATGAAGAATGTTATTTGTGGCTGTGACATACAAACAAACTATGATTCATGTTGGCATATTTTGAAACTTAGTATAAAATTCTAAAAATGTTTGCGTATGAATTACTTGTTAATAAGGAAGATCTATGAACACGAAGTTATTAATGCATGATTATAGGACAAAGATTGATGTTGCTTACACAGTTAGCAATTTTGCCTTAGCAAGACCTTTTGCTGTGCATAAACATTACTTGGGACGAGAAATGATTTAAGTTTGGGGGTCTATAAACTAAAAAATATATAGGATTTTTCCTAATCAATTTATCACCTTTTTACTTAAATTTGTTGTTAAAACTAATTAATTGTTTAATAAATTAATGAAATATGTGAAAATATGAAATTAGGACATAGAATTTATTAAAATGTGATTTTATGCTTTATTATATAGTTTTCAAGCATAAAATGGCTTATTTTATATTTATTTGAATATATTATATTTTTAAGACATAAAATGGGTCATGCATGATTAAATTAAATAATAAAATATAAAATTATATTTAATAATTCATTTTAAATTATTTCATTAATAATTTGCGTTTTAATTATTTATTTATTTTATTCTTTGGTCCTTTAATTTATTGATTTATTTTGGACAGGTCTGATAGCTTTGTTGGATTACAAAAACCGTCCAAATTGAAGACCAATCAACCTAATTTTGGCTACACATGGCTGTCCACATAAACTACTTTTTGGTTTAATTACACAAGGTCCTTGCAATGTTGAAGAAATTAGAGATTTGCCCGAATATTTACATTTGACCGAGTCTCAGTCCTGAGTTGTTATGGCATTTACATTATTTAAAAATCAAGAAAAATTTGACTCAAAATCCACTAATCATGGCTGGCCATTCATTGAAGAAGCTTGAAGAGACTAAACCTCACTATTTTTAGCAAACTACTCTCCTCACTTCACCTATATATAAGACTTCATTTCACCATTCCTAATTATCCCTCATCCCTCATCCCTCATCCCTCGTCCCTTATCCCACATCATTCTCTCTTTTCTCTCAATTCTTTTTAGCATTTTCCATTCCCCACATCTAGTATCATCTCTTCATAAAGATTTTAGCAATTAAACCTCTTAAGGAGCCCTTGGTAGGCCACCTTGGAGAGCCATCAGCAAAGGAGCAAAGTGAAGGAGCAAAGGATCCTCGTCGGTCAGAGTCTTGGGGGACAACCACTTTGATTTGGGTTTAATCTTTCTTTTCTTTGATTTAATTTGAAAATGTTTGCTATGCGTTTTTTGTTCTTGGTACAACAATGTTAGCTTAATTTTATTTAAGCTAGGATGATTGTTTTGATTAAATAACATTTATTTGATTCATGCTTATAATATTTATGCCTCAATCGATCATGTTTTCAATTAAAATCAAGTTTGTAATTCATTCATACGTGATTGAAATGTATCTGAGTTAGCTGAGGGATCCTAACCAGACGATGGCTAGTGGACACATAATTGAAATGTGCATGCTCAATTTAGATCCTAACCGGATTAAATTGAAGGTTGTATAACAACTCTAACCAAGCTCTATTATCTACATTGTTGTTAGATTTGTGTGATTAAACTGTTTCAAACCTAACACATCGCTATTACCTCCCACGAATGCTAAGAAACCCTTAGTAAATAAGGATCAGTAAAATGCATATTTACTATGTAAAGGATTCTGAAAGGATCTAATGTGGTTTCCAAACTCATGAAAGATCAAGTTACCATGGAATATTTTTCAGAATGTTATTAAGCATGTTGATAATAAATTGAGTTTAATTAAAGTAATTATCCTAGTTTATTTATGTTATAATTGTTGCAATTTGTGTTTAATTTTGCTAAAATCTATTTCATTCTTATAGTTTGCATATTTAGGATTATTTGCATTGGGGATCATTGCATTTAGTTTAATATATTTAATTTTAATCATCACTTCTCAATCATATTGTGTTTTTATTTACCAAGTTGTTAATATAATTTTACAATTAAGTGATTTAACACAAATACAATCCTTGTGAAGACGATAACTCGATACTTACTTATTACTTGATAACGACTATATACACTTACATAAACCTACGTGTTATAGTCGGTAGATGGGATTCGAGTGGATCCAAAGAAGATTGAGGCAATCTTAGAGTGGAAACTGCCTAGGAGTGTTACAAAAGTTTAGAGTTTCTTGGGTATGGCTAGCTATTATCGTACATTCGTTGAAGGGTTTTCCCTTATTGTTGCACCCTTAATGAAACTACTTCAAAAAAACATGGTGTTTGAGTGGACTAACAAAAGGCAGGAAAGTTTTGAATAGCTTAAAGCAGTGTTGACTGAGGCACCTATGTTGATTCAACCAGATCCTAGAAAAGATTTTGTGGTTTATAGTGATGCTTCGTATTCAGGTCTCAGTTGTGTGTTAATCCAAGAGGGTAAAGTTATGGCTTATGCTTTGAGACAGTTGAAGACGAATGAGCGCAATTATCACACTCATGACTTGGAGTTAGATGTTGTTGTTTTCACGCTTAAGATTTGGCGTCATTACTTCTATGGAGAGAAGTGTGTCTTTTTTATGGATCATAAGAGCCTTAAGTACCTCCTCACCTAAAAGAAGTTGAATTTAAAGTAGAGGCATTGGATTAAACTTTTAAAGGATTATGATTGTGTGATTGAGTATCACCCTGGTAAGGCAAATGTTGTCGTTGACACTTTGAGTAGAAAGTCGATGACGGAATTGAGAGCTACAGTCACGCGCTTGAGTTTAGCTAGTGATGGTGGTTTGTTAGTTGAACTTCAAGTGAGGCCAAGTATTTCATAGCAAATTAAGGAGAAATAGCTATTGGATGGGGAACTGCTAAAGAGGATCCAACAGGTTAAGTAAGGTGTTAAGAGAGATTTTGATGTTGTCTATTAGGGTATATTGAACTTTCGAGGTAGATTGTGTGTGTCGCATGATGTAGATTTGAGGCAAGCGATTTTTTTCGAGATGCATAGTGGCCCTTACACTATGCATACCTGTAGTGGTAAAATGTATCATGATCTACGAGAGATTTATTGATGGCCTGGGTTGAAGCGTGATGTTACAAATTTTGCAACTCAATGTTTGGTTTGTCAGAAAGTAAAGGCAAAGCATCAGTTTCCTTCAGGTTTGTTACAACCAATTATGATTCCTAAATCAAATTGGGAAAGAATCACTTTGGACTTTGTTTCGGGTATGCATTTGACTCCGACGAAGAAGGATTCAGTGTGGCTAATAGTTGATTAGTTTTTTTAAGAGTGTGCATTTCTTGGCAGTGTGTACCAATTATTCTTTGAAAAAGTTGGCAGAATTGTACATTGCCAAAATTGTATATCTTCATGGAGTTCCAGTTATTTCAGTTGGGATCCGTATTTTACACCTAGGTTTTGGAGGAGTTTCCAAGCGGCTTTGTGGTTGAAGCTTAGTTTCAGTACGACTTATTACCCCCAAACAGATGGTCAGTCTGAGAGAGTAATTCAAGTTTTAGAAGATATGTTGCGTAGCTGTGTGATCAAGTCCAGTAGTAGTTGGGAGCAATATTTGCCCTCAGCAAAGTTTGCCTACAATAAATGTTTCAAGCGAGTATTCGTATGACACCGTTTGAAGCGTTGTATGGTTGAAATAGTAAAGCTCCTTTGCATTGAACAGAATTGGATAAGAAGCGAATTGTTGGATCAGAAATAGTTCGTGAGGCTAAAGAGAAAGTGAAGTTGATTTGTGAAGAATTGAAAGCAACATTTGATAGGAAAAAGTCTTATGCGAATTTGAAACATCAAGATATCAAGTTTCAAGTTTGCAATAAGGTGTTCTTGAAGGTTTCACCTTAGAAGAAGGTTATGCGGTTTGGAAGGAATGTTAAATTCAGTAGAAGGTATGTTGGACCTTATGAAGTTGTTGAGAGGATTGATTCAGTAGCTTATCGACTCAAGTTACCGCTAGAGCTTGAGTGAATTCATGATGTTTTTTATGTGTCTATATTGTGGAAGTATCGTTCAAATCTATCGCACGTTGTGCCAGTGGAGGAGATTGAATTTCAAACCAATTGAACCTATGAGGAAGAACCAATTGAGATTCTAGCTCATGAAGAGAAGGTTTTGCATAACAAGAAGGTTCTGTTGGTTAAGGTTTTGTGGTACAACCACAAGACATAATAGGCTACTTGGGAGGTTGAAGATGCGATGAGACAAAAATATCCTTACTTGTTTAGCTCAAGTAAATTTCGAGGATGGAATTCTTTTTAGGAGGGGAGAGTTATCACACCCCAAATTTGGCCTAGGAATTTCAAGGGTAAAATGGGAATCTTAGCTCTAGTGTGCTATGGAATTTTGTAGCATGGTAAATCGTTAATTTTTTGTCTCTGGCTTTTGAAAATTAAATCAAATTTTGAAAATATTGTTGAAAAGACTTTCAATTTTGAAATGAGGACTGATTTGTAAAAGAGTTTGATTTAGGAGTAGTTATAAAGCAGTTTTACCAAATTTTAAAATTCAACATAACATTTTCCCCATCCATAGTAAACTCATGTTAGTTTCTTCCCCTTTGTTTTGTGTTGCCATCCCTTATTTTCAAAAGCTCTTCCCACTCAATTTTGATTTCCAAAACTCTATTCCTTTGATTTCTATCATCACTCAAGCCATAAATCTCCATGGAATTTTAAGAAAAACACCTAAAAACTCCATTGATTGTGCTATCTCTCAAGTTATGGGTTTTCCAAATTTTTTATTAAACTTTCATTTTTTTTCCATTGAAGGTAATAATTTGTCTTTATATTAGTTTTAGATGTTATCTAGTCTTTTAAACTGAGTTTTTAGTCATTAAATCGCATGTTTTGAATAAAAGCCAAAAATTGAATCATTAATGGTAGATTTCAGGGTTTTGGATTAAAAAATATGGTTTCAAAGTGGTTTTCAATTAGTTTTTATGTAAATAGAAGGTTTCTAAACTAAGTTTAAAGTTTCGTTAATTTTTTTTTAAGTTTTAATGAATTTTTGTGAAAATTATCATAGCATGTCAAAAAAAATTGATACCATGAATTGGGTAATTTTGTGTAGTTTAAAGGTTGAGAATTAGTCGGAGATGAATAATTAGATGGATTGAATCAGTTTTAGGCAAAAATTTTAGTATGGACCGAGATAATTAAGTTTCAAGTTGACTATGTCGAAGGTTTTAGTTTCAAGAGAATCTAGCTTAGGCTTGTGTTTTATCTTAATTTAAGAGAGTCTTTAATTGTGTGTTGTTTGTGCTTGTTGTGGGATTTTCGTGTTGAAGCTTTGGAATCATTAGGACTTTTTACAAGTTAAGGAAAAACTAGTTTAAGCTTTCGACGACTAGGAGAAAGCATCAACAATGAGTGTTTGGAATTGCTTCTTGTAGACACGATTCATTGCACAAATTGGGAATTTAGAAGTAGCCTAAACCCCTACTTTAAATTCCAAGTGTAAGATTTCTCATACCCTTGATTTAATATGTGATTGTGTGTTGTGAAATTGTTGATTAAGATATGATAATGTGACATGTGAAATAAGCTTATGATCGCTAATTTGAAAGAGTTGATTGTGCGCATGTTATATGTGCCAAATGGCAGTGATTATGTTATGCTTATAATGTGAATATGCAATGAAAAAGTATATCAATTTTAAGTAATATGTGTGTTTAATAACAAATTTGTGATCTTTGAGACCTTTGGATGTAAATAGCATGCTATAGGATTGTGAGTATTCATATATATGTGTTGTGTTTTTGGGGTATTAAGTCTCGAGATAGATTTGGAGAGATAAAGAAATGTGAGCTAAGCTCCATTCATCGGTACATGTTTGGTGTGTTGGAGGAGCTACCTATAAGCTACACTTTTGGGATATGTTCGACTCTACGAGTCATTTGGTGTATTGGAGATATGTATATCCGATTAGTGTTGACAGAGCCCACTTTTATGTTTCATAGCTCAAGCGCCAAATTTTCAATAAATGTGTTTATGTGTAATGTGATATATGTCTAAATGAGTAAGTTATTATTATGTAAATAAACTAATGAATATTGCATGAACAAGTATAATATGACACTAAAGTTTGAGTTGTTGTAATTATGTTATACGGTTGTTTTGAAAATGCATGATGACATGTTTGCGTGGTAGTTACTCTAATCATTCATCGAGCTTGTTAAGCTCACCACTCCTTTTAAACATTTGCATCATTAAGTGTTGTGGTGTGAGTGTTGCGAATATTTTCCAAGGAATTGATCCAAGTAGTTTAGCATTTTACTAGTTATTGTTTTGGAATTGTGGGAATAAGGCAATGTGGTAGAATTGTTGCATAAAAATTGCCATGGTGATTTGGATTTTTTTTAGTTTATTTATTTTTAGGATTCAAGAATTTAGACTTTGACATGTTGATTCTTGCTTGGACATATTTTTGATGTTTAGGACTGTTATTATAGTTGTTTTGATGATTGTTTGATGTGATAAAAGTGGCATGTTGAATGGACTTAAGTTGGATTGGACTAATTGCTTGAATATGTTGTTTTTTTGCTTTCTGGAGTAGAATTATCGATATTCGGGTTTTAAAAACGATACCTCCATGATTTTTGAAAGTGTAGGAAGTCAGTATTGTAATTTGTTGTCAATATCATATCACGAGTATTGATACTCGAGGTAATACAACTAATACCTTTTTAAATGTACCGATATTTTCTTGTGTTTTAATTTTAGGCGAGAAACAAAATGTTGTGTTGGTACCGACTTTTCAAACAATATCGATACCATATAAGGAAATTATCGATACCACAGTTCCAGTATTGATACCTACGTGAATAACTCAAGAAATTTTTGTTTAATGGTTTAAAAGCATGTTTAGATCCCGTTTTAGGTTTGCTTGATGAGTGTTTAGCATGTTTTAATGGTGATCAGCATATGTACGACTTAAAATTTCTACAAATGGTAAAATGAAATATGTTTGCTTAATAATGAGATAATATGTATTGCGTATGATGTGTGATGGTGTGGCGTCCTAATATTCTGGCTTGCCCGACCAGGCAGGGTATAGGATGTTACATGAAAACTAAATCTACTCTTAAAACCTAATTTGTGGCCTTCAAAATGATGACCCTTCTAATTGAGCATAAGCCTTTTATTTATAGGCAAATGTGGCTACTTAATTAAGTCAAATACAGGCCTTAACGACACTAAATATTGATTGTGCGGGCAAAAACACCCTTGCTTAATTTATGCCCTTCGTCAAAGCTATTTCGCGACACAACCTAGTGTGTGTCACAACATACAACTTCAAATATAAATTCTTGTGCTCGTTCAACTATGTAGCGACACCGGAAGCTTGTGTTGCTACTTGCATGTTGTTCTTGATGCTTTTGGGCCTCAAAATAAGTTTCTACACACTTAATTAAATCGTTAAAAGTACCTTAAGATTGGTATTGTCCCAATGGGTCAACTAACTTGAAATATTGCATTAAAACACTTATTTTGCAATAATTTAACTCTAAACTAATAAAACTACAAATGCAATAATTAAACACGAAATGACTTAAAAGGAAGCTCGTTAAGTGTCGAAAAGTTCTTAAATTTCCACAACAATTTGTGGCATGTCAATAGCCTGATATATGATTAAATGGTATTCTCTCATTGGCATTACATGGTAGATGAAAAGTAAACATGGCCACAAGTTGTAAATCTTCGAGATGAATGACTTGATTAGTATTTGATAGTAATTTACTTCCCATGAAGGAAGATGTAGTGGTTACCATGAGATAAAATAGGATCATAATAGGAGAACAGATTTATCCTGAAGAGATTAAGGATATCCTATGAGGGTAACACACTTATGACAAGGTCATTGGAAGAGTGCTGATTGAGTTGTATTCGTAATGGTATATTACTAGGGAGAGCTCAGTCATGATACTATAGTGGAATGACTTCACAACTAATAACTTATAATTAATAGGTGAAAAGTTGTAACTTAATTATAAATCATTCAAGCCCTAATAACATATGTCAAATAGGTCCCTCTGCTAGTTCGTTGAAACTGAAAATATATTGCATGTTGTAACACCCCTAACCTGTATCCGTTGCCAAAACAGGGTTACAGAGCATTACCAAAATTTATGGATCAAATAGACATAAATTTCAAAGCATTTCATAACATATCAAAATTCATAATAAAACTAATCAAAATCTTATATATTGTCCCTAATACGAGCCCTCGAGGCCTTAAATACGCATTAGAAACAAGCCGGGACTAAATCGAAAACTTAGAAAAATTTTCAGAAAACATTGAAAAATTTCAAAGCTGTAGGGGTCACATGACCGTGTGGCCAAGCCGTATGGGCATTCAAAATAAGGATACATGGTTGTGTCCCAGCCTGTGTCCGTGCCTGTGTAACTCTCTGAGTTGGTCACAGGGCCAAGCCACACACCCATGTGCTAGGCCGTGTACCCTTCGAAGTAACCTCACACGCCTGTGTGCCTGGCCGTGTGCTAAGCCATGTAATAGCCTAACTTGCAACCCTTTGAAAACTATAAGGGACACACAGTCGTGTCACCTAACCGTGTGTCACACACGACTGAGACACACGCTCGTGTCTCTGCCTGTGTGAACAAAAATAGGCCATTTTACAAGCCATATTTCTCACCCAATTTGGCATCAACCTACACTCAACATTGTGCATATAGACAAGCCATATTAAGGCATCCAAAATAAGCAAAATTAAGCTTTAAACATGTATTATATTCACATACAACTAATATGCCCTTAGGAATCTCAAATAACAATTCATAAACATGTGCAAATATAAACACAATTTGATCATTTAACCAACAAAGGCTTGACCAAAACTAGGCCATATTATGCCACTTGATTTGCCCTTTAAAAACATACCAAACTGTACCATATATGACACACAAAAACTAGCTCCAAATGGTCATATAATTCACGTATAACTTGTGTACTAAAACACCAAATAAGTCATTCACATAAGGCAACTTATAAACACATCAAAATATACCATTTCACTAATAAGGCCAAAATGCAAACTAACCAAAGCACATAGGCTAACATTAGCCAAAATAACCTATACATGCCATTACAATCAAACTTAATCCAACCGGAAGTACCAAAAGAGCCGGTGGATAGTGTGATATAGCTCTGACAAGCTTCCAATGTAACACCCCTTACCCGTGTTCGACGTTGGAACAGGGTACGAGGCATTACCGGACTTAATCACTAATAATTGTATAAAAACCGATTCATAATTTCACTCTAATTTAAAACTTTTTCAAACACATTCAAGCTGTCCCTTAAAAAGAGCTTACAAGGCTCATATCATGCTTTAATTCAACCACACACATAGACAAGCATGCACATTCATAAATTGCATCATTTAATTAATAACATAATCAAGACTATCTACATTAAATGACTTTATACAATAGAGACCTTCAAATAACATAGGTCAGTATTTTAGGCCAATTCCTAGCAACTTAGTAATAATTAAACGAGTTTCCATACATGCCAAAGACTTAAAAATACTTTAAAACCTTTATACATCGATCAATAGTTTGATAGTGTGATTTAACCTCCGACGACCTCCAACTCGAGCTAACATTTGAGACACTATAGGAAAAAAGAAAGGAAGGGAGTAAGCATTATAGCTTAGTAAGTAAGTATGTAAATATTAATAAACAATACATTATCATACTTTAAATGAAGTCACAATATGTACCCGGAATATTACCATCACAAACACACACATACTTTCACTATTATAATCATAAACAGGTTCAAAATAAGCTGTCTAGCAGAGTACCAGTAGCTAAATTATTTATTTCTAGAGCTACAGAACTCCAAATTACAAACCGTTAATTTTTCCTGAAACTATATTCACGTATATTCTTACCATAAAATTTTCAGAATTTTTGGTCTAGCCAATTAGTACAGTTTATTCATTGAAGTTACCCCTGTTTCACTGCTCAACTGTTCTGACCACTCTTCACTACGAATCAATTTTCTCCACGTACAGAATTCAAAGGATGTTATCGTTTATTTCATTTGAAATCACGATTTCAAATGTATAAATTATATCTCCTAATTATTTTTTTACAATTTTTAATGATTTTCCAAGTCAGAACAGGGGATCACGTAGTCATTCTAAACCAGTCTCTCAAAAACTTAAATATCTCATAATATAGAATTCTTTTGCTTGCTTTGTTTCTGTTATATGAAAATAGACTCATTAAGCTTTAATTTGATATCTCATTCAGTCTCTGATTCAATTTCTACTATTTTTGGTAAATTTTTAGATTCATGTCACTGCAACTATCCACAATAGTTTTATTGTCAATTTTGATCTTTCACACTTCAATTGTATTCATCACTTACCCATAACAATCTTTCCGATTTCCAATCACATATCGAGCATATTGCTCATAAGTTACACACGTATATACTTACACTTATCATCACAAAGTCATACACAATTTCATTTAATCAATTTCTCAGTTGAACGCTTCGGAATAATAACAAATACGCGATGGTATCGCATACATTACACCTTTAAAATCGAAGCTCTCTTGTACACATAGTGGCCTTCACTTAGCACCACTCATGTGACCTAGCTCGATTGTACACATAATTTTGGCTCTCTTGTACACATGGTGAACACTTAGTACCACCCATGTGACCTAGCCAGTTTATCTCGTAGCTCTCTTGTCTACATGGTGTCTTTCACCTGGAACCACGCATGCGACCTAGCTACATATATCTCGTAGCTCTCTTGTCTACATGGTGTCTTTCACCTGGTACCACGCATGCGACCTAGCTACATATATCCCATAGCTCTCTTGTCTACATGGTGTACACATTGTATCACCCATGCGACCTAGCTACATCATAATGTCTCGTAACTCTCTTGTACACATGATGTGCACTCAGCATCATACATGTGACCTAGCTACATACCATCTATATCATCCAATCTTTCCGAAGGTTCAACCGGGATTTATCTCTCTTTCTAATACTTGATTCCATACTTCCAATAGTCAATTATGATTCAAAAATCAGCTACAATACATAAAATATGCTGAAATATAAAAAACATAATAAAGATAATGTATTATTTACATACAAACTTACATACTTTCTCATTTTCATGTCGAATTAATATTGAACATTTAAATCATCATAATTATACTTACTTTCAACACCTCGAAAATCATAGTAAATATATCAATTTTACATTGAAACATTCATAAATTAATGCTTATTATGCATATGAACTTACCTCGATACTAAAACAGCCATTTTACCAGCTTTCCTAATTTTTTATTTTTCTCCCATTCTAGGTTCAAATCTCATTTTCCGGGATCTAAAAAATCATATTTTACTTATTTAATTAATGTACTATTCAAAATAGTCCTTAACTCAAACTTTGGAAAATTACAATTTTGCCCCTAAATTTTTGCATATTTACACTTTTGCCCCTAGGCTCGGGAATTAAACTTCATCCCTTATTCTTATGTTTTATGACATGCTGATCATTTTTCCCTTCTATGGCAACATCAAATTCTCACTCTAACACATAGTTATGAACAATAACAACTTTTACCGATTAAGCCGTTTTACTTATTTTTGCTTAAAACCGCTTAGCAAAAGTTGTTTAACATAATTTCAGCCTTCATATTCTACCATAAAACATCAAAATAAACACATTTTACCTATGGGTATTTTTTCAAATATGAACCCTAGCTTAAATTATTGCTAGAATAAGCTTAATCAAGTTACCGAGATTCTAAAAACGTAAAGAACTTGAAAAACGGGGCTAGAACGGACTTACTATTAAGCTTGGAAAGCTTGAAAACCCTAGCCATGGCTTCCCCCATGCTAATTTCGGCCTCCATCAAAAAGATGAGTCAATTTTGGCTTTATTTTCCCTTTTTATTTCTTTTAATTACCAAATGACTAAAATGCCCTTAAGGCCTTTCTTTAAAATTTTGTCCTATTCATGCCCATTTTTGTCCAAAAAAATATAATGGTATAATTACCATTTAAGGACCACCTCTTTAAACCTCCATTTCAATCAAGTACTTATGAATTAGAACACATATTTTGCAACTTTTGCAATTTAGTCCTAAAAGTCCAATTAAGCACTTTATTAGGAAAATTACTTAACGATATTTTTTACACAATATTTTAATCAATAAATAAACCTTAAAACTTAATCAGAATAAATTTTTCGACTTCAAATTCATGGTTCTAAAACCATCGTTCCGTTTAGGTCCTAAATCGGGCTGTTACAGCAACTTCTGCAAGTAAGCCCTAATAGGCAAATTAAACATGCAATCTATAAAATTTCTTATCAATACTCTAACACATGCATCTAATCACTCGGTAAATCATAAAAATTAATTGAAATAAACTTTTCTATCTTAGATTTGTGGTTTCGCAACCACTATTCCATTTAGGCCCTATTTCGAGATGTTACATTTCTCCCCCCTTTAGGGATTTTCGTCCCCGAAAATCTTACCGGTGAAAAGATTCAATATATTTTCTCAAAATTTCTTAAACATCTCCAAACAAATTTTTTTCAAAGCATTACTTTCAAAATCACTCCACTATAAAATTGAAATCCAATATAACTAAGTTTCAATGCAGTATGACCTCTATATTAATCGAAAACTATTTCCAATTCTCACATTTGCTTTCACCTTGTTTTTTAACCAAAAACTTTGCATTCAGTTATTAATACAGCTCAATCATTATTCTTCTGTCTAATTTTATCATTACTAAATCCACATTATCTCATTCACAATCAAATTTTGTTTTTTTTTTTAAATCTAGCAATCATATACTTTAAGCATCATACCTGGATGAGTTAATTAACTAAGTCTAATTTTTCTTTAACTGTAACATTTCAGAATTCATAAAATCTTTATATTAACCTGACATCTTTTCTGCAACTGAGTTTATTTATTAAACCATTCTCAAATGCTATCACATTGTCAGTTAATCTTATTGGAAGGGGGTGAGGCTGTAACACTTCTAACTTGCCTCTTATATATTCATGCAGATAACTTAACACTCATCAATATATATATAATTTGCTTCAAATAACTCAACATGCATATTCATTTTACACAACCCTCTTATCATCTTATACAAACAAATACACTTATACATGCATTCATAATTCTCAAATAGAATTACTCATAACATTCATTTAATTTCACAAGTTACACTCATAGCATCACACAATTGCTAATCAACATGAACACTTATCATAATATAAACTTTCCCTTCATCTCATCTTTCATATTCCAAGAGAAATTCTTATTCATGACTCATTCATTATCACATAAACATCATGAACTAGTACTCTTACCTTTTACGAGTCTCATTTCATCTTAATATTATCACAGTTATATAATTCACTTTAGACAGACTTACACACATATTCATATTTTAAAACAAATGCACTCAAACATACATTCCAAAAATTTGAGTAAATCTATTTATCACATTCACTTAGTCAAATAAGTTAGACACATAATATCATGTCAATGTCAAACGAACATAGATGAGTTTATAACGAGGTAAAATTTCGTTTCTTTTCACTTTTCTATATTTCTCCACTTATGTCTATTTCATTTTACACTTGATCTCACACATATCATCACAAGTCACCAAGATCAATTTAAGTACACCAATATATCCACCAAATTATACGAACTTACTTAACACCTTTTTACACTGTCGATGGTAGCTCAGTTGGAAAACACTTCTATCTCAACAGAACTATTTCATCGGGATCGGGAGGCATCACACTATCACAGGTAGTAATATGGCATGTATAGCTTAACTCTTACACATACTAGGTAAGTCCGAGAACTGACTAAACCATAGATCTGATACCACTAAATGTAACACCCCTTACCCGTGTTCGGCGCTGGAACAGGGTACGAGGCATTACCGGACTTAATCACTCATCATTGTATAAAAACTGATTCATAATTTCACTCCAATTTAAAACATTTTCAAACACATTCAAGCTGTCCCTTAAAAAGAGCTTACAACGCCCATATCATGCTTTAATTCAACCACACACATAGACAAGCATGCACATTCATAAATTGCATCATTTAATTAATAACATAATCAAGACTATCTACATTAAATGACTTTATACAATAGAGACCTTCAAATAACATAGGTCAGTATTTTAGGCCAATTCCTAGCAACTTAGTAACAATTAAACGAGTCTCCATACATGCCAAAGACTTAAAAATACTTTAAAACATTTATATATCGATCAATAGTTTGATAGTGTGATTTAACCTCTGACGACCTCCAACTCGAGCTAACATCTGAGACACTATAGGAAAAAGGAAAGGAAGGGAGTAAGCATTATAGCTTAGTAAGTAAGTATGTAAATATTAATAAAAAATACATTATCATACTTTAAATGAAGTCACAATATGTTCCCGGAATATTACCATCACAAACACACACATAATTTCACTATTACAATCATAAACAGGTTCAAAATAAGCTGTCTAGCAGAGTACAAGCAACTAAATTATTTATTTCTGGAGCAACAAAACTCCAAATTACAAACCATTAATTTTTATTGAAACTATATTCACATATATTCTTACCATAAAATTTTTAGAATTTTTGGTCTAGCCAATTAGTACAGTTTATTCATTGAAGTTACCCCTATTTCACTGCTCAACTGTTCTGACCACTCTTTACTACGAATCAGTTTTCTCCTCGTACAAAATTCAAAGGATGTTATCGTTTATTTCATTTGAAACTAGACTAATTTAGGATTTCAAAAATATAAATTATATTCCCTAATTAATTTTTTACAATTTTTAATGATTTTTCCAAGTCAGAATAGGGGATCATGTAGTCATTCTGAACCATTCTCTCAAAAACTTAAATATCTCATAATATAGAATTCCTTTGCTTGCTCTGTTTCTGTTATATGAAAATAGACTCATTAAGCTTTAATTTGATATCTCATTCAGTCTCTGATTCAATTTATACTATTTTTGGTAAATTTTTAGATTCACGTCACTGCAACTATCCACAACAGTTTTATTGTCAATTTTGATCTTTCACACTTCAATTGTATTCATCACTTACCCATAACAATCTTCCCAATTTCCAATCACATATCGAGCATATTGCTCATAAGTTACACACGTATATACTTACACTTATCATCACAAAGTCATACACAATTTCATTTAATCAATTTCTCAGTTGAACGCTTCGGAATAATAACAGATACGCGATGGTATCATAGACAGCCCACCTTTAAAATCGAAGCTCTCTTGTACACATAGCGGCCTTCACTTAGCACCACTCATGTGACCTAGCTCGATTGTACAAATAATTTTGGCTCTCTTGTACACATGGTGAACACTTAGTACCACCCATGTGGCCTAGCCAGTTTATCTCGTAGCTCTCTTGTCTACATGGTGTCCTTCACCTAGAACCACGCATGCGACCTAGCTACATATATCCCGTATCTCTCTTGTCTACATGGTGTCCTTCACCTGGAACCACGCATGCGACCTAGCTACATATATCCCATAGCTCTCTTGTCTACATGGTGTACACATAGTATCATCCATGCGACCTAGCTACATCATAATGTCTCGTAACTCTCTTGTACACATGATGTGCACTCAGCACCATACATGTGACCTAGCTACATACCATCTGTATCATCCAATCTTTTCGAAGGTTCAACCGGGATTTCTCTCTCTTTCTAATACTTGATTCCATACTTCCAATAGTCAATTATGATTCAAAAATCAGCTACAATACATAAAATATGCTGAAATATAAAAAACATAATAAAGATAATGTATTATTTACATACAAACTTACATACTTTCTCATTTCCATGTCGAATTAATATTGAACATTTAAATCATCATAATTATACTTACTTTCAACACCTCGAAAATCATAGTAAATATATCAATTTTACATTGAAACATGCATAAATTAATGCTTATTATGCATATGAACTTACCTCGATACTAAAACGACCATTTTACCAACTTTCCTGATTTTTTATTTTTCTCTCATTCTAGGTTCAAATCTCATTTTCCGGGATCTAAAAAATCATATTTTACTTATTTAATTAATTTACTATTCAAAACAGTCCTTAACTCAAACTTTGGCAAAATTACAATTTTGCCCCTAAATTTTTGCATATTTACACTTTTGCCCCTAGGCTCAGGAATTAAACTTCATCTCTTATTCTTATGTTTTATGACATGCTGATCATTTTTCCCTTCTATGGCAACATCAAATTCTCACTCTAACACATAGTTACGAACAATAACAACTTTTACCGATTAAGTCATTTTACTTATTTTTGCTTAAAACCGCTTAGCAAAAGTTGTTTAACATCATTTCAGCCTTCATATTCTACCATAAAACATCAAAATAAACACATTTCACCTATGGGTATTTTTCCAAATATGAACCCTAGCTTAAATTATTGCTAGAAAAAGCTTAATCAAGTTACCGAGATTCCAAAAACGTAAAGAACTTGAAAAACGAGGCTAGAACGGACTTACTATTGAGCTTGGAAAGCTTGAAAACCTTATCCATGGCTTCCCCCATGCTAATTTCGGCCTCCATAAAAAAGATGAGTCAATTTTGGCTTTATTTTCCCTTTTTATTTCCTTTAATTACCAAATGACTAAAATGCCCTTAAGGCCTTTCTTTAAAATTTTGTCCTATTCATGCCCATTTATGTCCAAACGAAATATAATGGTATAATTACCATTTAAGTACCTCCTCTTTAAACCCCCATTTCAATCAAGTACTTATGAATTAGAACACATATTTTGCAACTTTTGCAATTTAGTCCTAAAAGTCCAATTAAGCACTTTATCAGAAAAATTACTTAACGATATTTTTACACAATATTTTAATCAATAAATAAACCTTAAAACTTAATCAGAATAAATTTTTCGACTTCAAATTCCTGGTTCTAAAACCATCGTTCTGTTTAGGCCCTAAATCGGGCTGTTACAGCAACTTCTGCAAATAAGCCCTAATAGGCAAATTAAACATGCAATCTATAAAATTTCTTATCAATACTCTAACACATGCATCTAATCACTCGGTAAATCATAAAAATTAATCGAAATAAACTTTTCTATTTCAGATTTGTGGTTTTGCAACCACTATTCCATTTAGGCCCTATTTTGAGATGTTACATCCAACCCGAACGAGCTTCTGATTCACTGTAAACATGGAAAATAACGTAGAGTAAGCATTTAAGCTTAGTAAGTTCGTATAACATGGAATTTAACTTACCATTTATTCACATATAAGGTAAGTAAGCAAAGCATATACCAACATATATTGGCCAAATTCCTAAGCACATATACATCAACCATGTTAGTCATGTAAACACATATATAAACCCAGTCATGGATGAGCTCAAAAATTAATCAAATTCCATATACATGTATCATCCATTTCATATACCTATATACCATGTAATATCATTTTTCATGTAATTCATATATATACCTGTAATAGTTCATATCAAACTCAAGTCACATCATATCAGAACATTGCCCTTTGAACCATTTAGAATATTGTTGGATACATGAGATAGCTCACACATAGTGTGCTAAACTGTAATTCATTAATTCCTGTACATGTATGCTCATACGAGCTATAAATCAGAATGCTCTCACGAGCTGGAAATTGGTAAGCTAATACGAGCTGAGAATCAGTAAGCTCATACGAGCTAAAATCAGTAAGCTCATACGAGCTATGGTGTGTCCGCAACACATATCGGACCACAACCAAATTGATAACCCTAATGACATGTCATTTGTATCCTACGAATTCCTAAGGTTCAAACAGGACTCGAAAAATTGTCGTACATCATCAGATATGCGATCGATATTTATACATGGAAATTATACAAACCACATACATATAATTCAATTAAAACATATAAATATTTAATTTAAGTACACGAAGTTACCTCGACAAGTATAAGTAGATATGAAGGCGATTAATTCGAGATTTTCTCTTTGCCTCGATCTAACTCCGTACGAGATCTGATTGGATCTATACGGATAAATGTAACCCAATTCAATATATTTCACATTCAATTTAGTGCAACACATATTTTTGGCAAAATTATCATTTTGCCCCTACACTTTTAATTTCTTTGCAATTTAGTTCCTAGGTTCGAAATATGAAATTTATGCAATTTTTCCGCTACCCAAGCCTAGCCAATTTTTATACATGCTTACAACAACCCATATATTTCATAAATTCACAATTTCACCATACAATATTTTCTATTTTTCAATTTAGCCCCTAATTGATAATTTTAATCAAAAATTCTTTTACAAAAGTTGTTTATCTGACAACAATCATTCATTTTCTATCATTAAACTTCAAAACTCATATATATTCATCAATGGTAAAACCATAATAGTTTAATAGTTTCACAAATTAGCCTCCGAGCTAGCTAGATTAAGCTATAACAATCCCGGAAACATAGAAATCATAAAAACAGACTAAAATACATACCATGAACTAAGAAATGGTGTAGTCGAATGTTGAAGCTTCTCCAATGGATTCTTAAGCTTATTTTTTATTGAGAATGAAACAAAAAAGATGATAACTTGGTTTATTTTATTTAATTTATCTTTAATTACCTAATTACAATTATAACCTTTAAAAACTTTATTAATTACACAATTGCCTAGCCACGTACATCCAATATCACTATTTATGGTCTAATTACCATATAAGGACTTCCACTATAATGTTTTATAATTATTTAATACCTTTAGCTATTAGAATTCAATTTTTGCACTTTACGTGATTTAGTCCTTTTTATCAAATTAAGCATGTAAAGGGTAGAATTTCTTAACAAAATTTTTATACGATATTTCTATCATACTGTAGGTAATAAAATAATAATAATATAATTTTTTTGACTTCAGATTTGTTGTCTTGAAACTATTGTTTTCGATTTCACTGAAAATAGGCTGTTACACATGTGTCAAATGAACAAAAATGGATAGAACTGGTAAAGTTAGAGAATTGGGAAACATTCAGAAATGAATATGGTTTTCTCTAAATGGGAATGACCTAAAAATTTAATTTATGGTTTTTAAAAATTTTAATTAATTAATTGAAGTTCAAAAATAGAATTAAATTAATTGGTAATTGTGAATCCGCTGAATGTAGAAATGTCAAATATATTTTTTTCGTATTTTTTTATGATAAAGTTGCAAAGATTTTAACAAAATTAGAATCGGGTTGAGAAAATTATTTAATTGAAAAATTTATTTATATACTTAAATTAATTTATTATGTTAATTTTTGGGAAATAAAAAAAATCTATTGGGTTGGATTGAATTATAAAGTACTACGTTAAAAGTTGAGGAATTACTTCTAATTGAACTTGATATGAGAGTGGCCCAAAAGCCCCTCATGCTAATACTAGGGATGACAAACCATAGTATATTTAGCTAGGGCTGTCTCTCCCCCAATCCTAGTTAGACTAAGATTTGTTTTCTATTGAAATAGACATCTACTAATTCAACAAGGGTTTCACTTTTTCTCCCTATAAATAGATGGCACCAGTAGCATTACATACACACATTGAGATACTGCTATTCTACCCAAAAATAGTGAGAATTTATTTTCTAAGTATAAAGTCTATTTTTTAGAATAACAATTCTTCTGGTTTATATTGAAGAGAATTTAGGTTTCCTATTGAAAGTAAAGTAAATAGTTTTTGGTTTTGTGTTTGATTCAAATTTGTTCAAGCTTAACTCGAAGCAGTTCATGGTACAAGAATAGTAGAGATGGTCATTCGATTAAAAGTCAAGAATGACAAGGATCTGTCTAGCCGAAAACACATGTGCGATTTTGGTAAAGGGTTTATTGCTATAAATATCACAAATCGGCTTGATTTCCAAAATTTTAATTTTTCGTTGTGCGAGAAAACTATTTTCCAACCGAATTTTTTCTAACAGGGGTTGTTGTAGTGTCTTGTTAGCCAAAAAACAGCTTATGAATTGTTCAACCAATTGTCTAAAGGAGTGGACTGATCCCCCAAGTAATGACAGGTACCATCGTTGAGCCATTTGAGGTAGGGTCTAATTTTTCGCAATTCGTGGTAGCAAATTAAACCATTTTTCATACTTAAAAAGCTCATATAAAAGTAATTTTGTTATTTTTTACTTAGTTTTTAATTTTAGTTCATGAATAATAAAAAGTGTGATTTGAGCCATTTATATGACCTTAAGGGCCAAAATAGGCCTAAAGGAAGGCTAACGTATTCAGTGAATGTGCAGGACATCATTCGAAGTCATAAAATATGAGACTAGCCGCGATGTTGCAACATAGTGAGTAGAGCACTCAAAAGGAGCAAACTGCCTTCACTGTTGTGACATAGATAGAGTGTGTCGTGACACAGCCCTACAATCCAGATTGAGCTTGTAAACTACCATCAGTGTCATGACACATGCAAGAGGGTGTCGCGACACCAACATGACGAGGTGAAATATTAAGCCAAGGGCGTTTTGATCCATACAATAAACTTTAATGCCAAAACATCAACCAAATTAGGTCAATGGAACCTAGCCTATAAATAGATAGCTTTAAACACTTCATAAAAAAAAATTATTCAAGTTTTAGTAGACAACTTCCATTTAGTTTTTTTTTTTTTTAGTTTCTTTTTAGCTATTTGTACTTAGGTTTGTTTTCAGTTGTAATTCTATTCTAGTTTTTATTTTTCATTCGTCATGGAACTCAATTTGTGGATTCATCAAATCTTAATGGATTATTGTTCGCACGATAGTCAATATATATCAGGATTTTTCTTAAACTCTATTTTTGATCTTTAATTTATGTTCATCTTTTCAATCAAGTTTATGATGTTTATTAGATTCATGAGGAACTAATCCTTTATTTGGATATTAACGAGTGGACATGGGAGTGATTAACTTCTATGTAGGGTTTCTTAGTGGATCAACTGGTTGGGATAGAAAGAACTTAAAACTATAGGCTTAACAACACTAGGAAGTCATTTAGGTGGGAATGAACCCAAAATTGGTATTGCCTATCCGTGAATACCTTACCGCAATTCGGTCTGGACTATGAGGTCGAGAGATAAGTAGTTCTTGTCAACTCATTAGTTTAGTGGAAGATAGAGAGATCCTACTAGGTTAATGATTAGTTGATTAAATATAACCTGAAATAGGAATTAGTCATGACCATCAAAGTAGGTTACTCTTTTGTCCCTAGAATTGATAAAATCTACAATTTGCTTTCCCTTCTTTATTTTTTATTTTTTTAATTATTTTTATAAAATATGATTTTTCATCACCTTAGGATTCATCATAATATAGTTTGATTAAATTAATAATTAGATTTATTATAGGAAAAGTTAGAATTAGTTTAGTTTTGCCTCCATTGGGTACAATCCTTGTAGTACTCCACTACTTCGTTGTATAAATCTATATCACAACCTGAACTGTATACTTGCGAAAACTACCTAGCGATTATATTTGGTTGCAGGATTTACACTCTAGACAATAGTACATTCGGAGGCGATCAGGGTCATGGAGAAAAATTTACATTTTACTTCACTAGATGCCCTTAATATGTTCATGTGATTGTTGTACCTAGCTAGATGATCTTCCGAGTCTCACTATTTGTTATACACAAACTTCGGGAATTTAAAAGATGTTAAGTTATAGCTATTGGGGATTTTTGAGGCTAGTGACTTGTTGGAGTAATTCTAAATAGATTCGTTTGTTTTCCCCGTTTTACTTTTTGCATCAATTCGGCCTTGACTCTGAGTTACTCTTCCATAGATATATTGTTGTTGCCCTAAGAATGCTGAGATGTTGTTGGGAGGTCGGTATTATTTTTGCAGAGGACTTCCAAAATTGTCACGCTCATTGGTACTTTGAAGTGCGGAATGAGGTTCCTCCGCTTGATGCTCAGGATTTTCTCATATTGGGATTCCCGTGCAGCTTTCAACTTCACAATAAGCTACTCATTTTGAGTGTTCCTTTGGTCAAATATACATTGTTTCTTCTATAAGTGATGTTTTTGTTGAGAAAATTACTCTTCCAAACATCACAACTTCTCCTAGGTTTCAAAGATATGAGGTTGAGGACTGACACTGTTGGTGAGAACCACAGTCCAAGGGAGAGTAGGGCTCATGGTTAGTGTAGTAGGTTTGGTTGTGAGACAATTTATATCCTCTTACAAACAAGTTATATGGTCCAAGGGCCTAAGAGGGGACACACCAGGTTACAGTGAGGCACTATAGTAATTGGTGGAGTTGGAGAATATGGGGAAATGGTTCTTGTTGGCACAGTAGGAGTGACAGTGTTAGTGGTCAAGTGATGCATCAAAGCCTTTTTCTAATCGCTCTAAGGTGGGAAGAAGGGCACTCGCATATAGTAGAGGGGTTCTTGCAAGGGTAGGAGTCTGAGTAGATTCCATGCTAGTGGTAGTTCTTGAGGTAGGTGAAATGGGAATGATGAGTGGGGCAGAGTTGACTTGGTTAGCTGGGTCGTTAGTTTGGTCAGCGGGGGTGCCACTTTGAGATCGTGAATCCATGTTGTCTACATTCATCGCACCAATTGTTGATACAGTGATACAACAATGAGAGAAAGTAAAGGAGAAAGTAGTGGTTGTTGTGGAGGTCGATTTACCTAGTCAGGATGGAGAGTCAAAGGTTATACAAAGTAGAGAGAGGAAAGTATGAAAGATGAAGGTTGAAGGTGAGCTAGTAGAGAGTAAGCCTAGTATTTTGAAGAGTTTATCCCTTCTTCTTCGTTCCTAGAGCTTTTTATAGGAAAGGATTTTTTGTAAGGTCATGTTAACGTGTTGGACTTGTCATTAAGCCATCATTTTGGGATGCAAGGGGTGGATGTCTTTGATGGAATGGGGACGCCTGTGATGGGACAAATCCTGTCATTTATTCTGATTTGATGGTATGGGGTAGTTGAGTCTACGTGGTATTTGGCGACCAACAACTTCATGTTCACGATGAAGACTCTAAGACCCAGGTACCAGATGACCTGCACTTATCTATATTGTCATCCCGAAAGAGAAAACTTGTAGGTGACCTCTTAGTTCGCTAGTGGCAAGCTTATTGCTTGGGTGCCTTTCTAACTTGCCACATATCTTGATGCGAATGAGGGTATGAACTTTATCCCTTTATTTTTTTTGAATTTATATATAAAATTTATTATTTATGTTTTTTTAAAATAATTAAAGAGGAAGACGTGTCATTCCCCTATTTGTCTACATGTTACTTCCATGTTTGGCCACGTCACCCAACTGTTCAAAACCTAATGGTATTAAACATAAGAACCAATTTGTGTAACAGATGTGAACCTTGAGGACCAATGTGATAAAGAAAAAGACTAAGGGGCAATTTGAGAAAACTTATCAAATTTAGAGGTGAATCTATATATTAAGCCAAATTTATATAATACTTTAAATACAATCATAATATATACAAATTATTATTTGTTGCACTTGAAATTGAAGTTTTTTTATGAGTAAATATATGATACTCTGTTAGTTGAGTTTCTAAACTCTACAAACATTATTCTAAAGGTGACACATACCTTTCCAAGTAATAATAAGAAAAATAAAAAATATATTTTTTTAGAAATATAAAAAATGAGGCATTACAATATTTGAATTCTATTTGTGGAATTAAAATTTTATATTGATCATGTGTCAAATATGAGACATCGTTATTAAATAAAACATAAAATAGTGAAGGGCTTATAAATAAATATTAATAATTTTTTTAAAAAATATAATTAAATAATAAATAATTATAAATAAATGTTAAAATTTTAAATCTTAAATTTTAAATTTTAAATTTAGGACAAAAAACTCTAAAAGTCTAAATTCAACATCATAAATTAGAGAATTATTAATATTTACATATAATAACTTTATTTAATGTTTAATTATGTTTAAATAATTTTTTAATATTTATTTAGAAGTTGTTTATATTTTTTTGTTTTATGCACTAATAATAGAAGCATGGATTAAAAAATAGTTATTTCCAAAAATACCCAAATAATATTGCGGAATGAAAGTAATGGCAGTGCAGGGGAAAAAATGAAGAGACAACACTGATATATATGGATAGAAGATTATGAGAAGTATGAATTAAACTAATGGAAGAACAATGACCCCTAAGAAGAACTAGTCTCCACAGAAAAGTGAAAGTTCTTAAATGTAAAAATAAATGCGAATTTGTTAATACTGTCTGTTGATCTTTAGAGTTAATTATTATGTAAGAACAGTGTACACACATTACAGACAAATAATGATCCGACACTTATAAAGTTTTGTGTGGTAGCTTTCATGGAAGGAGGGGGGGGGGGGTTATTTATTTAATATTCATAAATAGTGTATAGAAAAGAGAGAGGGGAAAACCATTAAATGTTTGTCCCCCATTCTCTTGTTTTTAGTTCCTGTTTATTATTTCATATATTTGTCACATACAGGCGTTTACAATCATATACTCAGCAAATCGCAGTGGTCAATGACTGATTGAAATGTCGTTTCATTCTACAGTTTAATGACTGTCCGAGTATGTATATATATATGTTTGTACGGGGGCATCAATGGATGCCCGCTGCTTTGCCCAACCAAAAGCTCCAAATTATTTGCCCATCCGTTCCCCTCATGACAATTCCATGGGAAATCAAATTAATTAAAGTTGTTTTTGGATCAACAATATATTTATTTGTGATTAGTATAAAAATAAATATAATTGTAAGATTAAATGTTATAGTAATATTATAATATGAAGTAAAAAAATTAAATAAACCGTATTAAAAATAAACACCCATCCAAAAATACCTTATATCGTTGTTTTATAATTTCTTTAGTTGAATAATAATTAAATTAAATCAAATTAAATCAATAAACATCAAACTATTTAGAAAATATAACATTTTGAATTAATTGAAATACTCTATTTTTTTGTTATATACAATTGATTAGACCATTCAAACCATTTTTTTCCCAACAATAAAAAAAATAAAAAATTAAAATAATACAAGTTTTTACATAATAATCAAAATAGAACGTATTTTGTTTGTGTTAGGTAAAATTAATTTGGGTGAACTTATTTTCATTTTAAATATCAGAAATTTTTATACGAGTGAAAACGAGGAAGAAAAAAAATTATTTTGTAATATGATTAGTTTTTTGACTTGTCAAATAAAAAAAAATAATCAGTCACATCGATCCAGGGCTTGTCGACTTGCCAAAACTAGTTAGAAGGACTGTTTGCATCGTGCAGTTGAAAATCAAGACAGTGAAATCGATTTTCAAGCGCTAGAAATGAAAACTACAAGCTTGTGACCTATGTTGTCAAATCAAAGCAAACTAAGAAGCCTGAAATTAGTTTGGGTAGACCGACTTCAAAGTTCATTTTAGGCTCACCAGACATTTGAAGGGACCATTTGAGTTGACTAAAGTTGAAATCAGTTTATTCAAATCGATTTTGATCTCAAGAATCGAATTCTCCTACTTTTAAGAGAATTTGTTTCTCCCCAATTTAATTTATTTAATTGTTTATAAAATGACTTAAACCACCTCTTACAAGGTAAACAAAAGTGAACCAGTTAGCAAATAAAAATTTGACTTTGAAGAGATAAAAGTCTCTGTTTGAAGAATTATTGGTGATCCTTGTGATTAAGGTAATGAAATTTTATGTTTTTAATTCATTATATGAAAACTATATGATGATTTATTACCTAATAATTTAGTTTATTTTGTAGGTTAATTATACAAGGTGAATAACTAGTATGTAGTAGTGGTTTATTACAATGGACAAATTCTTGAAATCGAAATTGACGTTGTATTTGAATCGAAGTATAAAATTAGTGGGAGAATTAAACAAAGTATTAATCTTAATGGATTTGAAATTAAAGATTAGTAATAAAAGGGCAACACATTGTAGGAGGACAATATCTACAATCTTCTATAGATTTTTGACGTAATTAAATCCAATCATATTTAGTCAACTTTTGCTTATTAATGATGGAGATGTCAAGACAATGATAGTAGTTCATTGTAGCTCTGGAAATCAAGTGGTAAAATTATATGTGGAATTGAATGATAATGAGTGAGTGAATACGGTAGCTGAAAATCCTAGTTTATCTAATCAGACTATGAATATCTCCCTCAACCCTATGGCTCAACAATATGAATTGCAAGAGTCGTACGTTAAGGTGCCATCAACGTCTTAAGAGAGATGTCCCCAATTTGCTGGCTGGATTTCGATCTTAATATCACATTGGATGGTCAATATGACTCTACATGACCATCAAATGTTTGCAGCGTTCAAAATCCCACATTCAACCTTAATGAAAATGTTGTTGAGCCAGATGTGGAAGATGTTCCAATTGATGCTGCATACAATGATGCAAATAATTTTGAATTTAGTGATCCTTATCTGGACACTATATCGAAGGAAATGAATGTTCAAGAAGATGGTGGTGGAATTGCAAACTCTCGATGTATACTATTCATCAAGTTAAATAGTGAAAGGTATAAGAAATACTCCACCGATTGCTCTAGACATTTGAAAGTTGTTTTAGGCATTTCTTTACTGCAAGCCCATTGTGCAAATAGATGTGACTTGAATGTATGGTAAATATACCCAGATACTGTTGATAACGGTTATGTAAGATGGGAATCGAAACATCTTCCTAACAACATTTGCCATCATAGAAAATGACATGGGATTGTGAGGATTTTTCTTAGAAACTTTTGTCTACATATAATTAAACATCCTGACATATGTTTGATGTCCAATCAAGATAAAGACGTACTAGAGGCAGTGAGGCAATGTGGTGGTATATAGGATCAAACAAATGCTTATCAAATACACTACATCCGACACATTGTTTACAATTTTATGTAAGAGTTCCATAATACTGAACAACATGAAGAAGTTGTTAACATGGGTACATACTTGATTCTTAGATCTATAGCTAGTGTTTAGTTTTTTTTCGTACTATTAATGATTATAACCATAATTAGTTCCATAGGGTAAGAGCTCCAAAGATCTCAATTCCGTCAAAGGTTGGAGAAGTTACGAGCAAAAACAGACTTAGCTGGGAAATAGCTCGACAAAATCCCACTTGAGGCTTGGGCGCAGTCATATAATGAAGGGTACCAATATAACCATATGACGACTAACCTAGCGGAGGCCATGAATTTAGTTATAAAAGGGACCCATTTGCCCATAAAGTTTGTGTTCAATTCGACTTATTATAGATCTTCTAGTTGTTTGTGACAATAGGAGACAAACAAGACACTGTGATGCGTGCATGTCACATGTTCTTTGAGGAACTAAAATGAGCCATGAGCGCCAATTGTAGAAAATCACGCTCAATGAGGGTTGAATGCTTATCCTATTAATATGAAACTTTCCAAGTGTATGGGTTTACAAGTGATAACTGTTGAAAAGAGTTATATTTTGAGCTTCTAAACTTGATTAAATGTCTGTACTTAAGTAGATATATTTACATTTTGAGGTTATTTTTAGAACATTGCATAATGATGCTTGGATTGTGCCTTGAATGTCATTTTATGATACTTTTCCTGTCGCGAGAAAGAGAATTGGTTGTTGTATGCAGCAGGTGTAGACAAGATGAAGAAAAAGGAGGAAAAGAATGAAGGAAGTGAAATATTGCCATGGCAAAAGCTTAGAAGGACTGCCAACATAATTGCCATGGCAATTCCAGGATAATGTTGACATAGCACTCAGTCCTCGTCACTCTCATCCAGTTGTCCATGTGCCAGGTAAATCCAACTGAAAAAGAGGGAGAAAAGTATGTGCTGAGAGAGGGGGCCTACCCTATAAAAGAGGAAAGAGAAAAGAAAGAAGATGAGAATGTTTTGGACATGAGGAATTAGAGATCATTTAGGGGTTAGTTTTCTCTCCAGAAAAATCTTGTGGAAAATTCCAGAGAAAAGGGAAAAGGGTTGCAGTTCAAGAGGAGAGTAGATACACAAGGGAAGGGATGAGCAATCAACCCTTGGTCTTGCACAATTCAGTAGCATCGAAGTGAAAGCTGAAGTGGAAAAAGCTTCCTGCAGTTCTACCTTCATTTTGTTAGTTAATTTATGTGATTCCTAAACTGTTGATGATGATGTTAAAGTTATTCTGATTTTGGATTTTAAATCCCAACCCATGAGCTAATCTCATTTGAATTGGAGTTATTTGGGTGAATGTTTTATTATATTTAATGTTCGTGATTTAAGATTGTCTATGTCACTGTTTCATTCGATTTATGCTTATTTTAAATACATGCATACAAGCTCTAGACATAGTTGATTATGTGATGTGTTCTTAGATGTATTTTTAATTCTGAAAAGGTTAAATATACTGGATCTTGAACTATTTGATGCAAATGAATACTTGACAGAATATTCGTAGAACTTTAGACATAGATGCTACGAGTTGTGCAGAGAAGAATGTTCATTGTAGTTATTCATCCAAAGTTCTGTAGACATACAATAACTTAGATTTTTAGCTTAAGATCTAGCTATAGAAAGAAGTAGTTTATAGTAGTGACTCTCTAAGCAGTTGATTAGACAATGTTTTGCCATGGCGTTATTTTGATATGAGCATTTCACCTAAATCATTCCATCCCTATTTATTCAACAATAGAATTACTCTTGCTTTTATCTGTAATTTGCCACTACATTTTATTTGTTACATCAATTCTTTGTTTTTTGCATTTGATTTCATTGATTCATTATACAAACATCCTATTCAACCTGAGAGTATTTCTTGCTATTTAGTATAGTTAATAGGATTATAATAACTTACTCAATTTCTTACCAATTTATTATACCTGTGAAGGCAATACTTACTTATCACTTTATTACTTGAATGACGTGTACATTTGCACAATTGCATTAGTTATTGAAACACAACAACAAGACAACACCATGTCACCTTGTAACATTATACGGGGTAAACCTTCTACAAAAGGGTTGCGGTTGTGAGATGTTTCAAGCACTCTATATCCATGTTCTTATGTGGAAGCGGTATGTGCCATTTTCTGATGTAGACTTTATGCAATACAAGGAAGATGTGTACATTCTTTAACAAATTTTCAATGTTTGGAAACAAAAGTTCCCATTGATGAAAAATGGCATATATTGGGATATTTTGTCTCTGCATATGTTTGAATCCAAGACTACATCACAAGTCACATGGTTGACCACAATCAAGTCGAATCTGAATCCTAAGGGATCGAAAGAACAAAGTGATAGCACTATTGCAAGCTATATACATGGACAAGATATTGAGTGTTATGTAATGACCACTTCGAAGAAAGGAAACCAACCTTCTATATTGGGATTTTATTTCACTTTGGAGGATTATCCTAAGACAATGAAAGAAAGAGAGAATATGATAAAGGTTCATTATGCTTTGATAGTAGGAAGTCTCATGTACACTATGTAATGCATACGCCTAGATATCTCTTTTGTAGCGGGTTTGGTGAGTTGATATGAGGCGAATCTAGGACCAAGACATTGGTAAGCAGTTAAGCATGTACACAAGTATTTACGGAGAACAAAGGATTATATGCTTGTGTATTTCGTAGGAGATCTTACTCCTATCAGTTATACTAATTCTAACTCTCAAACGTGTTGGGATTCGAAGAAATCTACATTCAAATATGTTTTTGTCTTAGGCGACGAGTCCATTGAGTGGAGAACTGTAAGAAATAGTTGTACTATTGACTCTAGTGTGGAGGTAAAATATGTGGTTGCTTCTAAGGCTACCAAATAAGAAATATGGCTTCAAAAGTTTCTTAAGGATCTTGAAGTCATTCTTGGTATGGGGAAAGCTATCACACTATATTGTGACAACAGTGCTACAATAACTAATACCAAGGAGACAAGAAACCAAAATAGGACAAAACATATTGATTGGAAGTATCATATTATAAGGGAGGTAGTTGCAAACGAAATCATGGATGTAGTCAAGGTTGCATTTGAGGACAACCTTGCAGACTTGTTTACCAAGACTTTACTAGCTTGGAGTTTTGAGAAATGCGTGGAGAGCATGGGAAAGAAGAACATGACTCATCTACTTTACTAAGGCAAGTGGGAGACTATTGGATCTGGTGCCTGAGTGTAGTATATTTTTTTGTAAACTTGTAACTTTTTTTGAATAGATTGGTTAATAAAACAAATTCATGTATCACATTAATATAATTTGTATAATTGTCCTCATATGGTTTTTTTCATATAAAGCAAAATAGAAGCAAATGTTGACTCACTGGTTGTCTAATGTTTAAACTAATACTAAGCGATATTACATGGTTGGATCGTAATACTGAAAGAAAACTTGTATTAGTAGATGAACCTAAACAAGTCCTTAGTCTGATAAGAAATAAGCAAACCAATTAAAAGACTAATATGACGTCTATTAATTCCAATTGGTGTGATGTTTTGTCTTGGGCATAGAAGTGGATGACTCCCAAAAGATAGAGACATAGATATGACTAACTGGACTTACAGTACATCAGACTAGACCTAAATAAAATAGATCTTAAATCCATTTATGGATTTCTTCACATGTGATATTCATAGTGTGGCATACCTAAATCCTAAGTGGATGACAGACTATATATGCGTGACTCATATACTATAATGTAAGTAAAAGCTTGACTTCAAATAGATAAGGGACCAAAAATGTGGGCACATGTTCTCACGTTTGTGATGAATGACTTGATTACTATTTGCTAGTAATTGACTTTCTATGAAAGAAAATGTAATGGTTACTAATAACTCTTGCAAATAGTTATATTTCAGGCCTTTAGACTTGGTTAATTGTTTGTACTTAAGTAGATATATTTTCATTTTAGGATATTATATTAGTAGTTTTAGAACATTGTATCATGAAGCTTGGATTGTGCTTAAATGTTATTATGATACTTTTACTTGTGGGTGGAAAGGATTTGTTTGTGTTTGAATGGAAGGTGTAGAATAAGGAAAAGAAATGAAGGAGTGAAGTTTTGTCATGGCAAAAGGTTGGATAGATTGCCAACATTAATGCCATGGAAATTCTAGGAAGACACTAATTCAACAATCAATTTGTGCCACTCTCACCCAATTGTACTTGTACTAGAAAGATCTACCTAAAAAAATGGAGCAAAAATTGTGTGCTGAGGGGGATCTACCCTATAAAAAGTGATGAGTATGAGGAAAAGAATGAGGGTAGTAATAGAGGATGAGCATCAGAGTAGAACGTAATGGAGAAAAAGAAGGCAGTCAATCTGGTCTTTGCAAGACATTGTGCCACTGGAGTTGAGGGCTGGATCGACAAAAGCTTCATAAAGTTCTTCCTTTATTTTCTTAAATTGCTTCTTTGTGAAATTAAATGTTGAAGATGTTGAATGATATTTTGAATTTTGATTTGATTAACCAACCCATGAGTTAAATCTCATCGGGTTAGGGTTACTTGATAATACTTGAATTTTCCATTAATGTTGAAGCTTAGATCTGATCTATTTTACTATTTCATTCATTTTTTTCTTTCGAGTTGTATGCATGCAATCTCTAGACATAGATGAATGCATTGTATACTTATAAACATAATCTAATTTTGAAAAGGTTAGGTTAGTTAGACCACAATTGATTGATACAAGTGGGTGTTCCATAGAATGCCTATAGCAGTATCTAGACATAGACCAACATTCGTTCAGAGTGAAGAGTAATCGGTATTGGGAATCACATTTGAGGTCTATAGACATATATTTTCTTAGGTTAGGTATCATAAGGTCTTGCTCTCGAAAGAAGTAGACCATTTTAAATTCATTTTGAGTAGTAAGTTAATTAAGAATTTGTCGAGGCATTATTGGTTTATAAGGGTAGATTCATAAATTTTTTATTGTTTACATATTATTCACATCATCATTATTTTGATTAGCATTGCATTTCTATTATTATTTTTCCTTAGCCTAATTAACATACTTCATAATAGCAACTTAACCAAGTTAATCCTATCCGATCCCTGTGGAGACGATTATACTTATCATCATATTATTTGATTCGACATGTATACTTGCACAATTCACACATCATTTTAGACGTGACAAGTTTTTGGCGTTGTTGCTGGGAATCGACAATCTGGTAAAATTTGGTTTTATTACTACTTATCTAATTCATTAGTTCTATCTAACTTAGTTGTCTTTAATTTTTCAAGGATTGCCATTAGTGTATGAGAAGAGGCATTCTTGTTAATGAAGAATATCCTCTTGACCCAAAGATCGAGAGAACTTTACAAAGAAAAAGAAGAGAACTACGAGATATAGCTAGGATTGGAAATGATCCAGGTATGGAAGATCCATTGCATCCAAATGGCCAGGATGTTAATCTTTCTATTTGTTGTGTGATAAATGATCCAGACAGGCCTATTCGTGAGCAGGTACTACCAATTCTAGATTACTTGAACCTAGGGATATTTAAACCAACCATTCAAGCTCAGCATTTTGAGTTGAAACCAATAATGTTTCAGATGTTGCAAACAGTAGGATAGTTCAGTGGGTTGCCTACTGAAGATCCACGATTGCATTTAAGACTTTTCCTAGAAGTCTATGACTTGTTCAGGCAACAGGGTGGTCCTGAAGATGCCCTGCGACTTAAATTGTTTCCATCTTCATGCCAGAGCATGGATGAATGCTTTACCATCAAGGACGGTGGCATCTTCAAATGAATTTTTAATACAGGACTGAAGCGGAGAAAGTGAATCAGGATCGTATTCAAGTTGTTTGACTCAAAAAAAGATTTGGATCTGATCTGAAGAGAAGAAATTAATTTAATTTAATAATAAAGAAGTTGAAAATAGTAAAAGAACTTTGTCAAAGGTTTTTGCTACGATATAATATGTCTAATATGACTGCCAAGCTTTGAAATGACATCACATCTTTTTGGCAATTAGAGGATAAGACATTGTATGAAGTTTTGAAAAGATTTAAGGAATTGCTTTGGAAATGCATGATGCATGGATTCTAGCATTGGATACATATGTAAATGTTTTATAATGGGTTAAACGCGCATACAAAGATGGTAGTTAATGCTTCTGCTAATGGGACCTTGTTGGATAAATTCTATAATGAAGCGTATGAAATTTTGGAAAGGATAGCCAACAATGATTATCAATATCCTACCACAAGAGTTGGGATTAGTAAGAAAGTTGCTAGCACTGTGGAGCTCGATGCAATCAGTTCGTTGAAAGCCAAGGTATCATCTCTAGCTAACATGATCAAAACAATGAAGAGACCAACTATAGTTTAGGAGATGAAATCAATTGAACTATCATGTATCTATTGTGGGTAAGATCATGTGTTTGATGAATTTCTATCAAACTCAATCTCTGTGTATTACATGAGCAATTTCAACCGTAATAATAATCTCTATTCCAACACCTACAATCTAGGGTAGAAGCAACACCCAAACTTTATCTAGAATAATCAAGGAGTAGGAAATTCCAACAATGTTATTAGATAGAATACGACAAGTGCACCGCCTGGTTATAATCATCCTATGCCATGATAGAATGTTCAACAAAATTTAGCATCATCTTCCTCGTCTATTAAAAATTTGTTGAAAGGATACATGGCCAAGAATGACACCATGATCCAGAGTCAATTTGCATCCCTAAGAGCCTTGAAAAATCAAGTGGGACAAATCGTCAATGGTCTAAATTTGAGACCTCTAATAGCATTTCCAAGTGATACTAAGAATGTGAGATCATAAGGGAAGGAGTATTGCAAGGCCATCAGTCATAGAAGTGGTACTTAGATAAATGAAGTTGTTAGAGATGCCACTGTTGAAGAGGAAGATTTGAGTCTCAATCAAGGACATATCGCAAAATCATCTAAAAAGGCCAAACAAAAGATTGTTGCAGCAAAATCAGATCATATGGTCAAGCTGAATGCCACAGCAAAACAATATCAATAGTCTAAAGGAAGGCCATCGCCACCTTTTCTTCAGTGATTCTAGAATTCCAAGCAAGATTTTCAGTTCAAAAGATTTTTGGATGTCCTAAAAGAACTCCATATCAACATACTATTGGTGGAAGCTTTGGAGCAAATGCCCAATTACGTAAAATTTATGAAGGATATATTATTAAAGAAGTGACAATTGGGGGAATTTGAAACTGTTGCTTTCACTGAAGGGTGCACAACGATGCTAATGAACAAATTGCCTCCAAAGTTGAAGGACTTAGGGAGTTTTACTATCCCTTGCTCTATTGAAAATTATTATGTTGGTAAGGCATTATGTGATTTAGGAGAAAGTATAAATTTAATGCCTATGTCTATCTTTAGGAAGTTGGGAATTGGGAAGGCAATACCCACCACAGTTACGCTGCAACTAGTTGGTCGATCTTACGCACATCCGAAAGGTAAAATTGAAGATGTACTGGTAAGAGTAGATAAATTTATTTTTTCAGTCGATTTTATCATTTTAAAATGTAAGGGTGACAAAAATGTGTCGATTATTCTTGGAAGACCTTTTCTTGTTACATGTAGAATGTTAATTGTATGCAAAAATGTGAGTTAACAATAAAGGTAAATGATCAACGAATTACTTTTAATGTCTTTGATGCTTTGAAATGTGCCGATGAAAATGATGAGTGTCATGCCATTGGGTTGATTGAAACAGTAGTGGAGGAGGAGTTTGCAAAATTTTGTCACTGAAATTTTGATAATGATGAAGGTCTATCTGAGCTAAGTGAAGCAGAAACACTTGTAAAACTCGGTGAATTCATGGAGACCAAGCAATTGATGGAAAGACTATGGAAGAAGTTTGAATCCTTAGATTTTTTAGATCGTTCTTTTAAACCTTTTAAACTTTCTATACAAGAACTTCCCACACTAGAGTTAAAGCTTTTGCCGTTGCATCTAAAGTATGCCTACTTGGGAGACAACAACACTTTGCCAGTAGTTATATCTCCAGAATGGACACCTAATCAAAATGTCAAGTTGCTAGATGTTCTGAGGAGATCTAAGAAGGCGTTGGGATAGACAATTGCCGACATCAAGAGAATCAGCCCTACTATCTGCATGCATAAGATTTTTTTGAAAGATTGCCATAACAATTCTATCGAACAGCAAAGAAGGTTGAAACCAATCATGAAGGAAGTTGTCAAGAAGGTGATCTTCAAATGGCTCGATGCTAGAATTATATACCCTATTCCAAATAGTTCATAGGTGAGTCCTATACAATATGTACCCATGAAAGGAGGTGTCACAATAGTTAGAAATGATAACAATGAGTTCATACCAACTCGTACTGTCCCGGGATAGAGAGTATGCATGGACTATCGCAAGCTTAACAAGGAAACTAGGAAAGACCATTTTTCATTGCTGTTCATCGATCAAATGTTGGATAGATTACCTGGGAAAGCCTTTTACTATTTCTTGGATGGGTATTTAGGGTATAACTAGATTTCCATAGCTCCCAATGACTAAGAGAAGACCACTTTCACATGTCCATATGGAATTGTTGTGTTTAGATGAATGCCATTTGGATTGTGTAATGCCCCAGCAACATTTCAGTGTTGCATGATGGTAATATTCTCGGGCATGGTGGAAAACTTTCTGGAACTTTTCATGGATGATTTCTCTGTGTTTGGCAGTATCTACGAGAGCTGTTTGAAGAACTTAGAATTGGTTCTTTGTCGTTGTGCAGAAACTAATATTGTTTTAAAGTGGGAAAAATACAGCTTCATGGTTCGTGAAGGCATTATTCTGAGACATAAAATATCACAACAAGAGATTGTTGTGGACAAAGCCAAAATTGAAGTGATCGAAAAGTTACTGCCTACCACCACTATAAAAGGTATCAGGAGTTTCTTACACCATGCAAGATTTTATAGAAGATTTATTAAGGATTTCTTGAAGATAACCAAACCCCTATGTGCTTTGTTAAAGTATAATTTACCTTTCAATTTTGATGAACCTTGCTTGCGAGCATTTGAAGAATTGAAGAAGCAATTGGTGACAACATCGATTGTAATACCACCGGAGTGGACACTACCATTTGAACTTATGTGGGACGCTAGGGACTTTGTTGTAGGTGCAGTGTTGGGGAAAAGGAAAAACAAAGTATTTCATGCTATATATTAAGGAAGTAAGACCCTGACAAATGTGCAACTCAACTACACCACCACTTAAAAATAGTTATTGGCTGTGGTATTCGTATTTGATAAATTCAGATCTTATTTAGTTGGTACTAATGTCATAGTTTATACAGACCACTCTGCTATCAAGTACTTGGTGACCAATAAAGATGCTAAGCCAAGGTTGATCCGGTGGATACTTTTGCTATAGGAATTTGATATAGAAATTAGAGATAAAAAAGGGACTCAAAATCAAGTGGCTGATCACTTGTCGAGATTGGAAGCTAGACTTGAAGATGACAATATTCAAATCATTAAGGAAGACTACCCAGATAAGAAATTGTTAGTTTCCATGGTATTACCTTAGTATGCCAATATTGTGAACTTCTTAGTGAGTGGGTTGATGCCTCCTAATCTCAATAGCCAAAGAAGAAGGAAATTTCTTAACAATGCCAGACATTATTATTGGGATGAGCCTTTCTTATTCAAACATTGTGCTAATCAAATAATTAGAATATGTGTCACTGATAATAAAATTTAAAGTATTTTGCAACATTGTCAATCAGTTCCTCACGAAGGACATTTTAGAGGCATGAGAACTGCTGCCAAAGTTCTCCAATCCATCTTTTATTGGTCGAGCATGTTCAAGGGTGCTCATGAATTTTACCAAGCATGTGACTGTTGTCAAAGGACGGGCAACCTCTTTAGGAGACATGAAATGCCACTGCAAAATATCCTGGAGATTAAGTTGTTTGATGTGCAGGGACTAAACTTTATGGGTCCATTTCCATCCTCTTGGGAAATTTATACATACTTGTGGCAGTTGACTACATATCAAAGTGGATTAAAGTTGTAGCTCTCCCTACTAATGATGCTAAATCGATGATGAAGTTCTTGTACAAAAATATCTTCACAAGATATGGTACACCTCGCGTACTTATCAGTGATGAAGGCTCTCACTTTGATTGCAAATTCGTTGCTAATGCCTTGCATAGGTATGGCGTGAAACATAAGATTGCCACGACATATCATCCCTAAACAAACGACCAAGCTAAAGTTTCTAATAGAGAAATTAAACAGATTTTGGATAAAATGGTGAACCCAAATCGCTAGGATTGGTCTTCCAAATTGGATAAAGCTTTGTGGGCTTACCGTAGTTCATTCAAAACACCATTGAGGATGTCACCTTTTAAGCTGGTTTATGGGAAGCCTTGCAATCTCTACCCATCGAGTTGGAGCATAAAGTATTTTAGGCTATGAAGAAGCTGAACATGGATTGGATCACTACTGGACATAAACGATTATTAGAGTTGAAAGAAATGGATGAATTCTGAGCTCAAGCATACAAGAACGCTCAACTGTATAAAGAAAAAACCAAGTGTTGGCATGACAAAAGGATTATGCCACGATAATTTGAACTCGGACAGTAGGTGTTGTTATTCAACTCTAGGCTCAAAATGTTTCTGGCAAATTAAAATCTCGCTAGTCAGGACCTTTTGAAATAACCGACATATATCTTCATGGATCTATGGATGTTAAAGATGTTAAGATTAGGCTCACATTTAAAATCAATGGGCAACACTTGGAGTATTACTATGGTGCTCCTGTAACTCGAGATAAATAGTCCATTGATCTCTGAGATGTTTAACTTTAGCGTCTCGGTGATTTATATTTGTTTTTATTTTTGCCGATTTTTAATTTCTCATAGCTATTTCAGTTACTTGGTTTAATAAATTTTATTTTGTACAGTAGGTATTTGCATTTTTTATGGTAATAGAGGATTCAGGCCCTACATTGCTCTTTGGCCAATAGGTGGTCGTTTCCCAAATATATATATATATTTTTTGCCTTTTTCCTGTTCCCTCTAATTTTAATCACACCATAATCAAGCCATGATTACCGCTCATCCACTCGCTCACGTCACCCCATTACTTTGTCGCCGTGTTATTTTTGTACCCTAATAATTTCATCTTCTTTTACAGTTAAGCTTAGTTTTATTTTTCTCCAAACTTGTATTTCTTTTACTCCTACAAGTTCACCTTTTTCATCTAACAATTGCTCTACCTTCTACTAATGGCCATGTAACAGCCCATTTTTGGTCAAATCAGAATAGTGGTTTTGGAACCACAAATCTGAGGTTGAAATAATTATTTTATTATTATTTTAATGTCCACAACATGAAAATATGATTGTGTGAAATTTTTGCTAAGAAATTTTATCATTTGAGTGCTTAATTTGATAAAAAGGACTAAATCCCGTAAAGCGTAAAACTTGAGTTCTAATAGCTAAAGGTGATTAATAGCTATAGAACCTTAAAGTTAAGGCCCTTAAGTGGTAATTAGACCATTTTATTTGAGAGTGGACATTTATGGTGTAACAGGCCGGTTTAGACCCTAATCGGAACAGTGGTTTTAGGACCACAAATCTGAGTCAAAAAATATTTTAATATTATTTTCTGTGTTTACAGCATGATATGTGATATGTGTGAAAATTTCACGTTAAAATTTTATCATTTGTGTGTTTGATTTTATAAAAAGGACTTAATTGCGTAAAATGAAAAAGTAGCATGATATAAGTTAAAAGTGTTTATTTGCTATGGTTTGTTATTTTTGAGGTCCTTATGATGTTATTAACCCATTTATAATGTTAATGGACATTAATGGGCATTATATCATGAATATTGGTGGTTTTAATTAAAGGATAAAATGGTAATTGATAATTTAAGTTATATTAAATAAAATAAAAACCATTTTATGCTTAATTATAATCATCCATAGCTAAATAAAAAGAGGAAAAGAAGAATAAGATGTTGTTTTAGGGTTTGACCCTTGTTGTTCTTGATTGAGGTACATTTTTAGCTCGGTTTTTAATGATTTCTATGTTTTTTGTGATCGTTGCTTCGTGTTCTAGCTAGCCTGTATCTTAAATTTTGAATTTGTTGAAGATTTTGTGAAGTGCCATTGATGAGTGCTTGAGTTTTTGGAAGTTTGATGATGAAATATGAAAGTTTAATGATAGATTTTAATGTTTTGCAAAGTGATTCTTGACAAAAATGTCAAATAGGGATTAAAGTAAGAAAAGTATAAATTGAGGGGTTAAAATGTGAAATAAATGAAAAATATGGCTGCTAGGGGCACTATCGTAATTCGACCAAGCATGGGTTAAATTAAATTTTGTGAATTTCTTGTATTTGTGAATAGGGACTAAATTGAATAAATGTGAAAGTTTATGGGCTAAAGTGAAAAAATGCCCAAATGTATATTTTTGGATGAAATTGAATGAATAAGTGATTAAATGAGTTAATTTTGAATACATATAGATCATGAAAAGAGGAACTCAGACTTAGATCGACGCAAGAATAAAGTATTCAATTAATTGGCTAGTTTTGCTGTTTCTAGGATCGAGGTAAGTTCGTAAGTGTTAATTTCATTATAAATGAATGTTTAATGTGTTTATGAGATTTTGGATAATGTTTGAATTGTGAATACAACTATACAGAAGTGTTTGACGATGAAATCGACAAGTGAAACTTCTCGATTAAACTTTAAGTGCAGTGATGATGATAATGTAATGTCATTAAGTTAATGCATTGGCTTTGGTCCATGATATCGGCACTTCGGGTGCGAATAATACCTTGATTTGGCTACGGGCCATGGTATAGGTACTTTGAGAGGAGTTACCTTGTTTTGCCTACGAGCCATGGTATAGGTACTTATCGGTTGTGATTCGTGAGTGTCCGATTTCTATCCCTAAAGGTTCAATGGATAAAAGAATGACTTGTTTGAGAAAAAGGTTAGTACGAGGTGGTACGGATACGTATGGAACCTATTTGAGCATTATGTTGAGAAATATCAATGAGATGTTAATGAATCATGTTTTGAGACATGATAGGAAGGTTTGTGTTAATGAGATATTATTTTAGTAACATGTATATGATTGAATTATATTTATTTGATGAATTGAATTGCTCAACTATGAACTTACTAAGCTATGAAACTTACTGTGTGTTATTTGTCTATGTTTTATAGATAGTCAAAGCTAGCTTGGACATGGGGATTGTCAGGAGCATCGTCACACTATTGATCATTTGTTGGTACTTTTGAAGCTTGTATATATGGTATATGGCATGTATAGACTAGTGTCATTTTGGTATATTTTGAACTATGATGTTAGCCATGTGATTTGGCTTCTTAATGATGTAAATGTTGATATGTTTCAACCATTTAAGCCCGCTTAAGTTAAGTGCTTGATAAGTGATATATGTGATGCAAATAATGCCTTTATATGTTTGTTTGTTTTAGCATGTTTTTTGTTGCCTAATGATATATTGAAATAGTGTATTTTGGTTGCTAAGTGTTCATGAGAAAAGAGTGGAAATTGGCTTTGCAAATAGCCTTTTTTGTCCACACAGGCAGGGACACAGGTGTGTGTCTCAGCCATGTGCGACATACGGTCAGATTACACGGTCATGTGTCCCTTAGGGTACCCTACGAATTAAGGTCAGTATACCCTACAGTTTTGACACAACATAGACACACGGGCATGTCTATTGGCCGTGTGGTTCAAGTTAGAGTGTTACACGGGCTAGACACACGGACGTGTGGTCAGACATATGATCCAAGTCAGTATGTATGCCCTATTTTCACACGGTCTACGCCACGTGCGTGTCTGGTGGTCGTGTGAGGCACACGACTTGTTCACACGGGCGTGTGACCCTAGAAAATATGAAAATTTTCTATGTTTCTAAAAGTTTTAAATTGTTATAGGTTTAGTCCCGAACCATTTCTAAGCATGTTTTAAGGTCTCGTAGGATCTTATAAGGGACAATGTGAATGAGATGAATGATATTTTGATTATGATTGTATAAGTGTATTTGAATGATGTGTATTATTAGGTAATGCCTTGTAACCCTATTTTGGTGATGGATACGGGTTACGGGTGTTACATTTTATTTGGTGTCAGAGCTACGGTTTAGTCAATTCTAAGACTAACGTAGTGTGTGAGAGTCTAGCTATACATGCCACATATATAAACTGTGATAGTGATATGATTCCTGATAGCTAAAATGTGTTTTTATATAGGAAATGGATCCCAAACGAGCCATAGCTAATGATGTGGAAAGCAATATGCCCGCTCCCGTTCAAGGGGTAGCGTCAGTTGATTCTAGGCCTATTTCTAGTAGTTAGGGAGGAGAGGCTAAGCAAGCCTTCTTCCAAATGATGACTGAGTGGTTCACAAAATTCGTACGAACGAATCTAGATACTCAATAACCTTCACCCCTACTTGTTCCTCAACAAGTCCCAGTTGTGCCGTAAGTGATAAATCTAACCTGATTGAGTAAGCCACCTATTGATAAGATTCAAAAACACGAGGCTGAGGAATTCTGGGCTACAGTTGATGATGATGCTGAGAGAGCTAAGTTCTGGCTTGAGAACACTATCAGAGTATTCAATGAATTATCCTGTACTCTGAAAGAATGTATCAAGTGTGTGGTATCTTTACTCAAAGATAATGCATATCATTGGTGGAAAATGTTGAATCGGTGATTCCTAGTGAACGGGTTACTTAGGAATTCTTTCAGATTGAGTTCCGAAAAAAGTACATAAGCCAAAGATTTCTCGATCAGAAACATAAAGAGTTTCTAGAGTTGAAACAGTAATAATGAATTTGATCGAGTACGAAAAGAGAATTTTTACGATTGAGTAAATATGCTCAAGAATATGTTTCTACCGAAGAGATTATGTGTAAGCGGTTCGTTGATGGGTTGAATGAAAATAAAAAGCTATTAGTTGGAATTACAGAAATTAAAGAATTGCGTTTTTAATTGAAAGAGCTTGTAAAGTTGAAGATCTCAGCAAAGAAAAGAGGAAAGCAGATTCAGAAGCTAAAGAGACTAGAAAAAGATTGATGAATATGCCTTATCAGTCTTAATCAAAGAAAGCCAAAGATTCGTATAATCATCCGAATACTTCAATGGGATATTCGAACAAGGATCGTGTTAAACAACACTCTGGTTTTAAAACTCAAGCTACATCAGTAGCTAGTGTTGGCAGTGTAAGAGACAATAAACCTGAATGTCAGCACTGTGAACGACGACATTTTGGAGAATGTTGGAACAAAAGAAATAAATCTTGTTACAAATGTGGATCATTGGATCATTTTATTCGAGGCTGTCTAGAGTTGATGGAAAAAGATGATGTTCAGAACACGAGGCCGAGTAACACTATAGCTAGAGGTAGACCACCTAGAAACATGGGAAATGTGAGTGGTGGTAGAGGTGTGGCACGAGATACTGCTGTGAGATCTGATGCTAGAGCACTTGCACGAGCCTATGTTATTCGCGCTCGTGAAAAAGTGTCATCGCCAGATGTTATAACCAGTACTTTTACTCTCTATGATACTAAAGTTATTGCATTGATAGATCCAGGATCAACTCATTCATATATATGTGTGAATTTAGTATCCAGTAAGAATTTTCCTGTAGAGTCAACTGAATTTGTAATTAGAGTATTGAACCCCTTAGGCAAATGTGTGTTGGTTGATAAAGTGTGCAAGAACTGTCCAATGATGATTTGGGATAATTACTTTCTGGCCAATTTGATGTTGTTACCATTTGATGAGTTTGACATAATCCTGGGTATGGATTGGCTAATGTTGCATGATGCTGTTGTGAATTGCAAACGAAAGAAGATTGATTTGAGATGTCAGAATAATGATAATAATTGAATTGAGTTAGATGATTTGAATGGATTGCCAGCAGTTAATTTTTCGATGTTAGCTTAGAAATATGTGAGAAAGGATTGTGAAGCTTATTTTGCTGATTTTGCTTATGTGCTTGATACGAAAGTGACTGAAAAGAAGATTAAATCAGTGCCAGTTGTGTGTGACTACCCAGATGTGTTTCTTGAAGAGTTACCGAGTTTACCACCGATCCGAGAGGTTGAATTCGGTATTGAGTTAGTACTTGGAAAAAATCTGATATCGATAGCTCCATACAGGATGGCACCGACTGAATTAAAAGAGCTCAGTTGCAAGAGTTAACAGATAGAGGTTTTGCAAGACCGAGTTATTCTCCTTCAGGTGCACCGGTTTTGTTTGTGAAAAAGAAAGACAGAACTATGAGAATGTGCATTTATTATCGATAGCTCAATAAAGTGACGATCAAGAACAAATATCCACTACCGTGAATCGATGATTTGTTTGATCAGTTAAAAGGGGCTACAGTGTTTTCAAAGATAGATTTGAGATCGGGTTACTATCAACTGCGAGTTAAAGACTCCGATGTGCCAGAAATGCTTTCTGAACAATGTACGGACATTATGAGTTTTTGGTTATGCCTTTCGAACTAACGAATGCACCTGCTGTCTTTATGGATCTAATGAACCTGATATTTAGATCGTACCTAGATCAATTTGTTGTTGTATTCATTGATGACATATTGATACATTCACGAGATGAAACTAAACATACTGAACTTTTGAGAACAGTGCTACAAACTTTGCGTGATAAATAGTTGTTTGCAAAGTTAAGTAAATGTGTAACACCCCACACCTGTATCCGGCACTGGAACAGGGCTCGAGGCATTACCGGGTTTAAAATTTCACGACATATTAATCCGGGTTTACCAAAATTTGCACAAAATTTAAAACTTTACACACACACATGCATACCGTCCCTTATACAAGTCCTCGAGGCCTGAAACATACATCGGAACTGTTCGAGACAAAACCGGAAACATTCAATCGATTCTGAGCAACTTAATGATTTTCTTGCCTTAGTGAGTCACACGCCCATGTGGGTGGGGCCTTGTGGTCACACACGCCTGTGTCGCTTGGGACACTCTCGTGCCTACAGCTCATGTGGCTCTCTGTTTATGACATCAATATGTATTTAGGGACACATGGCCAAGACACACGCCCGTGTGTTTAACCCGTGTGCTATACTGACTTGAAATTTCAAGTGTAGGGGACACATGGCCATGCCACACACCCATGGGGGCAAGCTGTGTGTCACACACGACATAGACACACGCCTGTGTGCCTACCCGTGTGGACCTTATTAGGCTATTTTCCCAACCTTTGATCACCCTCTATCAACCAAACATACTTATAGGTTACTTTAGTACATGTTAAGGCCAAATTATACACTTATATAAAGCTTTGATTAACCTCATTGCATGTAAACCTCGTGTCATTGGTTTCATACATGTTAAGTTAATTCTCATCTTGCATTTAAGGATTTCCATGTCTACTTGACATATTTAAGATTGGCTCGTTTTTATAACTCATTGCCAATTGAAGACCAAGCAATTGCAAATGAACATAAACATGCATAGATTTGTAGGTCATAGCGTACTTCAAAATGAGCCGATTCCCATGGCCATATACAAAAGGATATGTATAATTTTACATGCCTTCATCTTGGCAAATCAAATGACACATATAACCAAATACTCAAAAGTTCTATACATGCCATTGAACAAAACATAAGTGTCTATATACCAAAGTTGAATTAGTTGATAGTGTGTTGATTCTCCAACTGCCTTCCAATCGTTACAAGTCCTCGAGCTCTATAAGATACGGAAAAGAGAGGGGTAAGCATTTACATGCTTAGTAAGCCCGAATAACTGGAAAGTAAATTTACCGATTAATTAGCAAAAGGCCATGTTATGCAATAGAATTAACAAGCATAATAATGGTATTCCTATCACATGCACTCAATCAACAAGTTAGTCACAATAGTAAGGTACCATGTAATTTATGTTAGATGAGCTCACCATTCATTATTTCATTCACATACATCGTATTAATCCCGTTGAGTTTCTAGGAAATTCCGATGGATTATCCATTCTCCGTCAATTCATAAGAATGATTCCTTTCAAGTATGCACTCCCGTGAACCTCACATTTTACGGCGAGATTGCTAGTCTAGGCTAAATTTCCCTTATCGTAAACTCATAAGGTGATGTCGGGGTTACTAGTCTAGGCTAAATCCCTTGTAGTGACAAACACCCTTAATGAGGTCGGCTCTGAATTGCCAGTCCAAGCTAAAGTCAGACCCTAATCAGATTACCCATCCGGGCTAAATCCTTAAAGCAAATATATTCTTCGGGAGGCTAGATCATTCAAAGAACACCCGACGGGCTAGATCCTTTCTATCTTTGAGATCCACGGATTACCCGTCCAGACTAAATCCTTTCTGCAACACATGTAGGATCTCAAATCACATATAATTCATGGTTTATCCATCGAACTTCCTTTTCAACCTCAACTGGGACATTCATAATCAAGTCATTATTAAATGCAACTACCATACACTCTTGAATCATGCATTCAGGCATATTAGGTGTTTACTTAAGTTATTCGAACTTACCCGGTACTAGTCTCGGTATTATGTTTCGATTATTCAGAAACATTTTGTTTTCCTTGATCGACCTCCGAAATTTGTTCCTCGGGGTCTATAACCATAAGAATAAATTATTAGTAACTCACATTGTACCTTTTTGAGCCTAAATTTCACCCCCGGTCCAAATGACCATTTTGCCTCTAACCATTCACATTTTTATGATTTAGTCCCTAGGCTTGTATAATGAAACACATGCAATTTCTACCTTACCCAAGCCTAGTCGAATGTTTTTCCTTCCTATGGCAGCCCACATTTTTCCATTATTTCTCATTTCTACCTCACATTTTACAACTTTTTCAAAAAGGTCCTTATAAGGGTTTTTCATGAAAATCACCTTGGAAAATATGATTAACACACATCTGACTTTCATATCCCTCCATAAATCATCAAAATACAAGTAACTCATGCATGGGTAAATTTCTAAACATGAACCCTAGCATGAAATATGGGTAGAAAGAGAGAGAGTAAGCTACCGGGATTTCAAAAATACAAAGAGCATTAAAAACGGGGCTTGTGAGCACTTACTATTGAGCTTGAAAAGCTTGGAAACCCTAGCTATGGAGAACCCTAGAATTTCAACAGCAGCAAGATGTAAATGAGCTGATTTTGGCTTATTTTTCCCATTTTATTTCATTAAAGTACCAAATGACCAAAATGCCCTTAATCCCTTTCTTTTAGATTTCATCCATACAAGCCCATTTTTGTCCAAAAACTTAGAAATTGGGAAAATTTCTCTCCAAGACCTTCTAATTTATAATCTAAAGCAATTTCAAACAAATTGCTTTTAGAACCCAAGTTTTGCAATTTATTCAATTTGGTCCCTATTTTACAATTGGACACCTTACTCAAAGCGTTCCTTCATGAAACTTTAACACATGCATGTACTCATATTCTAAACCTCATAATAATCATAAAATAAATATTTTGATGTCAGATTTGTGGTCCCGAAACAACTATTCTAACAAGGCTCTATTTTGGGATGTTACATTTCTCCCCCCTTAGGGTCTTTCGTCCTCGTAAGTCTTACCAGTAAACAGGTTTGGATACTGGCTGCTTATGGTTTCTTCCGGTTCCCATGTAGCCTCTTCCACACCATGTCGATTCCATAAAACCTTTACCAAAGCCATATTTTTATTTCTCAATTGTTTAACCTCACGAGCCAAAATCTTGACCGGTTCCTCTCTATAGGTCATGTCTAGTCTAATCTCAATCTTTGCTGGTGAAATCACATGAGAGGGGTTTGATCGATATCGCCTTAACATGGATACATGGAAAACATCGTGAATCTTTTCCAATTCGGATGGTAATGCTAAACGATAGGCTAATGGTCCAACTCTTTCAGTGATCTCGTACGGTCCGATAAATCGTGGACTCAATTTGCCTTTCCAGCCAAATCTCAACACCTTTTTCCATGGAGATACTTTTAAGAATACTCTATCTCCAACTTGGAACTCAATCTCTTTTCTTTTCAGATCAGCATATGACTTTTGCTTATCCGATGCGGCTTTTAAACAGTCTCGTATCACTTTAACCTTTTCTTCAGTTTCCTTGATCAGGTCAACCCCGTGAACCTGACTTTGCTTAAGTTTTGTCCAGTACAATGGAGTTCGGCACTTTCTGCCATACAAGGCCTCATAAGGCGCCATTTTCAAACTCGTTTGAAAACTGTTGTTGTAGGCAAATTCTACCAATGAAAAGTACTTTTCCCAGCTACTTTGAAATTTGAGGATGCAACACCGCAACATATCCTCAAGGATCTGAATCATTCACTCAGACTGACCAACGGTCTGTGGGTGAAAAGCCGTACTAAAATTCAACTTTGTACCCAAGGCTTCCTCAGAACTTCTTACAGAATCTCGAAGTGAACCTCGTGTTTCGTCTAAAATAATCGATAAGCGTACTCCATGTAATCTTACAATCTCAGATATGTACAAGTTGGCCAATCTATCAAGAGAGTAGTCTGTTCTTACCAGAATGAAATGAGCTGACTTTGTCAACTTATCCACCACAACCCATATAGCATCTTTCTTTTTTGGAGTAAATGGCAATCCTGTCACAAAATCCATAGTAACTTTGTCCCACTTCCATTTGGGGACCATTACAGGTTGTAACAAACCAGAAGGTACTTAATGTTTAGCTTTAACTTGGTGACATATCAGGCGTTTCGATACAAATTCGAAAATATCTCTTTTCATGCCGTTCCACTAGTACATTTTCTTCAAATCATTATACATCTTGGTACTCCCCGTATGAATAGACAAACGGTTGTTATGTGCTTCTTGCAAGATTTTTCAAATAATTTCATCATCTTTGGGTACACAAAACCTATCCCTAAATATCAAACATCCATCAGGACTAATCCAAAAATCTGATTCATTGCCCAACTTGCATTGAGCTCTTTCGGTTTGCAGGTCATTATCATTAATCTGTGCATTATAGATTTCCTGAAGAAATATCGGTCTAGCCTCTAGCTCTGCCACGACTGAACCATCATCAAGCAATGCTAATTGAGCATCCATGGCTCTCAGTGCAAACAAGGATTTTCTACTCAAAGTGTCGGTGACCACTTCGCCTTTCCCAGGTGGTAGTCAATGATCAGCTCATAATCTTTTATTAATTCAACCACCTCCTTTGTCTCAGGTTCAATTCTTTTTGAGACATCAAATACTTCAAACTCTTGTGGTCAGTAAATACACGACAGGTTTCACCACATAAATAATGCCTCCAAATTTTCAAGGCAAAAACAATGGTGGCAAGCTCCAAGTCATGTGTCTGATAGTTCTTCTCGTGTGACTTCAACTGTCGTGAAGCGTAGGCTATCACCTTGCCATCTAGCATGAGAACACAACCCAGACCATTCAAGGATGCATCACTGTAGACCACAAACTCTTTTCCCGGTTCAGGCAATATTAAAACAGAAGCCTCAGTCAGCAATGTCTTTAACCTCTTGAAATTCTGCTGACACTTTTCTGTCCACTCAAACTTAACGTCTTTCTATAGCAACCTCGTCATTGGAGTCGCTATCATGGACAATTCTTTCACAAATCTTCGGTAGTAACCGGCTAAGCCCAAAAAGCTTCTAACCTCGATTACATTTTTAGGCGGTTTCCATTCAACAATAGTAGAAATCTTACTTGGATCCACTCGAATACCTTTACCCGAAACAATATGACCCAAGAACCAAACTTCTTGGAGCCAAAACTCACTCTTGCTAAATTTAGCATACAGTTGTTTTTCCCGTAAGGTCTGCAACATAGTTCTCAGGTGCTTCGCATGTTCTGCCTCATCTTTAGAATAAATCAAGATGTTGTCAATGAACACAACGACAAACTTATCCAAGTATGGCCGAAAGATCCTATTTATTAGGTCCATGAAAACGGCCGGTGCATTCGTCAATCCAAATGGCATAACAAGAAATTCATAGTGGTCGTATCTTGTTCTAAAAGCTGTCTTTGGCACGTCCGATTCCTTAGCACGTAACTGATAGTAGCCAGACCTCAAGTCTATCTTAGAGAACATAGTGGCTCCTCTTATCTGGTCAATAGATCATCGATCCTTGGCAAAGGATACTTATTCTTGATAGTTACCTTATTCAGTTGTCGGTAATCTATACATAGTTTCATTGAACCATCTTTCTTCTTTACAAGCAATACGGGGGCTATAACACCCTAAATTTTGGGCCTGAAAGTAATGGGCCTTGAGTTGGGATCGGGTAAAGGCAGCTTGAATAAAAGAAATGTGTTTAAATATTTTATAATTTCATGTTTAGTTTCATTGTTAAGTGATTTAGGAAGGGTTGGTAATGTGGAAAAAGTCCTGGGTTCGATCTAGGACTTTGGCAAAATTTTGCACTTTTTTTCTAAAAGACCCTGAGCATTAGGTGGAAGGCTTATTAATAAGGTCTGGTAAAATCTAACACAAGGAAACACTTAGCCTAGTGACAAAAGGCGTTGGTAGCAAGCAGGAAGTCCAGGGTTCAAGTCTTGGCCTTGGCGAAATTTTTTTTTATTATGCATAAGATTAGTACGGAAGCTAGCGTTTAGGCCTTATAGATATGTTTGGTGGAAATTCGACACAAAGGATGCGCTTGGCCCAGTGGTATGATGGCGTTAGGAGTAAGGAGAGGTGTTTGGTTCAAGTCGCGGCATGAGCAAAAGTTGTGGTGGGATTTTTTAAAACAACCTGGAGGTCGGCAGAAAGACTTTATAATTAATTGAGGAGGAGAAACGACACAAATAAGGTAGGCATCGTGGTGGCAAGGGATATATAGCACAACCAAGAGATTGGGGGTTTGAATCTGAATGGTAGCAACTATTTTTAGGATAACCTGGTTGCGGGTTAATAGGCCTTAAAAATAGTTAGGGATGGAATATGGCACAAGGGCGCCTGCGATGTAGTGGCGAAAAGCATGCTATGGATATGAGAGGTTGCAGGTCCGAATCCCAGGCCTGGCAAAGTTTAAATTTTTATTCGTTAAGAAAATTGAGGCTTAGGCATATAAGCCTTATAATTAATTGTGACCGAATGGTAGCACAAGATAGGTGGCGGTGCAGCATGGGCCAAAGAACATGTTGGGGAAGTTGGAGGATAGAGTTCGAGTGGTCTCACGTGCAAAAGGGAATTCAATTTTGCTGCTCAACACAAGGGGGATTGCCATTCGGTGGAGGCAATTTGAATGCAATTCAAATTGGAATTGTTAAGCTAAAATCGGGAGATAAGGATGAGGATTAAGTGTGGATATGATGGTGATAAAATTGGAGAATTTGAAGGGAATTTATCTTGACGAGTTTAAGTCGATTAGGAGTGTAGGTTTGTATTTTTATTTATTTATTTAGTTAATTATTTTTTAGTATATATATGTGTGTCGTATGGGCAAGTAAGGGCATTTGTTATTTTTGTGTGCTTCATGCATATCATCTCCTCTTTTCTTTAAGCCAAACTCTAGATCTTTTCTCCCCTATTTTAATCGAATCAACCTCTTCCCTCTTCAACTTAGCCGACTGTTTCTTTTCAATTAAAAGCTGGTTCATACATTTTGGGGGTTGATTTCTTGTTGGCAAGCGACTTCGCAATCGGTAAGTGAATTAAATCTTCTTCGGCTATTGTTAATTATTTCTAAGTTCTTTCATTTCTACACTCTTAGAAGCCAATTTTTCTTTATCCTTTCCAAATACCATTACTTTCGTTAACCTATGGTTTCTCCATTTATTTCTCTTTCTCTCTCTCATTCAAGAGTGTGATCGCTGGCTAAGTATTAGCTGATGGAAAAAGAGGGTTCTAGCAGAGAGGTTGGGATAGAGGCTCCCAAGTTTAAGCGACGTAAGGTGTTAGTCGTTAGGGACTTTCCACCTGGATGCAGAAGGGGGACTACGTCAAATTTCGAGTTACGTAGGCAAATCGCAGTCGATCAATCTAGTCAAGGCAAGTATAGGTTATTCTTCGGTAAGTAGTGGATTTATTTTGAATTAATGGGATGTAACTAATATAGTATAATGTTTAATATAGGTTCTGGTGATTATGAATACTTAGTACTCCAGGTGATAAGGTGTGTACATCTACCCTATGATAGCTTGCTATAAAGCCGAAGGTGTGTACATACACTGCACACACACAATAGATCAGCAAATCCCGAAATGTTAAAAAGTCAAAAGTTTAGCAACAACCGACTTGCGAGTGCATGAACACTCGTGAGGGGGAAACTGATAGGTTATCTGAGACACCATGGGCGATTCCATGGACTTGGGTTGTGTTTTGGCCAATCGAGCCAGAATGGGCTAAATGGGCCGATAGGTTGTAGGGCCTATAATAGGCAAAATTGGCAATTTGATACTAAGTGATGGAAAATCGTATGAAAGCATGATATGAATATGATTTGGGCCTAATGGGCCATATGAATGTGATTTGGGCCTAATGGGCCATATGGAAGTGATTTGGGCCTAATGGGCCATATGAAAGTGACTGGGCCTAATGGGCTATATGTGGGTATATAGACTTGTCTGGGCTTTATAAGGGGTTTTGGGCCTAGTATTTGATAACTGCTTAAACAAACATAATTAATTAATAAATTGTGACCGTGGATAAGTCAACCACCGTAAAATCATACATGCAATGCAATGTAGTGCAATCCCACCACAATAATCCAATCGCTACACATCAACTTCATCCCCCGATACACATCATGTGGGGATATAAATATCGACCCACCCAACCGATACACATCAATGGTAGCCCGATTGCGGAACTACCTTCATTCATATATTGGGCTTAAAAACCGTCAGTGGATCCACGGTTGTCAAGCAACCATGCGATCCTCATATACTTCCTCTGTTCCATAATTCCCAACCCATATGCATCCTAAACAGAATATCATATGAATGCAGCAGGTACACAGGTAACATCCATAAATCTTACATTCAACACATAGGCGTATTTTATTCATCTTCGTCCTTAGGGGCATTTCAGTAATTTCTTTTTGTTATGAATTTAGTACTTACCTTGGCCCGTTGACAAGTCCTCGATGACTAAAGTGAATGGATACTACGCACCAGGTAGGATTCCAGAGAAGAGGAGGTGAGTCATTAAGAGCGCTTAAGTACCAAGCTCTCCCTAGATCCAATCCTAGACATGTATATACCCATTGCCACACTTTGATGTTTGCTTTATGTTTGTTGAGGGTAGTACACACTGAGTTTTCGAAACTCACCCCCTCCTTCTAAACTTTTCAGGTGATCCTCAGTAGGCAGTTCGACGGATGAAGGGACTCGGAGGTGGCCAACCAGCATAAAAAGTTTAGACTTAATCTTTATATAATTCTTAATATTTTGCTTTTAAATTATTCTTTTTTATTTGGGTTGTAACAAGGCCTTTCCTCTAGCTAATATTTCAAATTAGGACTATTATCATTTTTATGTTTTATATTTATTAGAAGTAGAACGTGGTTTTCCTAAACCATAATCATTTTTTTAAATACTACGCTTTATAACTCAATTTTTTTAAAATGACGAGTTTTCATAAATCATATGTTCTAAATAAAGCTTCCGCAACTGGAAAGAGATTTTACAAAATAATTAAGGTTTTTCATTTTAAGGAAGTGTTTCCAATGAAAACAAGGTTTTTGCTAAAACACTTCAATGTGACACGCTAGATTCTGTCATAACGTCCGGGCTGGGTTTGGGGTGTTACAGGGGCACCCCAAGGTGAAAAGCTCGGCCTAGCAAAACCTTTATCCGTCAACTCTTGTAACTGTGCTTTTAATTCTTTCAGCTCGATTGGCGCCATCCTGTACGGAGCAATAGAAATGAAAGCTGTCCCTGGCACCAATTCAATACCAAACTCTATCTCTCTCTTAGGAGGTAATCCGAGTAATTCTTCCGGGAATACGTCTGGATATTCACATACTATTGGCACAGTCTCAATCTTCAACTCCATTTCCTTCGTGTTCAACAAAAAAGCAAGGTAGGCTTCGTACCCTTTTCTAATATATCTCTGAGTAATCACTGCCGTGATTACAGTTGGCGACGTGCCCAAATCTCTTTAATCAACCCGTAAAATCTTACCATCTGGGCATTTCAATTTAATATACTTGCTACCACAATTTACAATTAAATCATGCAAGGCTAACCAATCCATACCGAGTATTACATCAAACTCGTCAAAACGTAACAACATAAGGTTAGCCGAAAAATATTGACCATGAATCGTCAAAGGACAATTCTTACGGACTTTATCAACCAGAACTGATTTGCCTAATGGGTTCGACACTCTAACAACAAATTCTGTAGGTTCAACGGGTATGTTCATACTAGACATCAATCTCATGCAAATGTATGAATGTGTCGATCCTGGATCAATTAAAGCAACAACACATGTATTGAAAAGAGAAAAAGTACTCGTGATGACGTTAGGAGCAGAGGCTTCTTCTCTAGCACGTATTGCATACGTTCTTGTCCGGTCTCGGGCCTCTGATTTTGTAGCGTCTTTGGCCGCAATTTTACTACCACTAGTACTTCGAGGATATCTCGGAGGTCTACCTCGTGGAATGGGAGCACTCGACTTCAGGCTACTTCCACTTCTTTTTTGATTCGCTCTGGGCAGTCCCTGAGAAAGTGGTCAAGAGAACCATATCTGAAGCATGCACCGTTCTTCATTCGGCACTCTCCGAAGTGAAACTTGTTACAGCTCTTACACTTTAGCTTTTGATCATCTACACTTCCCACACTAGTCACCAATAGGGAGGAAGACTTCTGATTTCGTCGTTTGGAGCCTCTTGCTTTACCCGAATATCCTACAGATGAAGTGGAGCATTCATGTTGGCTCCTTGATTTCTTTGTAGAAAATGAGAGCGTCCTACCGCTGGATATCTTGCTTGAAACTCGAGCCTCTCTTTGCTTGCTTTCTTTCATTATTGAGTTTCTCGGCCTTCTTGGCCCGATCAGCTAATACGGCGAACTCCCGTATTTCAAGGATCCTAATCAAAAACTTGATTTCCTTATTCAAACCTTCCTCAAAGCGTTTACACATTTTTGATTAGGTTTGAACCCACTCAGTTGCATACTGACTTAACCTTACAAACTCCCTTTCGTATTTTATCATAGTCTTATTCCCTTGTTTGAGTTCTAGGAACTCCTTTCGCTTCGAGTCTAAGAACCTTTGACTAATATACTTCTTCCTAAACTCTGCTTGGAAGAATTCCTAAGTGATATTTTCATTTGGCACCACCAAAGATACGGTCTTCCACCAGTGGTACGCAGTGTCCTTCAAGAGAGACACAACACACTTTAAGCACTCTTCAAGTGTCCACGACAACTCATCTAATACCCTTGTAGTATTCTCGAGCCAGAACTCATCTCTCTCAGCATCATCCTCAATTTTAGCTCTAAATTCCTCGGCCCCATACTTTCTAAGCTTATCTACAGGGGCCTTACCAATTCTTACCGGTGCCACACCTCATGGCAAATCCTTACCAGGTTGGTTAGGGGTCGGGGGAGGTCGTGGTATGTTGGGGTGATTCCTTAGATAATCTCTAAACCATTCATCCATCATGTTAAAGATGGAGGCTCGGGCCTCTTCCCAGCCTTCAGACATAAACCTTTTACTACTACTGGATACAGCTCGTTGTACGAAAGCTGGAGCATGGCTCTCGGCTCTCTCGAGCTCATTTTGTGCTTGGTTGGAAGACATTTACTATATTCAAAAACAATTTAAACAGTTAGAAGATATCACACAATAAACGTTCATATACTGGCATGTATAGCGAACATCAATACCCTCTACGGTAGTCCTATAACTGACTAAACTGTAACTCTGATACCACTAAATGTAACACCCCTCACCTGTATCCGGTACTGGGACAAGGCTCGAGGCATTATCGAGTTTACACTTTCACGACATACTAATCTAGTTTACCAAATTTTGCCCAAAATTTAAAACTTTACACACACACACATGCATACCATCCCTTATACAAGCCTTCGAGGCCTGAAATATTCATCGGAATGGTTTGAGACAAAACCAAAAACATTCGATCGATTCTGAGCAACTTAATGATTTTCTTGCCTTGGTGAGTCACACGCCCATGTGGGTAGGGCCTTGTGGTCACACACGCCTATGTGGCTTGGGAAACGCCCGTGCCTATAGCACGTGTGGCTCTTTGTTTATGACATCAATATGTATCTAGGAACACACGCCCATGTGTTTAACCCGTGTGCTATACTGACTTAAAATTTCAAGTGCAGGGGACACACGACCATGCAACACACCCATGGGGGCAAGCCGTGTGTCACATACGGCATAGACACACGCCCGTGTGCCTACCCGTGTGGACCTTATTAGGCTATTTTCTCAGCCTTTGATCGCCCTCTATCAACCAAACATACTTATGGGTTACTTTAGTACATGTTAAGGCCAAATTATACACTTATATAAAACTTTGATTAACCTCATTGCATGTAAACCTCGTGTCATTGGTTTCATACATGCTAAGTTAATTCTCATCTTGTATTTAAGGATTTCCATGTCTACTTGGCATATTTAAGAATGGCTCGTTTTTATAACTCATTGCCAATTGAAGACCAAGCCATTGCTTATGAACATAAACATGTATAGATTTGTAGGTCATAGCCTACTTCAAAATGAGCCGATTCCCATGGCCATATACAAAATGATATGTATATTTTTACATGCCTTCATCTTGGCTAATCAAATGACACATATAACCAAATACTCAAAAGTTCTATACATGCCATTGAACAAAACATAAGTGTACCGTCTTCCAATCGTTACGAGTCTTCGAGCTCTGTACGACAGGGAAAAGAGAGGGGTAAGCATTTACAGCTTAGTAAGCCCGAATAATTGGAAAGTAAATTTACCGATTAATTATTATAAGGCCATGTTATGCAATAGAATCAACAAGCTTAATAATGGTATTCCTGTCACATGCACTCAATCAAAAAGTTAGTTACAATAATAAGGTACCATGTAATTTATCTTAGGTGAGCTCACCATTCATCATTTCATTCACATGCATCGTATTAATCCCGTTGAGTTTCTGGGAAGTTCCGATGGATTATCCATTCTCCATCAATTCATAAGAATGATTCCTTCCAAGTATGCGCTCTCGCGAACCTCACATTTTACAGCGAGATTGCCATTCCAAGCTAAATCCCCCGTATCGTAAACTGATAAGGTGATGTCAGGATTACCAGTCCAGGCTAAATCCCTTGTAACGACAAACACCCATAATGAGCTCGGATCTGAATTGCCACCAAGCTAAATTCAGACCCTAATCGGATTACCTTTTCGGGCTAAAATCCTTAAAGCACATATATTATTCGGAAGGCTAGATCATTCAAGGAACACTTGTTTGGGCTAGATCCTTTCTATCTTTGAGATCCACGAATTACTCGTCCGGGCCAAATCGTTTCTACAACACATGCAGGATATCAAATCACATATAATTCATGGTTTATCCATCGAACTTCCTTTTCAACCTCAACCGAGACATTCATAATCAAGTCAATATTAAATGCAACTACCATAAACTCTTGAATCATGCATTTAGGCATATTAGGAGTTTACTTAAGTTATTTGAACTTACCTGGAACTAGACTCGGTATTATGTTTCGATTATTTCGAAACTTTTCGTTTTCCTATATCGACCTTCGAAATTTGTTCTTCGGGGTCTATAACCATAATAATAAATTATTAGTAACTCACATTGTACCTTTTTCAGCCTAAATTTCACTGTCGTTCCAAATGACCATTTTGCCCCTAACCTTTCACATTTTTACGATTTAGTCCTCAGGCTCGTATAATGAAACGCATGTAATTTCTACCTTACCCAAGCCTAGCCGAATGTTTTTCCCTCCTATGGAAACCCACATTTTTCTATTATTTCTCATTTCAACCTCACATTTTACACTTTTTTCAAAAAGGTCCTTATAAGGGTTTATCATGAAAATCACCTTGGAAAAGATGATTAACACATCCAACTTTCATATCCCTCCATAAATCATCAAAATACAAGTAACTCATGCATGCGTAAATTTCTAAACATGAACCCTAGCATGAAATATGGGTAGAAATAGGGAGAGTAAGCTACCGGGATTTCAAAAATACAAAGAGCATTAAAAATGGGGCTTGGGAGCACTTACTATTGAACTTGAAAAGCTTGGAAACCCTAGCTATGGAGAAACCTAGAATTTCGGCAGCAACAAGAAGGAAATGAGCTGATTTTGGCTTATTTTTCCCATTTTATTTCTTTAAAATACTAAATGACCAAATTGCCCTTAAGCCCTTTCTTTTAGATTTCATCCATACAAGCCCATTTTTGTCTAAAAACTTAGAAATTGGACAAATTTCTCTTCAAGACCTTCTAATTTATAATATAAATAAATTTCATACAAATTGCTTCTAGAACCCAAGTTTTGCAATTTATTCAATTTGGTCCCTATTTTACAATTAGACACCTTAATCAAAGAGTTTCTGCATGAAACTTTAACATATGCATGTAATCATATTATAAACCTCATAAGAATCATAAAATAAATATTTTGATGTCGGATTTGTGGTCCCAAAACCACTATTCTGACAAGGCCCTATTTTAGGATGTTACAAAATGTGAGTACTGGTTGTTAGAAGTCAGTTTTCTGAGGCATATTGTGTCAGCATTAGGTATCCAAGTTGATCCAAGCAAGATTTCTACGATTATGGATTGGAAGCCTCCGAAAAATGTATCTAAAGTTTGCAGTTTTCTAGGACTTGCTGGTTATTACTGATGATTTGTAAAAGGTTTCTCTATGATTGCAACCCCAATGACGAGTCTGCTATAGAAAGATGTTAAGTTCGAGTGGACAGAAAAGTGCCATAAAAGTTTTGATCAGTTGAAAGTTCTGATGACCGAAGCTCCAGTGCTAGTTTAACCAGAGTCGGGTAAAGAATTTGTCATTTATAGTATGCATCTTTGAATGGCCTAGGATGTGTTTTGATGCAGGAAGGCAAAGTTATAGCTTATGCCTCGAGACAGTTAAAGCAGCATGAAAAGAACTATCCGACACACGATCTGGAATTGGCAGCTATTGTGTTTGCGTTGAAAATTTGGCGCCACTATCTGTTCGGTGAGAAATGTCACGTTTATTCCGATTACAAAAGCTTAAAATATTTGATGACTCAGAAAGATCTGAATCTATGACAGCAAAGATGGTTAGAGTTGTTAAAGGATTACGAGCTAGTGATTGACTACCATCCGAGAAAAGCCAATGTTGTTACTGATGCTTTGAGTCGTAAATCTTTATTTTCTTTACGTGCTATGAATACTCAATTAGCTCTATCTAATTACGGTTCGATTGTAGCTAAATTGAAAATGAGACTGTTATTTATACAATAGATTTGTGAAGCTTAGAAAGTTGATAATGAATTGTTAGCAAAACGGGCTCAATGTGATTTGAATACTGATTCAGAATTTAAGATTGATGCTAATGATAGTCTGAGATTTAGAGGTCGAATTTGTGTTCCGAGAAATTTAGAGTTGATTTGGATGATTTTAAATGAAGCTCATAGCAGTCGGTTATCTGTACATTCGGGAAGTATGAAAATGTATAACGATCTGAAATAACTTTATTGGTGGCCTAGTATGAAGCACGGTATCTCTGAATTTGTTTTGAAGTGTTTAATCTGTCAACAAGTCAAAACTGAGCATCAGGTACTGTCTAGGTTACTACAGCCGATTATGATTCCTGAGTGGAAATGGGACAGAATCATGATGGGTTTTGTTTCGGGTTTGCCTCTGTCACTGAGTAAGAAATATGCAGTCTGGGTAGTAGTTGATGGACTAACTAAATATACCCATTTCATTCTAGTACACACTGATTATTCGCTCGATAAGCTTGCTGAGTTGTATATCTCTAAGGTTGTGAGATTGCACGGAGTACTTATTTCTATTATTTTAGATAGAGATCTGAGATTCACATCGTATGCAGACTTGAAACGAAAAGATATTGAGTTTCAGATTGGAGACAAAGTGTTTTTGAAAGTCTCACCGTGGAAGAAAATACTCCGATTCGGTCGTAAAGGCAAATTGAGTCCTAGATTCATTGGGCCGTATGAGATTATTGAGAGTATCGGGCTGGTTGCTTACAGATTGTTGTTGCCATTTGAGCTAGAAAAGATTCATAATGTATTTCATGTATCCATGCTTCGACGTTATCGATCTGATCCTTCCCATGTGATCTCTCCGTTTGAGATTGAAATTAAGTCTAATATGACATATGAAGAGGATCCGATTGAGATTTTAGATTGCGAGGTTAAAGAATTGAGAAATAAGAAAATCTCTTTAGCGAAAGTCTTATGGCTTTGGCACGGGATCCAAGAAGCTACGTGGGAGCCTGAGGATGCTATGAGAGAACGTTACCTAAACCTATACGCTGGTAAGATTTTCGGGGACAGAAATCCCTAAGGGGGGGAGAGTTGTAACAGGCCGGTTTAGACCCTAGTCGAAGCAGTGGTTTTGAGACCACAAATCTGAGTCAAAAAATATTTTAATATTATTTTTTGTTTTTACATCATGATATGTGATATGTGTGAAAATTTCGTGTGAAAATTTTATCGTTTGAGTGTTCGATTTTATAAAAAGGACTTAATCGCGTAAAATGCAATAGTAGCATGCTATGAGTTAAAAGTGTTTATTTACTATGGTTTGTTATTTATGAGTTCCTTATGATGTTATTAACCCATTTATAATGTTAATGGACATTAATGGGCATTATATCATGAATATTGATGGTTTTAATTAAATGATAAAATAGTAATTAATGATTTAAGTTATATTAAACAAAATAAAAACCATTTTATGCTTAATTATCATCACCCATAGCTGAATAACAAGAGCAAAGAAGAAAAATTGTTATTTTAGGGTTCGGCCCTTGTTGTTCTTGATTGAGGTACGTTTTTAGCTCAATTTTTAATGATTTCTATGTTTTGTAATCGTTGCTTCATGCTTTAGCGGCCCATATCTTAATTTTCAAATTTGTTGAATATTTTTTGAATTTCCATTGATGAGTGCTTGAGTTTTTGGAAGTTTGATGATGAAATATGAAAGTTTAATGATAGATTTTAATGTTTTGTAAAGTGATTTTTGACAAAAATGTCAAATAGGGATTAAATTGAGAAAAGTATAAATTGAGGGGTTAAAATGTGAAATAAATGAAAAAATAGGCTGCTAGGGGAACTATGGAAATTTGGCCAAGCATGGGTTAAATAGAATTTTACGAATTTCTTGTATTTGTGAAATAGGGACTAAATTGAATAGATGTGAAAGTTTAGGGGCTAAAGTGAAAAAATGCCCAAATGTATATTTTTGGATGAAATTGAATGAATAAGTGATTAAATGAGTTAATTTTGAATACATATAGATCATGAAAAGAGGAACTCAGACTTAGACTGAGGCAAGAACAAAGTACTCAATTAATCGGCTAGTTTTGTTGTAACACCCCTTACTCGTATCCGACATCGGGACAGAGTTCGAGGCGTTACCGGACTTAAACATAAACATACATACAAAACTGGGCCATAATTTTTTTTCCAAATTTAAAAATTTTCAATCACATGCAAATTGTCCCTTATAAAGGCCTACGAGGCCGAAAACATACGTTGGGAGTGGTTCGGGACTAAACCAAAAACTTTTGGAGCTTTTACTACACTTAGAAAATTTTCATACTTTGGAGAGTCACACGCCTGTGTGGGTAGGCCGTGTGGTCACACACGCCTGTGTAACTCTCTATTTATGGCATCATCAATCAAAATAGGGTCGCACGGCTAAGTCACACGCCCATGTGCTAATGCCGTGTCCTTTACACGGTTGAGACACACGGCCGTGTCTCTGCCGTGTGGCCAAGAAAATGGCTATTTACCAAGACATTTTCCACCCTCAATTGCACACTCACATACACACATTCAATGGAACTTAACATGACACAATTAAGCTACCAACACAACCATAATCAATGCTTAAACATATCAAAACAATTATTTATTGTTCTTAACAAAATTGTCCACTTGAGTCATAGTTACTAAATTATTTATATCTTGAGTTAAAGAACTATAAATTAAGATCTTATAATTTTCCATGAAACTAGACTCACATATCTTCTTACCATAAAATTTTAAGAATTTATGGTTTAGCCAATAAGTACAGTTAATTCTTCAAATTCATCCCTGTTCTGCTATTTAACAATTTTGAGCTCTCTTCACTAAAAATTAATTATCTCTTAGTACGAGATTCAGATGACATTCTCATTTGTTCTTCTTAAAATTAGACTCATTAAGAAGTTAAAAATATAAATTTTAACCCCCAAGTATTTTTATAAAAGTTTTAATGATTTTCCAAAGTCAGAACAGGGGAACCTAAAATCATTCTGACCTTGTCTAACAAAAATTCATATATCTCATAAAATGAAATTATTTTGCTTACACCGTTTCTTCTATGTAAAAGTAGACTCAATAATATTTAATTTCATATTTTATTAAACCTCTAATTAGGTTTCCACAATTTTTGGTGATTTTTCAAAGTTGTACTACTGCTGCTATCCAAAATTGTTTTAATTCTAATTTTACTCTCTCATGATTCCCTTGTACTAACTTTCATTAACATACCATTATAAACCACATCACACAATGATATTGGCATAGGCATATGAGTAATTAATATGCTTGCAACCCATTAGCCAGTATAAGCCAATTTATATGGCTACATACCAAATCAAATCCTTACTCATTACAAGCCAATACATTTAGCCATATCATAATGACACATACACAAAATGACTAAGTCCCTATACATGCCATAGAATTAACATACTTACATTCACTTATACCCCAAATGATAGCTTGATAGTGTGATAGAATCTCGGACGATCTCCAACCCGATCTAGCTGAATAAACCTATAAGAGGTGGGAAAGAAAAGGGGGTAAGCTTCATAGCTTAGAAAGTACATATGCAAATAATAAACAACTATTAAAATTCATTTACTTTATTCATTCATAAGGATACTATTTTTACAATTTACATTAAATCTCATGATTTCCACTTATTCATTCATAGTGCACCATTTACATGCCTTGGCATTAGCCTAGCCACCATGGTCTCTCCATTGTAACATATCACATTAATTAACAAGTTATTTCCATCCTCTTAATCACATGTACATTATTTATGAGTAATCATAATTTCAACAGATAGTTCAACCACCTTTCACTTGTTTAAGCTTGTATCTTACTATATTCTCATAATGACTTTATTCGGCAATTATTCATGTCTTTCTTTTCTTCATATCTAATGAAATACAATTTAAATAAATGAACCGTACTATATCACAAAATCAATTAGGCTTATAAGCCCAGCACATGATCATTATCAAATCTTATCATGCAACCATTTATCACAAATGTAGATCATTTGTCACAAGGTTATCAATGCTTCACAAGCATAACTTGTTAGTGTACATTCCTGTACCTCATGTAATATAGTCACATACTTTCTCGTATGCATTCTTACCACATTTTCATCATATCTAATGATATTCTCATAAGTTCTATGTAAAAACATGTACCTCATGTAATATAGTCACATACTTTCTCGTATGCATTCTTACCACATTTTCACCATATCTAATGATATTCTCATAAGTTCGATGTAAAAACATGTGCCACTTGCAAAATAATAACTTACTTTGCTGTCTTGATGCCATCCTTAAGCTTATTCATTGAACTTCTCTTGAACTACCCATTGAACACTCGGAATATTATCGGATACATCGGAAGCTTGCATCTAAGTGCCTCAAATGTAGCCAATGCTACTTCATATCTCAGATCACATGTTGCTTGCTTACGAGCTACTCACGGGATTGCTCATACAAGCCTTCAAGTATCCGCAACACATGCCGAACTACCTCGCCATCAATAGAATATACGAGACCAGTACCCAGACACCAAAACATGTGTCATATATATCACGAACTCAGACCACAACTCAATGATTTCGGATGTGACATATATCATGAACTCAGACACATCTCAATGAGTTTAGATGTCACATGTATCATGAACTCAGACCATAACTCAATGAGTTCAGATCACATAATTCCTAGTGACATGTCAATTGTATCCTAAACTATTCCTCAAGTTCAAACGGGATTTTTTCGATACCACATTTCTGTTGAGCTTGCTCGTAGTGTCAATTTCAATACTCATAGCACCAATCACATACTCATGGAATAATTAAGGCAACATTCATAATAAAAATAGAGGCATTGATACACATGGTACAACATCAAATTAATTATATATATACCCACCATACATGCTATATCAAACATTTAAAGAATGGTATATGTTGCATTATTTGCAAATGAACTTACCTCGACACCAAAATGGCAAAAGGGACCTAACCGTCAATTTCTCATTTTTCCCCTGTTCTAGGTCCGAACCTCATTTTCTTTGATCTATAATATCACATTTAGTCTATTTATTAGTTACATTAGTCAATGCGATCCAAAAATCATACTATGGAAAAATTAAGTTTTTGCCCATGTCATATTTACACTTTTGCCCCTAAGCTCGTAAAATGATTATTTGTAACGCCTCAAATTATTGGGCCTAGAAGTGTTGGGCCTTGTGCATGGGAGCTGCTAAGAGACTGCACATAAAAGTTTATGTGTACAAGAAATATCACAAATAAAATGTTTGCTCTATTGGTTAAGTAATTTAGGAGTAGTTAGGAGTGTTTTAGAAGTCCTGGGTTCAAATCTGGGCTTTAGCAAAATTTTTAATTTTCCTCCTAAATGAATCTGGACTCTAATACATAGGCTTTATAAATAATTGTGCTTGTTTTAAGTCACAAAAAGCCTTGTGGCCTAGCGGCAAGGTGGCGTGTAAAGGAACCTTGAGGTTTGAGGTTCCAGCGTTGGCATAGCGCAAATGAGGTATTTATTTTGTAGCTTGGTTTAGCTAGTGGTTGTGTTGTAGTGAAATTCTGATGGATGGGTGGTGGAGAGATAGATGGAGGATATCAAGGAGGAAATCATGGAGAAGATTGAGGAGAGATTTGTGGAGAGAAATTAGGAGTTTGATGAGTATGGGGATGTTGGTGCCATTTGGTATCTCTAATTCGGCATTGGGAAAAAAAATAACCATTTTCGGTATTTGGGAGTGTTTTGGAAAATGGTTCTTTTCTCCTATTTGCAAGTGGTAGCCGAATTCCTTTAGTCAATTTTGGCATTTGGTTGTTTCAGGTTTGTGCCTCTCGCGACATTGTTCTTCTTTTAGTCATTTTTCATTCTCTACCAAACATTGTTCTTAATCTTTCTCTACTCTCTTAACATTGCCAAACACATCTTCCTCCTCTTCCCCATTATTCTTTCAATTTTCTTTCATAGCCAACTTCCCTTCTTCTTCCCCCTTCATTTACTTTTCTCCCTTCTTCTTCTGTTCTGCTTCTAAACCGAAAGTTATTCTTCATTGATCTTTCTCAAGTAGTTTGGGAAGTGGTTGGCCAAATATTCTTCTTCTCTAGTATTGGTAAATCGTTTCGGTTTGCAAGTGTTCTGATGAATCGGTAAGTGTTATGTTAAGGGATCTGACAAATCCGTTTCTTCTATCTTCTTCTAAAAACTGAATACTCTTTCTCTTAGTATTCTGTGATTATCGAATGGTGACTCCTTCCCCTTAATGTGTGTTCGTTGTTTTTAGGTGTTTTCGAGGAGTGAAAGTGCATAAATTCTCTAGCTACTGAAACTCTGTCACCTACTAATCGATTAAGGTAATTTCGGTACCCTGCCTTATGGGCATAGGTCAGATGGCCCTATTTTTCTATAAGGTTACTATTCATGAGTTTAAGCCTCAAATATAATCGATTCCACCTATTAAGATATTTTTTTATCGCAATTTCTCAGCAAAGAAAGGTGTGATCGATTTAAACTACGATCTAAAGGAACAAGTCGTAGTTCGTACAATCGAGTTTTGTAGTATTGTCTATTTGGGTTAAGTGTTTTAAACGCTGATAAATGATGGACTGACTGTATGTTGGGATGGTTGTAGGTTGGGCGCTTAAGGAGTTTGAAGTGGTTGCGTAAAAAGGTGTGTAATCATACACCAATCTGTTACTAACAAAAGCCAAAAATGTGTGTATCCACACCCCTCTTTACTGTGAATCAGAAAAAGCTAAAAAGCCGAAACTTCGGCATTTCAGGCCTCACAAGCGTGCGATCGCTTGTGTGGTGAGCCGAGCCTACAAATCATGGGTGATAGACTATAGAGGCCACCACGAGTGTTCTCGTGGGCTTAGGCTGTTATGAGCCTCGATGGGCCAAAATGGGTTGTGTGGGCCCAATGGGATTGTGAGCCCCACAAGGATTAAAATTCACGAAAGATAGAAAATATTGGACTGGGCTATGGAATTCGCATATGGAATTCGCATAGCCATGACTAAACCTGGGCTAAATGGGCCATACGAGCATGTACGCCCACTTAGGTCGAATGTTGGGCTTTGGGCCCGTTAAACCGTTTCAACCAATTAGGTTATCTGAGTCGCTCGAGGCGATTGTAGACCTTTGAAGAGGTGGTTACCTGTACCGAGACCTCAAAATAAGTAAGATGATCAAAATATCCGTAAAGGGTAAAATTACTGTTTTACCCTTAATAGTTGGAAATGATCATTATACCCTTAGAGGTAGGTTGACTGATGAGTGTATGATATTTGTATGACTGTATTGAGTATGAAACTTTGCATACACATAATATTTATGACATGATATACTGCATGGGGATTGGGATTCTGATTTGGAGGAAGTATTGTACTGGTGGCTCTGCCACAATTACTGTTACCGATGGCTTTGCCACATATACTGATACTGGTGGCTTTGCCACATTTACTGTTACTGGCAGCTTTGCTACGTTACTATTACTGGCAGCTTTGCTGCGATATTGATGTACTGGCTGAGTGGTTCGATTTATATTCCCACATGGTGTGTTGGTTGGTACGGGTGGTGTGCTGACTGGATTTGGGTGGGATGCATAATTGCATTATACTGTACTGATCTGTATTGGGCTTAGGCCCACACTATTAGTGTATAAGGCTAAGGCCCAGACTGTTACTACATGCATTGTTTACTGTTTGACTGATAGGGAATTACATACTGAGTTTTTATAAACTCACCCTTTCTTTTAACTGTATAGGTAATCCTCAGCCTTAGATGGTTTGGAGCCGTGAGGGACTCGGAGGTGGCTACACAATTGCTGATGTTCTACTTTTGACTTTATTTATTTAAATTTCATATTTGGTTTTTGGTTATGTAATAAGGCCATTTGTGGTTTTAACTTTTATTTGGGCTTTGATTTCTTACCTTAAACTGCTAGACTAGGAAAAGATGAGTTTTCAAAATAATAACTGTTTTCAAAGAAAACACACATTTTAAACTTCAAGGTTTTTAAAAGCTTCCGCGATTTTAATCAGTTTAAGGAATCAACAGTGATAAATATGGCAATCATTTTGACAAATTGATTTCAATTAGTAACAATTTAATTTTCCAAATTTTCTCAAGTAATAAAAACTAAAAGGGTTTTAACTTAAATTCGGATTCTTAACGGCAAGTCCTATTTTCGAAAAACACTTCGATGTGACACACCAGATTCGGCCATAACCTCTAGGTCGGGTTTAGGGTGTTACATTTTTATTCAATTTATTTAACATAAAAGCCTAGCCGATTCATTTTCATAACTATAGCAGCTGAAAGTTTCCACTAAATCACACTTTTGTGACAAATTTTATAACTTTTACAAATTAGTCCTTTTAGGCATTTTTACCGAAAACTACTTAGTAAAAGTCGTTTAACACACAACAAACATTCATATTCCTCCATTAAACATAAAAATATATACATGTCACACATGGGTAAATTTTTAAACATGAACCCTACTTCAAATCAAGGGTAGAAATAGGTAAATCTTGTTACGAGGATTTCAAACACGTGACAATCATTAAAAACGGGGCAAGAACGGACTTACTATGGAGCTTGGAAAGCTTGAACAAAACCCTAGCCATGGTGGTTTTCAAATTTTGGCCAAGGGGTTGAAGATGACCAAAATTTGGCTTTTATTTTGTTTATTTAATCATTTAATACTAAATGACGAAAATGCCCCTAACTTAAAAATATCCTATTTCACCTATTTCTTGTCCATTTTTGTCCAAAAAATTAACCAATGATCTAATTACCATTTAAGGACCTCCAATTTAAAATTTCATAACAATTGGACACATCTAGCATATAGAACTTAAGTTTTGCGCTTTTTACAATTTAGTACTTTTGACTAAATTGAGTGCCCGAACGTCAAAATTTTCAAACAAAATTTTCACGAAATCATTTTGTGAAATTGTAGACCATAAAAATATAATAAAAATAAATTTTCTTACGTCTGATTTGTGGTCTTGAAACCATTGCTTCGACTAGGCCCAAAATCGAGTTGTTACATTCGTTGTTTCTACGATCGAGGTAAGTTCGTAGGTGTTAATTTTATTATAAATGAATGTTATAAGCTTTGATGTTGCATAAAATGTGTTTATGAGATTTTGAATAATGTTTGAATTGTGAATACGACTATACGGAAGTGTTCGACAATGAAATCGATAAGCGAAACTTCTCGGTTAAACTTTAAGTATAGTGATGATGATAATGTAATGTCATTAAGTTAATGCATTGGCTTCGGGCCATGATATCGGCACTTCGGGTGCGAATAATACCTTGATTTGGCTACGGGCCATGGTATAGGTACTTTGGAAGGAGTTACCTTGATTTGGCTACGGGCCATGGTATATGTACTCCGGGATAAGTTACGTTGATTTGGCTATGGGCCAAAGTATAGGTACTTATCGATTGTGTTTCGTGAGTTTCCGATTTCTATCCCTAATGGTTCAACGGATAAAAGAATGACTTGTTTGAGAAAGAGATTAGTTTGAGGTGGTACGGGTACATACGTAACCTATTTGAGCATTACGTTGAGAAATATCAATGAGATGTTAATGAATCATGTTTTGAGACATGATAGGAAGGTTTGTGTTAATGAGATATTGTTTTAGTAATGTATATATGATTGAATTATATTTATTTGATGAATTGAATTGCTCAACTACAAACTTACTAAGTTATGAAGCTTACTATGTGTTATTTGTCTATGTTTTATAGATAGTCAAAGCTAGATTGGACTCGAGGATCATCAGGAGCATCATCACACTATCGATCATTTGTTGGTACCTTTGAAGGTTGTATATATGGTATATGGCATGTATAGACTAGTGTCATTTTGGTATGTTTTGAACTATGATGTTAGCCATGTGATTTGGCTTGTTAATGATGTAAATGTTAATATGTTTTAGCCATTTAAGTTGGCTTAAGTGCTTGATAAGTGATATATGTGATGCAAATAATGCCTTTATATGTTGGTTTGTTTTGGCATGTTTTTGGTTGCCTAATGATATATTAAAATGGTGTATTTTGGTTGCTAAGTGTTCATGAGAAAAAGGGTGGCAAATTGGCTTTGCAAATAGCCTATTTTTGTCCACACGAGCAGAGACATGGGTGTGTGACTCAGCTGTGTGCGGCACACGGTCAAATTACACGGCCATGTGTCCCCTGGGGTACCCTACGAATTATGGTCAGTATACTCTATAGTTTTGACACGACATAAACACATGGGCGTGTCTATTGGCCGTGTGTGACACACAGGCTGGCACATAGGCGTGTGAACGGCTGTGTGGTCCAAGTCAGAGAGTTACACAGGCTAGACACATGGGCATGTGGTCAGCCATATGATCCAAGTCAGTATGTATGCCCTATTTTCACACGGCTTACACCACGGGCGTGTCTGGTGGTCGTGTGAGGCACACGACCTGTTCACACGGGCGTGTGACCCTTGAAAATATGAAAATTTTCTATGTTTCTAAAAGTTTTAAATTGTTATCAGTTTAGTCCCGAACCATTTCTAAGCATGTTTTAAGGTCTCGTAGGATCTTATAAGGGACAATGTGAACAAGATGAAAGATATTTTGATTATGATTGTAAAAGTGTATTTGAATGACATGAATTATTAGGTAATGCCTCGTAACCCTATTTCGACGACGGATACGGGTTAGGGGTGTTACATATGTGCATAGAATGGATGATTTAAGTGGTTTATTATTAATGTTATATTTGTAATTTGGTAATTTAACTTAAAATAAATAAAACAAAACCAAATTATAGCTCCATTATCATCTTCATTAACTGAGTATTGAAGAAGAAGAAAACCATGCTATTCATTTTAGGGTTCAGTCACTTTGGAGCTTAATTGGTAAGTGATTTTGACTCGGTTTTTAATAATTTCTATGTTTTTTAGATCGTTACAACTAGGTCTAGCTAGCCCAGGGACTATTTTGCAAAACTATTAGATATTTTGAATGTTGCTGTTGATGAATACATGAGTATTTTGATGTTTAATGATATATTATGAATGTTTGTTGTGAGATATACAAGTTTTGTTAAGTGATTTCTAGCGAAAATGCAAATTTAGGGTTAAATTGTAAAATGTGGAAATTTAATGGTTAAAATGTGAAATAAATGGAAAATATGGGCTGCTAGGGGCATAATAGTAATTTAGCTAGGCTTGGGTTGTGATGAAATTGAATGAATTTTGTTTTACGAGTCTAGGGACTAAATTATAAAAGTGGTGAAATTTTAGGGTAAAAGTGTAAATGTGCTTAAATGTGTGTTTTGGATTAAATTGAATAGAAAGATTATTAAATAAGTTAATTTTGAATATATTTAGATCAAGAAAAGTAAAATTCAGATCTAGATCTAGGGAAAACTAAAGCTATCGACTAATCAACTTATTCCGTCGTTTTCACATCCAAGGTAAGTTTGTATGTGATAAAATTCATTTTAAGTGTATTTTTAAATGCTTTGGTATTGTATAAGTTGTGAATACGAGATTTCGGATCAGTTCAACAATGACTCGATAGTAAATTGACATTCGAAATCCAGGTTGAATCTTAGGAATAGTTTAGGATACTAATGACATGTCATTTGGGGATACATTGAGTTGGCTTTAGGCCATGATATTAACACTTCGAGTGCAAGTTATATCGATTTGGCTTCGGGCCATAAATATCGACTGATTTGCCTTTGGGACATGATATCAGTACTTCAGATACAAGTTACCTTGATTTGGCTTCGGGCCATGGTATAGGTACTTAGTGTGTAAGACTCCTGAGTATTCGACTTCTATTTTGAATGGTTTAATGGGTAAATGAATGATGTTGTACAGCCCCAAAATTGGGCCCAAAAGTATTGGGCTTTGAGTATGGGAGCGACTAGGAGACTGCTCATAGATATTTTAGTTAAGCAAGAAATAACATAAATAAAGGCCTGCTTTAGTGGCTAAATGTCCTGAGGAGTGTTGGAGAAGTCCTGGGTTCAAATCTAGGCTCTAGCAAAATTTTAGCTTTTCCTCTTAAGTGAATCTGGACACTATCACATAGGTCTTATAATTAATTATCGACGATTTTTATCACATAAGGAGTTTGTGGTGTGGTGGCAAGGTGGCGTGTAGAGTAACCTTGAGGTCTGAGGTTCGAGTGCTGGCGCAACATAAAAGAAGTATTTATTTTGCTACATGGGACATTTGGTATTTGAGTTAGATGAAGACTCTAAGTTTGAATGGGTCTTGAGGAATTTGAATGGGTTGTTGGAGGAGTAAATCAAGGAAGGGATTGAAAAGGAAATCAGGGAGTGGATTATAGAGTGATTTATGGAGGAAAAATAGGAAATTTGAAGGGGGAGGAAAAAGTGGAGTTTGAGGTGTAGTGGAGTTGTGGCCGAATGGGGCATTGATCACTGAAGGGAATCGGTTTTTGGGGAAAAAAATTTGACTTTGAGGGGGATGCACTTGTTCTCTTCGATTTCTGCCAAAGAATTCCCTTTTGCTTCTTTGCATTTCTTGATTGGGGCCGAGTATTGCTTATTCATTCGAGTATCTTTTTCTATGCTTGTTTTGGTGCTCTCTTTTCAACCATCTTCCCTTTTTCAATTGACTTCTTTTCCTTTCTTGTTGGTCTTCCTCTCTTATCCGATTTCCCTTAACTTTTTTTTCCCTTCCACACTTTCGATTTTGGCAAGTACTCTTTTGGCTTTTTGTCTCTTATTGTGATCTTTTTAATCGATTATACCACCTTCTCCCTCCCTTTTGTCATCAAGCTGAATATCTTGTCTCTTCTCCCTTTCTCTTTCTTTTCTCTCAGTGTGTTGGCCAAACAGTGATTGGTATGTTTCGATTTTGCTTCTCTACTTTTGGCTTTTCTCTTCTTTTCTCTCATTTTTGGTGCTCTTTCGGGTTTTAAAACTTCTCAAGGAGTGAAAAAGCCTACAAGGGTTATGGAAGCATTCAAAACCTTTCACTTATCACTCAATTAAAGGTAACTTGACCCTTGGATATCACGTGGTAAATTTGGTGCGTGACTGGTGTTATAAGGTGTTGGCCGATTGTCTTATTTCTCCTATATCTGGTTTTGTATTATCTTTAAGCCTGTTTATGACTCAAACCATGTGTGTATGCAATCATCAGTAATAGATTTCATTGGTAATTTAGTTTCCCGACAAGGAGGGTATGGTCAATCTTTGTCAACGGATTAAGTAATCACACTCGTTCAATCAAGGTAGGTATCAATGATTATTACAGTTTAAGCATTAGAAGGGGATGCGTAATCTTGTTGATTAAAAGACCAATTGAGTGCCTTGATTGGTTATAGGTTTTGTGCTCAAGGATTTCTGCGCCTTTTCGCTAGAAAGGTGTGTAATCGTATGCCTTGTTTTGATAATTGGTTGAAAAGCCAAAAATGTGTGTGTTGTTTACTCTGCTATGACTGTAGATCGACAGAATGCCAAAAAGCCGAAAATATGGCGTATGATGCCACACGAGCGTGCGATCACACGTGTGGTGAACTGAGCTCACGAAACGTGGGCGTACGACGAGGAAGGCCTCTATGAGCGAATTCGTGGGCTTAGGCCGTAGTGGGCCCGTTTGTTTCAAATTAGCTGCTAGGTGGAATATGGTTGGGCTTGTCATGTTGCGTACATGACATAGCCCGTTCTAGGCCACGTTCGGTCGGACTAGGCCCTGTGGGCACAATGGGCTTGTGGGCCCACACGGATAAAATGTATGTTATGTGGCAAGTTTTGGACTAGGCTATGTTGTTCATACAACCATGAATAGTTATGGGTTAAATGGGTCGTATGGGCCCAATGGGCTCATGGGCCCACGTGGGTAAATCTCGCTGTTAAGCGGGAAGTAGATAGACTTGTCATGTCGCGCACATGACTTAGGTTGTTTTGGGCCACGATGGACCAAAATGGGCCGTGTGGGCCCAATGGGCTCGTGGGCACACACGGATAAAATCTGCGATAAGTGACTATTAATGAATCGGGCTATGGTGTAGCGAAATTTGGGCTAAATGGGACACACAAGCGTGTGGTTCCACTTGGGCCGAGTAACAGGCCTTAGGCCACTTGCACCGTTAAGTCTGTTTAGGTTCTTAGGTCGCTCGAGGCGACAATGGACCCTCGAGTGGATCGTTAAGACCACTAATTTGTAAAATTACTGAAATACCCTCGATTTGTAAAATTACCGAAATACCCCTATGGGGTAGGATTACTGTAATACCCCTGTAGGGTAAAATGACTATAATACCCCTATTGGGTAAAATAATCGTAATGCCTCTGTAGGTTAAAATGACGATGATGCCCTTATGTTCCGTTTGACTGATGTGCTTATGATTTACATATATGATTGTACTGAGTATGACTTTGCATACACGTAATATTCATGACATGACATACTGCATGGGGTTGGGATTTTGATATGGAGGAAGTACTGTATTGGTGACTATGTCACATTCACTTTTACAGGTGGCTATGCCACAATTACTAATGTTGGTGGCTTTGCCACATTTACTGTTACTGGCAGTTTTGCTGCGATATTGGTGTGTTGGCTGGGTGGGTCGATTTATATCCCCACATGGTGTGTTGGTTGGTACGGGTGGTGTGCTGGATGGATTTGGGTGGGATGCATAATTGCATTACACTGTACTGATATTGTATTGAGCTTAGGACCACACTATTACTGTATAGGGCTAAGGCCTAGACTGTACTCATACTAAATAGGGCTTAGGCCCAGACTGTTACTACATGCATTGTTTGCTGTTTGACTGATAGGGGATTACACACTGTGTTTTTGTAAACTCACCCTTTTTTTTAACTGTATACGTAATCCTCAGCCTTAGACGATTTGGAGCTGCGAGGGACTCAGAGGTGGCCACACATTTGCTAATGTTCTACTTTTGACTTTATATATTTAAATTTCATATTGGGTTTATGGTTATGTAGTAAGGCCATTTGTGGTTTTAACTTTTATTTGGGCTTTGATTTCTTACCTTAAACTACTAGACTAGGAAAAGATGAGCTTTCAAAATAATAACTGTTTTCAAGGAAAACACGTATTTTAAACATCGAGGTTTTTAAAAGCTTCAGTGATTTTATTTAGTTTAAGAAATCAATGGTGATAGATATGGCAATCGTTTTGACAATCGATTTCAATTAGTTACAACTTAATTTGCCAAAATTTCTCAAGCAATAAAAAGTAAAAGGGTTTTAACTTAAGTTCGAATTCTTAATGACAAGTCCTATTTCTGAAAAGCACTTCGATATGACATGTCAGATTCGACCATAACATTTAGGCCGGTTTTGGGGTTACAAATATGGTTGAGAATAAGATTGGTACGAGATGGTACAGGTATGTGCATAAACCATATTATCTTTCAATCGAAGAAATGGTGAAGAAAGTGTATAGTTTAATGAATGAGTAAGTGAAATGTTTTTTAGTTGATGTGAATTCATGTATCTATAATCAATTGAGTGAATATGATTATATCAAGTTTATTTCAAACGAGCTTACTAAGCTTTATAGCTTACTTTGTTTATTTTTTCGTGTTTTATAGTGTTATCAAGCTAGCTTAGATTCGGGGATCGTCGGAGATTGCTTCACACTATCCACCTGTCACTTGGTACCTATGAACTTTGTTATTTTAAGTATATGACATGTATAGAGACTTTGGTCATTTTGGAATATGTGTTGATATGAATTTGGCCATTTGTGTTGGCTTATAAATGTTATGCATATAATGTTGTATATGGCAATGTATGTTGACCTATTTGGCTTAGTTGGTGATATATATATGTATGTGTGTTAATGCCATTTTGTGATGTGGTTTATATTGCTTGGTAAAGGGTTGATGGTGGATTATTAGTTTGAGTAGCTAATGATTGAATTTGAGATTAGTATGCTTGTGGTTCTAGGCAAAGGAATCTTTAGATGAAATATTGCATGTAGATGTGGTGTGCAAGTGAGTTTTGGTATGAAATTTAATGGTATATTGTGGTATTGATGTGTTTATATTGGTTGGTGTTGAGATGGTATGAATTATGCTTGAAAAATGTTAATAGAATGCTTATTTACGCCTTGTATTGGTGCCAATTGGTTTGATGTAGGTGTGTACCAAATTGGGTGGCAAAATGGCTTGGTAAATAGCCTATTTTTGTCTACACGGGTAGAGGCACAGGCGTGTGTCTCAGTCGTGTGTAACACACGGTCATGTTAGACGGTTGTGTGTCCCCTAGTGTTGAATTAAAAACCAAGTCAGTATATCCCACAGGGCCCCACACACGGGCGTGTGACTTGGCCATGTGGCATAAGTCAGTATACACTATAGGTTTGGCACGGCCTAGCACATGGCCTGGCACACGGGCTACCCAAACGGGCGTGTCCTAAGTTAGAGAGTTACACGGGGTCGAACACAGGCTGGGACATGGCCATGTGCTCCCATTTCGAATGTCTACACGGCCTGTGACACGAGTGTGTCTATTAGCTGTGTGAGAGACACGACCAGGCCACACAGGCATGTGTCCCCTATTTTGATAAAAAATTCTAAGTTTCGTAAAAATTTCTTGAGCTATTGTTTAGTCCTGAACCACTTCCAAAGCATGTTTAGGGACTCGTAGGCTCGTTATAGGGACATTATGCTTGAGCTTGAATAATGTTTGTAATGAAATGTGAAATTATATGTGAATTGAATGTTAAAATGTTTTATAAGTTTGGTAATACTCTGTAACCCTATTCCAACATTGAATATGGGTGAGGGGTGTTACATTTATTATTATCAGAGCTACGATTTAGTCGATTCTAGGACTAATGTAGCGTGTGTGAGAGTTTAGCTATACATGCCGTATATAAATTGTGATAGTGTGATGACTCCTGACATTTTAAAATGTGTCTTCATATAGTAAATGGATCCCAATCTAGTTGTAGTTGATGAGGTTGAAAGTAATGCGCCAGCTCCCGCTCAAGGGATAGGGCCTTCTAAATCTAGACCCGTATCAGGTAGCTAGGATGGAGAGGCTAGAGAAGCCTTCTTCCAAATGATGAATGAATGGTTCATGCAGTATGTTCGGACAAATCCGGTTGCCCAACAACCTCCACCCCACCTAATCCTCAACTGATCCCTATAGCCCCTCAAGTTATGAAATTCCAACGACTAAATAAGCCTCTGGTTGATAAAATCTATAAGTACGAGGCTGAGAAATTCAGAGCTACCGTTGATGATGATCCCGAGAGAGCTGAATTTTGGTTTGAAAACACTAGTCGGGTATGTGATGAATTGTCGTGTACTCCAGCTGAGAGTTTAAAGTGTGCTATTTCATTATTAAGAGATACCGCGTATCAGAGGTGGAATACATTAGTATCTGTGATACCTAGAGAACGGGTCACCTGGGAATTCTTTCAGACCGAATTCAGGAAGAAATATATAAGCCAACGGTTTCTGGATCAAAAGCACAAAGAGTTTTTAGAATTGAAACAAGGCCGTATGACCGTAATTTAGTATGATAGAGAATTTGTGCGATTGAGCAAATATGCTCGAGAGTATGTATCTACCGAAGAGAGCATGTGCAAGCGGTTTGTTAACGGTTTGAATGAAGACATTACTCTTCTGGTCAGGATTTTAGATTTGAAAGAATTTGTTGTATTAGTTGACCGGGCTTGTAAAGCCGAAGAATTTAGTCGTGAAAAGAGGAAAGCTGATTCAGAGGCTAGAGATTCGAGAAAAAGACCGATGAATAAACCTTATCATTCTTCATCAAAGAAATCTTGAGATTCGTATAATCAATCAAATGCATCAGTGGGATACCAGATTAGAGATGTTGGAAATTAACTTGTGAGTCCTAAAGCTCAAACAACTTTCGTCTCAAGCGTTGGAAGTGTGAAAAACAACAAACCTGAGTGTCAACAGTGTGGGAGAAGACATTTTGGAGAATGTTGGAACAAAATTAATAAAGCTTGTTTCAAATGTGGCTCGCCAGATCATTTTATTCGAGATTGCCCAGAGTTATCCGAGAAAGAAAAATTTCAGAATACAAGACCGAACAATATGACTGTGAGAGGGAGGCCCTCAAGAAATATGGAGAATGTGTCTAGTGGCAAAGGTGTGACTAGAGATTCAGCTATGAGATCCGAGGCTAAAGCACCAGCTAGAGCTTACGCTATTTACGCTCGCGAAGATGTGTCATCACAAATGTTATCACCAGTACATTCTCCCTTTATGACACTAATGTGATTGCTTTAATTGAACCTGGATCGACACATTTGTATGTTTGTGAGAATTTAGTAGATTGCCTGTTGAATTTACTGAGTTTGTGATTAAAGTACTGAATCCCTTAGGCAAGTACGTTCTAGTTGATCAAGTTTACAAGAACTGTCCTTTAATGACTTAGGGTTACTATTTTCCAGGTGACTTGATGCTTTTGCCATTTGCTGAGTTCGATGTGATTCTGGGAATGGATTGGTTGACTCTGTATGATGCCGTTGTAAATTGTAGATGAAAGATCATTGAATTGAAATGTCAGAACAGTGAAATTCTTAAACTGAATCAGATGAGTCAAGTATACTGCCTATAATGATTTCATCGATGTCGGCTTAAAGATATGTGAGAAAAGGTTGTGATAAATATCTAGTATATGTTTTAGATACCAAAGTGTCTGAAATGAAGATTGAATCAGTGCTTGTGTTTTGTGAATATCCAAATGTGTTTCCAGAAGAATGACCAGGACGACCATCGATTAGAGAGGTTGAACTTGCTATTGAATTAGTACCTAGTACTACGCTTATACCTATAGCTCCGTACAAAATGACTCCGAAAGAATTGAAAGAGTTGAAGTCTTAGTTGCAAGAGTTAACAGATAGAAATTTTGTATGACTTACTTTTTCACCCTAGGGTGCGCTAGTATTGTCTGTAAAGAAGAAAGATAGGTCAATAAGAATGTATATTGACTATCGACAGCTCAATAAAGTTATGATAAAGAATAAGTATTCGTTGCCAAGAAGAGATGATTTAGTTGAAATGTGGAACAATGTTTTCGAAGATTGATTTGCAATCTGGTTATTATCAGTTGCGAGTTAAAGATTCAGATGTGCCGAAAACTACTTTCAAAACTATGTACGAACACTATGAATTTCTTGTTATGCCTTTTGGATTAACTAATGCTTCTGTAGTCTTTATGGATTTGATGAACCGGATATTTAGACCTATTTGATAGACTTGTTGTTGTGTTCATTGATGACATTCTAATCTATTCCCGAGACGAGTCTGAGCATGCCTAGCATTTGAGAAATGTGCTACAAACCTTGAGAGATAAGCAACTGTTCACTAAATTCAGCAAATGTGAGTTTTGGCTGCGAGAGGTTGGATTTTTGGGACACATTGTTTTAGTAAAAGGTATAAGAGTTAATCCGAGCAAGATTTCAGCTGTTGTTAATTGGAAACCACCGAGAAATGTATCTGAAGTCAAAAGTTTTCTAGGACTAGATGGCTACTATCGACGTTTTGTAAAAGGATTCTTGATAATTGCTACTCTTATGAGTCTGAGAAATGTTAATAGAGTTCCGAGCAGTTGAAAGCATTGTTAATTGAGGCACCAGTTTTGGTTCAACCTGAGTCGGGTAAAGAATTTGTAGTTTATAGTGACATGCCATTGAATGGTTTAGGTTGTGTGTTGATGCAAGAGGGAAAAGTGATAGCTTATGCCTCGAGACAGTTGAAGCCGCATGAAAAGAACTATCTGGCGCTTGATTTAGAGTTGGTCGCTATTGTATTTACTTTAAAATTTTAGCGACATCATTTGTGCGGTGAAAAATGTCACATCTTTACTGACCACAAAAGTTTAAAGTACTTAATGACTTAGAAAGATTTGAATTTACGACAATGAAGATGACTCGAACTACTAAAAGACTATGAATTAGTAATCGATTATCATCTGGGAAAAGCAAATGTAGTCGTGAATGCTTTGAGTAGAAAATCATTGTTTGTCTTGAGAACAATGAATACACAGTTGACATTGTCTGATGATGGTTAGATTTTAGCGGAGTTAAAGGCTAAATCAATATTTCTTCAGAAAATTTGCAAAGCTCAGAAATGTAATAGTGAATTGTAAGCTAAAAGAGTGCAATGCGAGTCAACTAGTGATTCAGAGTATCAAATCAGATTTGGTGATTGTTTGATGTTCCGAGGTAGAATCTGCGTACCAAAAAATCTAGAGTTAATTCAAAAAATTTTATACGAGACGCATAGTGGTTGTTTATCAGTTCATCCTGGAAGTACTAAAATGCATAATGATCTAAAACAGTTATATTGGTGGTCGGGCATGAAACGAGATATTTCATAATTTTTATCGAGATGTTTGATTTGTCAATAGGTGAAAGCCGAGCATCAAGTGCCTTCAGGTTTGCTTCAACTTGTGATGATACTAGAGTGGAAGTGGGATAGAGTTACGATGGATTTTGTATCGGGATTACCCTTGACTCTGAAAAAGAAATATGTTGTTTGGGTTGTCGTTGATCGATTGATGAAATCGGCACATTTTATACCAGTACGTATAGATTATTCACTTGATAGATTAGCTGAATTGTACATTGCTGAGATCGTTAGATTGCATGGGGTGCCAATTTCAATTATTTCAGATAGAGATCTGAGGTTTACATCGTGATTTTGGAGGAAATTGCAAGCTCTGGGTACTAAGTTGAACTTTAGTACAACATTTCATCTGCAAACTGACAGATAGTCTAAGAGAGTAATTCAAGTTCTCAAAGATATGCTCCGATGTTGTGTTTTAGAGTTCGAAGGCAATTGGGAGAAATTTTTTCCATTGGTTGAATTTGCGTATAACAACAGTTTTCAATTGAGTATAAAGATGACATTGTATGAAGCTTTGTATGGTCGCAAATGTTGAACTCCGTTGTATTAGACCGAATTGAGTAAGAAAAAGAATCACGGGGTTGATTTGATTCGAGAGACTGAAGAAAAAGTGAAAGTAATTCACGATAGTCTGAAAGCAGCTTCAGTTCGATAGAAATCGTAGATTTGAAATGAAAAGACATTGAATTTTAGATCAATGATAAAGTGTTTCTGAAAGTATCTCCGTGGAAGAAAATTCTTCGTTTTGGTTGTAAAGGCAAATTGAGTCCACATTTCATCGGATTGTATGAAATCATTGAAATAATAGGTCCAGTGGTGTACCGGTTATCTTTACTGACTGAGTTAGAAAAGATCCACAATGTATTTCATGTGTTGATGTTGCGTCGATATAGATCGGATCCTTCACATGTAATTTCTCCAGCAGATATTGAAATTCAACCCAATATGACATACAACGAAGAACCAGTCAGAATTTTAGCTCGAAAGATTAAAGAGTTGAGAAATAAACAAATAGCTTTGGTGAAGGTTTTGTGGCAACGATACGGTGTCGAGGAAGCCATGTGGGAGCTCGAGGAAGCTATAAGAAAACAATACCCTCACCTATTCACCGGTAAGATTTTCGGGGACGAAAATCCCTAAGGAGGGAGAGTTGTAACGACCTTTTTTGGTCAAATCAAAATAGTGGTTTCAGAATCACAAATCTGAGGTTGAAATAATTATGTTATTATTTTAATGTCTACAGTATGAAATTATGATTGTGTGAAATTTTTGTTACAAAATTTTATCGTTAGAATGCTTAATTTGATAAAAAGGACTAAATAGTGTAAAGCGTAAAACTTGAGTTCTAATAACTAAAGGTGTTTAATAGCTATAGAACTTTAATGTTAAAGCCCTTAAGTGGTAATTAGACCATTTTATTTGTGAGTGGACATTTATGGGCATAGAATGGATGATTTAAATGGTTTATTATTAAGGTTATATTTGTAATTTGGTAATTTAACTTAAAATGAATAAAACAAAACCAAATTAAAGCTCTATTATTATCTTCATTAGCTGAATATTGAAGAAGAAGAAAACCATTTTGTTCATTTTAGGGTTCGGTCACTTTAGAGCTTAATTGGTAAGTGATTTTGACTCGGTTTTAATGATTTTTATGTTTTTGAAATCGTTGCAACTAGGTCTAGCTAGCCCAGGGACTATTTTACAAAACTGTTAAAGATTTTGAATGTTGCCATTGATGAATACATGAGTATTTTAATGTTTGATGATAGATTATGAATGTTTGTTGTGAGATATACAAGTTTTGTTAAGTAATTTTTAGTAGAAATGCAAATTTAGGGTTAAATTGTGAAATGTGGAAATTTAGTGGTTAAAATGAGAAATAAATGAAAAATATGGGCTGCTAGGGGAATAATAGTAATTCGGCTAGGCTTGGGTTGTGATGAAATTGAATGAATTTTGTTTTACGAGTCTAGGGACTAAATTGTAAAAGTGGTGAAATTCTACAGGTAAAAGTGTAAATGTGCTTAAATGTGTGCTTTGAATTAAATTAAATAGAGAGATTATTAAATATGTTAATTTTGAATATATTTAGATCAAGAAAAGTGGAATTCAGATCTAGATCGAGGGAAAACTAAAGTTATCGACTAATCAACTTATTCTGTCGTTCTCACATCCGAGGTAAGTTCATATGTGATAAATTTAATTTTAAGCGTATTTTTAAATGCTTTGATATTGTTAAGTTGTGAATATGTGATTTCGAATAAGTTTGATAATGACTCGATAGTAAATCGGCACTCGAAATTTCGGTTGAACCTTAAGAATAGTTTAGGATACTAGTGACACGTCATTAGGAGATACATTGAGTTAGCTTCAGGCCATGATATTAGTACTTCGGGTGCGAGTTATACTGATTTGGATTTATGCCATGAATATCGATTGATTTGGCTTCAGGCCATGATATCAGTACTTCAAATACAAGTTACCTTGATTTGGCTTCGGGCCATGGTATAGGTACTTAGTGTGCAAGACTCCTAAGTATCCGACTTCTATTCCGAATAGTTCAAGGGTACATGAATATTGTGGTTGAGAATGAGATTGGTACGAGATGGTACAGGTATGTGCATAAACCATATTAGCTTTGAATCGAAGAAATAGTGAAGAAAGTGTATAGATTTGTGAATTAGTAATTGAAAGGTTTGTTAGTTGATGTGAATTCATGTATCTATAATCAATTGTTGAATTATGTGAATATGATTATATCAAGTTTATTTCATATGAGCTTACTAAGCTTTATAGCTTACTTTATTTTTTTCCCGCGTTTTATAGTGTTATCAAGCTAGCTCGGATTCGCGGATTGTCGGAGATTGCTTCACATTATCCACCTATCACTTGGTACCTATGAACTTTGGTATTTTAAGTATATGGCATTTATAGGGACTTTGGTCATTTTGGAATATATGTTGATATGAATTTGGCCATTTGTGTTGGCTTATAAATGTTATGTATATAATGTTGTATATGGCCATGTAAGTTGACCTATTTAGCTTAGTTGGTGATATATATATATATGTGTATGTGCTAATGCCATTTTGAAATGTGGTTAATATTGCTTGGTGAAGGGTTGATTGTGGATTATTAGTTTGAGTAGCTAATGATTGAATTTGAGATTGGTATGCTTGTGATTCTAGGCAAAGGAATCTTTAGATGAAGTAGTGCATGTAGATGTGTTGTACAAGTGAGTTTTGGTATGAAATTTAATGGTATATTGTGGTATTGATGTATTTATATTGGTTGTGTTACGATGGTATGAATTATGCTTGAAAAATGTTAATAGAATGCTTATTTATGCCTTGCATTGGTGCCATTTGGTTTGTTGTAGGTGTGTACCAAATTGGGTAGCAAAATGGCTTGGTAAATAGCCTATTTTTTTCCACACAGGCAGAGACACGGACGTGTGTCTCAACCGTGTGCAACACACGGTCATGTTACACAACCGTGTATCCTCTGGTGTTGAATTAAAAACCAAGTCAGAATATCCCACACGGCCTCACACACGGGCGTGTGACTTGGCCATGTGGCATAAGTCAGTATACCCTATAGGTTTGGCACGGCCTTGCACACGGCCTGGTACACGGGCATGTATGGCCATTTTTAGGGCACACGGGCTAGCCACATGGGGGTGTGTGTGTTGGCCATGTGACCCAAGTCAGAGAGTTATACGATGTCAGACATGAGCTAGGGCACGACCACGTGCTCCCATTTCGAAGGTCCACACGGCCTGTGACATGGGTGTGTTTGTTGGCCATGTGAGAGACACGACCGGGCCACACGAGCGTGTGTCCCATATTTTGAGAAAAACTTTCTATGTTTTGTAAAAATTTCTTAAGCTATTGGTTTAGTCTCGAGCCACTCCCAAAGCATGTTTATGGCCTTGTAGGCTCGTTATAGGGACATTATGCTTGAGTTTGAATAATGTTTGCAATGAAATGTGAAATTATATGTGAATTGAATATTAAAATGTTTTATAAGTTCAGTAATACTCCATAACCCTATTCTTGCGTTGAATACGGGTGAGGGATGTTACAGCCTAGATGTTTTACTCCACAACCATCTGCTCTGCCACCATGCACATTTTTCAACAAAACAGTGGAAGATTGGTACACGCACAATATCTCCAAGCATCCTTTTGGCTTGGAAAAAGGCTTCATTTTTCAAGACAAGCCATTTATGCGATATGATGAGTCTATTTCCTCTATGGTAAAACAAAATGGATGGCCCATTTTCAGTTTGCATCTAGCGAATGTTTTGACAAAGGTGGTTTGTGAGTTCTATGCTCATCTTACTTCTCCCAACAGTGCTTTTATTTATGTGCGGAGAGCATTAGTGCTCTTTCATGAATATTCCATCAATGCTCAGTACGGCTATTAACTGAAAAATATATAAGATTTTTCCTATATAATTCGTCACCTTTTTACTTAAATTTATTGTTAAAACCAAGTAATTGTTTAATAAGTTAATGAAATATATGAAAATATGAAATTAGGATATAGAAATTATTAAAATGTGATTTTATGCTTTATTATATAGTTTTCATGCAGAAAATGGCTTCTTTTATATTAATTTGAGCATATTTTATTTTCAAGCTATAAAGTGAGTCATGCATGATTAAATTAAATAATAAAATATAAAGTTATATTTAATAATTTATTTTAATATATTTTATTAATAAATTGAGTTTTAATTAATTAAGTAAAATGATTAATTAAAGTGGTTAAATTATATTCTTTGGTCCTCTAAATTATCTACTATTGTTGGACAGGTCGGAGAGCTTTATGTTGATTACAAAATCATCCAAATGGAGTACCAAGTCAACCCAAAATTCAGTTGCATGTGGATGTTCATAAATCGAATTTTTGTTTAATTACACAAGGTCCTTGAAAAGTTGAAGAAATCGAAGATTTACCCGGAGATTTGCAATTGACTGAGTCCTGATCCTGATGATGTTGTGGCACTTAAATCAAGAAAAAATCAGCCACACTCCTACAAATCATGGCTGGCCACTCTTGGATGAAGTTTCAAATGATGGACACTTCTATTTTTAGCAAACTAGCTCCCTTGCCTCACCTATAAATAAGACCTCATTTCTCTCTTACCCCTCATCCCTCACTCATTCATCATTCTCTCCTCTCTCAACTCTCTTCGCTTTCTTTCCCCCTCACTCCTACCATCATCTTTGCATAAGGATTTTTTTTAGCAAATTAGCCTCTTAAAGAGCCCTTGGTTGGCCACCTCAGAGAGCCATCAGCACAGGAGCAAAGCGAAGGAACAAAGGAGCCCTCGTCAGTCAGAGTCTTGGGTGACAACCGCTTTGATTTGGGTTTAATCTTTCCATTCTTTAACTTAGTTCAAGAATGTTTGCTATGTGTTTGCTGTTCTTGTTTACAACAATGGTAGCTTAATTTTATTTAAGTTAGGATGATTGCTTTGATTAAATAATAATTATTTAATTCATGCTTATAATGTTTGTGCCTCAATCGATCATGTTTTCAATTAAAATCAAGTCTGTATTTTGTTCATACGTGATTGAAATGCACATGAATTAGCTGAGCGATCCTAACCAGACGACGGCTAATGGACACATAATTGAAATGTGCATGCTCAATTTAGATCCTAATCCGATTAAATTGCAGATTACATAACAACCCTAATCAGGCTCTATTATCTGCATAGTTTTTAGATTTGTGTGATTAAACTGTTTCAAACCTAAAACATCCCTATTACCTCGCACGAATACTAAGAAACTCTTAGTAAATAAGAATCAGTAAAATGCGCATTTACTAAGTAAGCAATTCTGAAAGGACCTAATGTGGTTTCCAAACTCATGAAAGATCGAGTTGCCATGGAATGTTTTTTCGAATATTGATAAGCATGCTGATAATAATTTGAGTGTAATTAAAGTAATAGTCCTAGCTTATGTATGTTATAATTGTTGCTTATTGTGTTAATTCTGTTAAAATCTATTTCATTCATATAGTTGCATACTTAGGATAATTTGCATTAGGGATCATTACATTTAGTTTCATACACTTAATTTTTCATCACTTATCATTTATATTGTTTTTATTTATCAAATTGTTAATATAACTTTACAAATTAAGTGACTTAGCACAAATACAATCCCTGTGGAGACGATAACTCGATACTTACTTATTACTTGATAACTACTGTGTACACTTGCACAAACCCGAGCATTACAACGGCCTATCTAATGTTCAAGATGACTACACTCAATTTATTGCTGCAATCACTAAGGATGGTCTGAATCAAGTTCTTCAAGACCTATGTGTCATAGGTATTAAGTAGACGGTGTCAAGATAACACTATTACACCATGGAAAGGGCCTCTTTGAAATCAAACGGTAAGGTTTTGTACCACTTCCTAAAAACACAGCTGATTCCTTCCACCCATAACTCCACGATTTCTAAGGAGCTGATGTTGCTGCTCCATTCATCATGAAAGGAAGGAAGACAAATGTGGGAAAAAGCATATTTAAAGAAGTCCACCGGTGCACCTAGAAGAATGCAGGGAGCCTTAATTTTCCCTCTCTCATCACCGCGCTGTACTAGCATGTTAATGTCTCTGTCCAATCCAATGGAGATGTTACTCCAAACAAAGTGGCCATTACAAATCAAATTGTTGCAAATTTTTTAGGGGAGGATTTTCCACGACATCCACCTCTTGGATCTGCTTCTATCTCTTCTACCCGAACCTGTGTCGCAACAACCCCCTCTACCTCTAATAATGTCTTTGAGCAGCAAGTGCTCACTTTATTCGAAAATTTTAAAAGGTGGTTCACTCTATTTGAGACTCAGCAACTGAGGATTGCTATAGATTTGGCACGGGTATAGGAACAAATGACCATCTTCTGGGCCAATGTGGAAAGGAGAGACGGTGCGATAACGAGGTCCTTGCAAAAGAATTTCACCAATCTTATGCCTAAGTTTCCTAACTTTCCCAAGGAGCTGCATGCAGATGAAGAGGAAGAGGAAGGTGAAGTAGAGGCCAGTGCAATAGACCTTATCCTGTAACAGCCCTAACCGGTATCCATCTTTGAAATAGGGTTACAAAGTATTACCAGATGTACATAACTTTAACACATTCATAATCGTTGAAAAATCCAATCAAATACATGCATAATGTCCCTTATTCGAGCCCTCAAGGCCTTAAAAACACTTTAGAAATGATTTGGGACTAAATCAAAAATATTTAAAACTTTACAGAAAAAGATGGAAAAATTCACACTGTAGGGGTCACACGGCCGTGTGACTCACACAACTGAAACACACACCCATGTCTGAGGCCGTGTGACTCACACTGCTGAGACACATGCCTGTGTCTCAGGTTGTGCAGGCATTCAAAGTATGAACACACGGCAGTCTCCCAGCCCGTGTTTGTTACCATGTAATTGTCTGACTTGGGTCACTCGGCCAAGCCACAAGCCCGTGTGCTAGGTCGTGTAACTATCGAAAAACAAACTTTAAAAATCTACAGGGGACTCACGGCTGTGTGTCAAACTCAACTGAGACACATGCCCGTCTCTTAGGCTGTGTGGACAAGAAATAGGCCAAATTCAAGCCATTCCTTTCACCTAACTTAAGCACACATCAACAAGCCATTTACATATATAATCAAGCCTTTAACACATACTTAAAACTTGAATAATAAGACCAAACTGAATACCAAATTCCATTCAACCAATATGCCACATAGCACCTCAGATGCAAACATACAATTTACCTAAACATATACATGTACTTAACACATTTCACTCCTCAACCACTTAATTCATTTTTCATTTCAAAACTCCTTATAATTTGACCACATTTATACCATTACAAATAGTTCATATATACCTCAAAGTAACCTTCACTTGGTATCATTATAAACATACCAAAACATACCACTTTTGATACATACCAGCCTTACCAATTTAGATTCATACCATAACAAAATAACTTTACCATTTGAGCCACTTCTCTTATGTATCAAAACCATATAAATGACACAAAACTAACCATTACTAAATGGTTCCATCATCTAATGTATATGCATACCAAATTTAGGTCCAAATGGTCATAATTCAACCTAACATTTTTTATTAAATCCTATATCAAAACATGCTTTAAATGATAACTTTTCAAACATGCCAACACATACCGCTTTGGCCATAAAATCATGCATCAATTTGATCATATAACACCAACCATTAAGCATCAAAGTGCCAAAAACACACCAACCATCAAGGTATCAAAATAACATAAGTTTCACAAATTCAAAGCAACATTACATGCCAATATCACACACAAGCATACCAATTTGGCCATTCAAAATATATCAACACTAAACCATTTCAGCATTAGCCATCAAGTCTAAAAATGCCAAAATGTCATCAATCATAAAACCATAGTTACAAGCCAAACATAGTGTCCATATCATTAAGCACAAAACACCTATACATGCCATTATAACTGCGACCAAAGCATAAAAATCTACTGATAAAATTGATGGACAATGTGATGGATCTCCGACTAGCTTTTAACTTGATCGAGCTTCCGATAATCTGTAAGGTAAAAGAAAAACTACATAAGCAATGAATGCTTAGTAAGCTTGTATAAACTTTAAGCATAATATTTCATTTTAATATTAAACTTTAAAGAATAAACATAAATCTATGCCCATGCTATAAGATTCATAAATCGATATGATTATCAACTCAGAAATGAGTAAGTTTATTAATGTCACAAATTTATTAACCATTCATAACATGATATGATTTCATGAGACATAACATATATATCATCAATTCCTTTTATAAAATTATATATCTTTCTACTTACTTATTTTCCATTCCATTCCCAATGCTTATCATAAGCCTAAACAACATTATTAACTCTTGATTCAGTGTATTTATCCATAGCATAAGTAATTTGCTCACATATAAAACATTATAATACATCCCAACTATGTGCTTACCATTTTTCTTACCCGTTTCTTATGCATAATACAAGCATAGTCATAAACATCAATCATATCCACAAGCTTGGCATAAGCCCTAGCATATCAACAACACATGTTATTTCATTTAAACATGATTCATATGAATTTGACATGGATAACCATTATACTTGACTATGATTCAATTGGATTTATCATCCATCACAACATATCATGTTTTTCTATGTATCATCATTCCATTGAGTTTCATATAAAAATGTCATAGATCTTCTTGAACACTTACCATTTCATTTGCATACACATAAGACATAAACATAACATTAACCATAGCCACAAGTTAGTGATTAAACACATAACTTAGCAATATCATCACATGGTAAGATATGTGTACATAACATAACATCACTTATATCATACCCTTCATAAACATGAATATTCATACTTTAGTCATTGGTACATCATACCTTTCCATATTTGTCGTAGTGAAGTCAATCGGAACCCTTATCGGAGCTCATACAAAGTGTGTTAAACGATGGTTGTAACCGTCAATTTTCATATTAAATGGTTGAAACCATCCCTTTTCGTTAACCGATGGTCGTCACTATCCCTTTTCATAGTTGATGGTCGTCACCATCCTTTTTCATAATCGATATCCAAAGCTATCTCTTTTCATAATCGATAGCCGAAGCTATCCCTTTTCATATTCGATAGCCGAAGCTATCCCTTTTCATTGGTTGCTGATCGCCGATACACCATTGGATTTTTCCGTCAAGACATAATTTGATATTATAAAATAATAGCATTTAAAACATAATTTAAAATGCTATTTAAACGTACGAACTTACCTAGATAAATTGCAGAAATGTCAAAGTATAGGAGCATTTTGGTAATTTTCTACTCTCATCGATTTCCACCCAGTCTTGACCTAAATTAATAACTTCATTCAATCTATTAATTTAGATAGTAAAACAATGTACTTTATGCAATTTAGTCATTTTTGAAATTTTTACAAAATTACCCCTAAAGTTTACTTTTATTCAATTTAGTCATTGAGCCTAAAACATGCAAATTAACCGTTTTTATAGAAATTTCACACTAGCAGAACATTCATAGCCTCCATTTCAGCCATTTTTGCAACAATTTCACATCAAATCCTTGTACTTTTATTATTTTAACAATTTAGTCCCTAACCGATAAATTCATCAAAAATCACTTAACAAAATACTTTTAAATAACAACTAATATTTCAAATTCATCATTTAACATAAAAAAATCGCTAGATTCATCAATGGCAACATTTAAAATCTTTAACACTTTCAAAATCGAAGGTATGGGCTAGCTAGACCTAGTTGCAATGATCTCAAAAACATCAAAATTATTCAAAACGAACCTCAATAGCACAACCATGCAAGGAAGAAAAGCTTGCCTAAACTCCATGGCTTCTTCAATGGTTTTTATTCCTTCTCTTTTCGGTGAAAGAACCAAAATAAGATGATATTATCTATTTTTTCTACTTTTGTTTTAAATGTTTTAATACTTTAAACATTAATTAATAAAACAATTCAAATAATAATTTAATGATCAATCACATTGCCATCCATTACCACTAATTATGGCTAATTTTCCATATTAAACCATCCATTTTTTTAATTTATACAATTGGGCACCTAAATACTAATAATAATTGACATTTGCATTTTTTTACAATTTAGTCATTTTTAATTAATTAACTATCGAAAAGTTAAAACTTTTCAACGACACTTTAACACCACCTTAATGACGCTTCATAAATATTTATAAAAATATTTATGGCTCGATATATAGAAATGAGGTCCCAAAACCTCATTTTCTAAAACCATTTGACCTTAGGGTCTTATCACTTGAACTTAATAAATCATTTATATAACATAAATGATCAAATCAAAAACTTTTTTAAAATCACATTTGACTCGTAAATATTAAATAATAATATTTACGACCTTACTCCTCGAATTTGGTGGCCCCGAAACCACTATTTTTGACACCACTGAAAAATGGGTTGTTACATATCCCCACACACCCTGCCACTGAAAGACAAGAAGCATAGGAACATGTAGAAGAAGAAAAGATTGAATTAGTAAATAGTGAGACTGATAATGAGGAAGGAGTAGAAGCAACTCCAACTCCTGCACCACCAATGGATAGCACTGCTACTGTCCAACCTTCATCAATTGAACCCATGTCTATATTAGACTGGGAGATCAATTAGCTCATTGATGATCTCACGAAATCTGGTGATGAGGAGGAGGAAGTGCCACTCAATGCATTGAAATGGAAGCAGCGCTACAAGCATGCTGCACGCAAGTCCACCTACACAAAGTAAAGTAACAATGAAAACTTAGCTCCAAGCATTCAAATTTTTTATGCCATTTGTTTTTCTTTTCATTTCATCATGCATTCATTATTTTTGTCATATCATTTTCTCTCTCTCTCTCTCTCTCTCTCTATATATATATATATATATATATGTTTTTGGATTTATGATTCTTGTCTGTTCATGAATTGAGGACAATGCATCCCTTAGGTTTAAGGGTGTTGTGCATATAGGATACATTAGATATTTATTTAAGTATGTTTATTTTAGTATTTTTTTCATTTTGTAATTAATTTTATCATAACATACATAAATGCCAAAGATTATCAGACTGTGATGACTATTTTTCTACTTATGATGTTCAATGAAGAGCTTAATTCTTCATTAAATGTAGAAAATTGAAACAGTGAACTAGGTGAGTTTAGCTTAAGATAGTTGCTTGAGAATTGATTCCTGAAAGTAGAATTTCCTAATTCCAATTACAATTAGTCTATAGTTAGTTTCTTTTAAAAAACTTAGAGATTATTGAAGCTAAATCCAGTAAAATGACAATACTCAATAAGGAATAAAATGGAAAAGTTTAAGTAAAATCAAGAGAAAAATCAAAGAAATGACATGAAACACTCCAACACTCCAATGCTTGAAATTGCTGAATAGGCCAGCAACATTTTATTTGCTCTATTGTCTTGTTGATTAGAAAAGTAGGTTTAAGTAAAAGTGTGTTAAAAAAAAGAGAAAAAAGTAGTTTGAGGGCACTCCACTGTAGTAACAAGTTGAGTAGCTAAGGAGGTAGTTGTTTGCTCCATCCATCTTCTAAGTCAAAAGCCTTAGCTTCACGAATGAGTTCCATTCAAATTGTGACATGATAGAACACTTGGCAATTTAGTATATGCTTGATCGACTATTGAACATCACAGCAATAATGTGCAAGCGTACACTTGCAATTATAATAGACATATATGAATCTGTCGAATATCGATCTCATGAGGATGATTGTCTTTTGTCTATCAATGTCAGTTCAATAAATAGATAGGAATGAGATAAATTGTGAGTGTAGTTGTCGAAGCAATAACTTGAAAAAAATAAGATAAAATATGATACTGATAAACTAGGATCCCCAATATGAATATTCAACAGAATACTAAGTGCTCACAAGGTATAAAAGGATAGGTGATTGCCGATGCATTCAATTGCAATGAATATCTTACCAAGCTTAACTTCCATATTTAATATAAAACTTAAACATGTACATTAGCCACACCTTTCGATGATGGCAATGGAACACTATTAAGAACAAGTGGATTAAATTCCTCTAATCATCAAGCAACTTTTGTTGTCATGCTTGTTAGCTTGAACTATCGTTGCACCTTCTAGTGTCAATAACCGTAATAACACTTCCATGCTAAAAACATTCAAACCCAAAGATTAAACAGTAGAAACAATATTGTACAAAGTATGATTTAACCCAAAAATCATGTGTACTTTCGTACTAACATGAAATAGAAAGTAATCACTAGGTTTAGAAAAGAAAAATACAAGAAACAAGTGGAGAATACTATTCTTAGACAACTCGACTTGAATCTTTCTATTTCCTCTTATATCGCACTCAGTGCTCCTCGTCAAGAGCTTGTCTGATCCATTTTGCATTGGTTCACCTGTAGGAGGCTTAAGCCACCATAGCCGAAAGCTTCAAGGGGTAGGTTGAAGAAGATGATAATCCAAAAGATCTTTTTTTTTCTTTTCACGTGAATATTTATATCCTCCCCAAATAGCCCAGGTGTTCTTTCATTAGAATCATGTTGCCTTTATACGTACAAGTTGGTTATACCATATTGGATAGTGCACACATTTTTATTCTTATCCGGACAGCTGTCAAATGCAATGACAATTCTAGACACAATCTGAAAATATTAATGCAGCAACATTGATACCGAAACATGACAAAATTAAGGGTAATTAGGCTATGATCCACTAAGTTATAAAATGAAATTTATTAAACTGAAAATGCTAAAATATGTGCTAAAGATAACTAAATGGGAGCAAATTAACCAATAAGTAAGGAGAAAACATATGTTCTTTCTAGTACTATTAATTCTCCACTGAGATTGTCAAGTAAAGAAACCATGTGACAAGATGAATCTCCTAGTAAAAATATATGTAATTGAGTTTATGCAATGCCAGATTTAAAAAGGAAACAAAGTTTAGATGAAAGATAGACTAAGTACATTAGGAGGTACTTTCTATAGTCGAAATTGCATGAGTAATTATAACTTTTATTTTTAGGGTAATATTTTCTGCTCTATTTTTACTAAATAAGCTTATGAAACTTAAGAAAATTTTTAGAAATAGAATATTGCTGGGAATTGAAATACAAAATATGCTATACATGGTTTGCCATTACTAAGGTAATTAGTTATTGTGGCAATTCATGCATTCATGCATATTTTGCTTGAGGACAAGCAATAATTCAGGTTTGAGGTGTGATAACTCTTGAAAAAAAGTATTCTTCAGGCCTCTAAACTTGGTTAATTATTTTTACATATGTTGATATTTGCATTTTAGGATATTATATTAGTATTTTTTGAACATTGCATCATGAAGCTTGGATTGTGCTTAAATGTTATTATGACTTGTGGGTGAAAAATATTTGTTTGTGTTTGAATGACAAGTGTAGAATAAGGAAAAGAAATGAATGAGTGAATTTTTTTAAAGGCAAAAGGTTGGATAGATTGCCAACATTAATGCTGTGGCAATTCCAAGAAGACATTAAGTCAGCACTTAATTCATGCCACTCTCAGCCAGCTGTACTTGAACTAGAAAGATCTGCCTAAAAAAGAGGGAGGAAATATTGTGTGTTGAGAGGGGGATCTACCCTATAAAAATGAGGAGAGGAGAGAGAAAAAAAGCATTTTTCAGGGGAAAAGATTTTGAGGAAAAGAACGAGGGTAGCAGTAGAAGCTGAGTAGTAGAGCAGAACACGAGGGAGAAGAAGAAGATAGTTAACTTGTTCTTTGCAAGACATTATGCCACCGAAATTGAGGGCTGGATTGACGAAAGCTTCTTGAAGTTCTTCCTTTATTTTCTTCAATTTATTTTTTGCAAAATTAATTATTGAAGATGTTGAATGATATTTTGAATTTTGATTTGATTAATCAACCCATGAGTTAAATCTCATGGGGTTGGGATTACTGGGTGATACTTGAATTTTCCATTAATGTTGAAGCTTAGATCTGATGTATTTTACTATTTAATTCAATTTGTTCTTTCGAATTGCATGCATGCAATCTCTAGACATAGATGAATGCACAGTATGCTTGTAAATAGGATCTAATTCTGAAAAGGTTAGGTTAGTTGGGCCACAATTGATTGATACGAGTGGGTGCTGGATTGAATGCCTATAGTAGTCTCTAAACATAGACCAACGTTTGTACAGAGTGAAGAGGAATCAGTACTGGGAATCACATCTTAGGTCTATAGACATATATTTTGTAACACCCCAAACCCGGCCTAGAAGTTAGGCCCAAATCTGGCGTGTCACATCAAAACGTCGTTTAAAAATTGAGTTGTCGTTAAAAGTTCATTTCTATGATTAAAACCTTTTGGTTGAGGTGAGCAAATCATCTCGTCAAAAATGTTTACTTAATTTCTGGCATTGACACTTTAAGTTAATTCAAATTGCGGAAGCTACTAAAGTTTGAAATATAAAAATGTCTGTTTTTAAGTGTTTTTGAAAATAGTTATTAATTTTTGAAAATTTGTGTTTAGCAGTTTTAAATAAGGAAATCAAAAGGCCAATTAAATATTTAATCCCTTAAAGGCCTTATTACAGAATTAAAACCCCAAAATATAAAATTCAAATAAAAAAAAGAAAAGTCTACAGTAGAGCATCAGCGGTTGTGTGGCCACCTCCGAGTCTTTCACGGCTCCAAATCGCCTAAGGCTAGGGATTACCTGTACAGTTAGATAAAAGGGTGAGTTTGCAAAAAGTCAGTGTGTAACCCCTTCTAAAGAAATAGAATTAGTAAACAGACAGAGTTCAAAATCAGTCTAGGCTGGAGCCCATTACAGTAATAGAACAATGTGTGTGGGCCAAAGCCCAGTACAATTTCACTTGGGTCTCAGCCCTCATCAGAATCAATTGGGCCTAGCCCATCCTCAAAATCAGTAATAGTTGGGCATTGCCCATTAACAGAATCAGGTGGGCCTAAGCCCAAGATGCAATTAGTATCGATGCATATATGCGATGTGATATCCAAATTTCACCCAACCAACACACTACCCGTACCAACTAACACACCATGTGTAACATCCTGAAATAGGGCCTAGTCAGAATAGTGGTTATGGGACCACAAATCCGACATAAAAATATTTATTTTATGATTATTATGAGACCTAGAATATGATATTATGCGTGTGTTAAGTTTCATAAAGAAACTCCTTGAGTAAGGTGTCCAATTGGAAATTAGGGACAAATTTGAATAAATTGCAAAACTTGGATTCTAGAAGCAATTTGTATGAAATTGCTTTAGATTATAAATTAGAAGGTCTTAAAGAGAATTTTCCCAATTTCTAAGTTTTTGGACAAAAATGGGCTTGCATGGATGAAATTTCAAAGAAAGGACTTAAGGGCATTTTGGTCATTTGGCTTTTTAATGAAATAAAATGGGAAAAACAAGGCAAAAATCAGCCATTTCTTCTCCATGGCTGTCAAAATTTGAAGAGTCTCCATAGCTAGGGTTTCCAAGCTTTCCAAGCTCAATAGTAAGTGCTCCAAAGCCCTGTTTTTAATGATCTTTGTATTTTTGAAATACCGGTAGCTTGATCTTTCCATTTCTACCCATATTTCATGCTAGGATTCATGTTTAAAAATTTAGCCATGCTTGAGTTGCTTGTATTTTGGTGGAATATGGAGGGGTATGAAAGTTGAAGATGTTAAACATATTTTCTTAGGTGATTTTCATGAAAAACCCCTAAAGGGACCTTTTTGCAAATGTTTTAAATTGTGTGGTAGAAATGAGAAAATAATGGAAAATGTGGGCTGCCATAAGAGAGAAAAATGTTCGACTAGGCTTGGGTAAGATAGAAATTCCATGTGTTTCACTATACGAGCTTAAGGACTCAATCGTAAAAATGTCAAAGGTTAGGGGCAAAACGGTCATTTGGACCGGGGTAGAAATTAAACTTGAAAAGTGTAATGTAGTGAATTAATTATATAAATTTGTTGTTATAGACCTTGAGGAACAAATTTTGAAGGTCGATCGAGGTAAACGCAAGGTTTCAAAATAACCGAAACACAGCTCCAAAACGAATACCAGGTAAGTTCGGATAACTCAAAGTAAGCCTATAACATGCATAATTATATGTTTTGTGAATACATGATAATTGCATTGTTGATGGCATGAAAATGCATGAATTGCATCTTTAATATTGAATTGTTGGATAATGTATCGGTTGAGGTTGGAAAGGGAATTCGATGGATAAACCATGATTTACATGAGACTTGAGATCCTGCATGTGTTGCAGAAAAGGATTTAACTTGGACTGGTAATTCGAAGATCTCAAGTATAAAAAGGATCTAGCCTGGACTGGTGTTCCTTGAATGATCGAGCCTCCCGAAGAATATGTGTGCATTGTGGATTTAGCCCGGACGGGTAATCCGATTAGGGTCTGAGTTTAGCCTGGACTGGTAATTCAAATCAGAGCTCATTAAGGGTGTTTGTCGCATAAGGGATTTAGCCTGGATTGGTAATCCCGACATCACCTTATGAGTTTATATTGTGGGGGATTTAGCCTGGACTGGTAATCCTGCCGTAAGATGTGAGGTTCGCGGGAGTGCATACTCAAAACAACCATTCGTACAAATTGATGGGAAATGGATGATCCATTGAGATTTCCTAGAAACTCAACAGAACTATTACAAGGTATATGTACAAATGACATGTAAAATGATGAGCTCATCTAAGATAAAAATGTTCATGGTATTTGTTATGTGACTAACTCATTGATTGAGTGCATGTGATAGGGAAACCATTTTCATGTTCATTGGTTTCATTATCTATTATGGATGTATGCTAAACAATCGGTAAGTTTATTTTCCAGTTATTCAGGCTTACTAAGTATGTAAATGCTTATCCCTCTCTTTTCCCTACTTTTTAGAGCTCAATGACTCATAAAGATTTAAAGATTGGAAGACAATTGGAGAGTCAACACACTACCAATTAGACAAGCTTTGGTATAAAGACATTTCTATTTTGTCCAATGGCATGTATAGGATTTTTGAGTATTTTGTTATATATGTCATTTGATTTGCCTAGTGAAGGCATGTAAAAATATGTTTATCTTTCTTTGTATATGGCCATGGGATTGGCTCATTTTGAAGTAGGCTATGCCTTACAAATCTATGCATGTCTATATTCATATGCGATGGCTTAGTTATAATTGGCAATGAGTTATAATAACGAGCCAATCTTAATATGTCAAGCAAACATATAGATCATTAAATGCAAGATAAGAATTAACTTAGCATGTATGAAACCAATAACATGAGGTTCACATGTAATGAGGTTAATCAAAGTTTCATATTTACAAATGGATAATTTGGCCCAAATATGCACTATAGTAATCTATAAGTGTAATTGGCTAGTAGAAGGTGACTTAAGGCTTGGAAAATAGCCTAACAAGGTCCATATGGGTAGACACACGGGCATGTGTCTAGGCCGTGTGTGACACATGGGCTACTCCCATGGGTGTGTGCTATGACCGTGTGTCTTCTACACCTGAAAGTTTAAGTCAGCATAGAGAACGGGCTAAGCACACGGGCGTGTGCCTTGGCCTAATTTATTTAACAGAATGGTGAGGTTGAAGTCAGTATAGCACACGGGATAAGCCCACAAGCGTGTGCCTTGGCCGTGTTACATACCGAAAAAAGGACACGGGCATGTTCTATGCCCCACAGGAGTGTTACACTTCAACTAAGGGAAAATTTCCTAAAGTGCCCCAAGTCTATCGGACAATTTTGGTTTTGTTTTGTACTACCCCTAGGAGTGTTTTTAGGCCTCGGAGGCTTGTATAAGAGACAGTACACACGTTTGAAAATTTTTAAATTACGAGCAAAATTTAGTAACCCGATTGTGTAAGTTTGCAAAGGTAAATTACCAGTACCGCCTTGAACCCTATCCCGACGCCGGATACGGGCGAGGGGTGTTACACCATGTGGGGATGAAATCAACCCACCCAGCAAACACACCAAGCCTAGTACTGGTTGCGGCACTAAGTGAATAGAATGATTCAACGCCATAGACAGAATGGCTAAAGGTCGTAAATATCGCAGCAACGTTGCCAATTAACAGAACGGCTAAAAGCCATAAGTATCGTAGAAAGGCCGAAAGCCTTGTACAGAATGACTATGAGCCGTACACTTCCTCTGTCAATAATTACCCATCCCCATGCAGAATATCATGTCATAACATCATATGTGAATGCAGAATGTCAAGCTCAATCATAGTCATATATAAATCATATAGCAAACCAGTCATACATAATGTAAGAGCATAACAGACATTTTACCCAACAGGGGTATTACGATCATTTTACCAATCGAGGGTAATTCGGTCATTTGCCTAACTGAGGTCTCAGTACATTTAGTGACCTTTCAGAAGGTCTATAGTCACCTCGAGCAACTTCGGTAACCTAGATGGTCAAAACGGTGTAAATGGGCCCAATGCCCATTACTCGGCCCAAGTGGGCCAACACGCTTGTGTGGCCCATTTAGCCTAATTTCAGGCACGACTATGTGAACAACGCAGCCCAGTCCAACATTTATCACTTACCATAGATTTTATTTGTGTGGGGCCTACGAGCCCATTGGGCCTACACGGCCCATTTTGACCTATTCCGGCCCAACATTGCCAAAAACAACCTAAGCCATGAGCGCGACAGGACAAGTCCAACTACTTCCCACTTAACAGTGAGTTTTATCCATGTGGGCCCACAGGCCCATTGGGCCCTTTGACCCATTATAGCCAAAGCCCACGAGATCACTCGTGGTGGCCTCTTTCGTCGTACGCCCACATTTCGTGGGCTCGACTTACCAAACGAGCGTTCGCATTCTCAAATCCAATCTTTCAACTTTTTAGCTTTTTACCGTACCACAGTCAGATCAGGGTGTGTACACAATTTTTTGGCTTTTACGCTAATTACCGTTTACAGGGTATGGATACACACCTGATCACATAGAGTACTAAGAATTCATGATCGCCAGAACCTATATTCAACATAACATTGGTTAATCACTTAGCAATATAGTTAAAAGATTTAAAAAAAAAAACCCTAGCTAAAGGATCGACTATCACTTGCCTTGGTCAACTGTGATTTGCTTACCAAATCCAAAGTTTGGTGTAGACACCCTTCTGCAACTTGGTGAAAAGTCCCAAAATGCCGGCACCCTACATTGCTTAAACTCGGGAGCAGACTACGCGCCCACCCCTATTCAGCACCATTGACATCCCCTTATTGCTAGAACCCCCATTGCTCATCGCGAGTTCGATCAAATGGATAATGAAATGCAGAAAGATCAGCTCATAAAAACGAAAGCACAATCGACTAACAATGAAAACCAAATGGGTTGTGAGGGAGAGGAGCGGTGATATTCAGCCAAACTTATAAAAGACAAAAAGAGAGTTGAGGGGAAAAAGTGACGTTAAGGGCTTATCTTACAGTATCCGGCCAACCACAAATCACTTGAGTGAGGGAAGAGAACTGAGCGTCACACTCAACTGATCAGCACACTCACAAACCGAAAACCAAACAAAGGAAAAGGTGAGATTCGGCCAAGACATAGATACAAGAAGGGAAAGAGAGTTATGGGGCAATGATAACTTACCAAAATTCAGCCACGGTAAATAATTGAGGAAGAGGAGAACGAGATCGAGGGAACAAAGCAAAGTTTGGCTATAGAGAAAGAGGTATTCGGATTAGAAAAATGGGAGGAGAAGAGTGTCAGTTCGGCAGAGAGAAAAAGGTGAAGAAGGAGGGAAAAGGGAGAGTTCGACACTTACTAAACCATTGAGGAATAATGTTGAGAAGAGAATAGACCAGAATAGTCAAAAGCATACCATAAAATGAACGAGAAACAAAACTCCAAAAGAATAATACCGAAAACAAAATGAAATAGAGACCCTATTGAACCTCTACCAATTCGATACAACCCAAAAGAAAAGAGGAGTTCCCCCTAATGTGCCTAATACACACCCCAAAGAGTCTCAAATTCGGCCAACACCACCTCCAATAAAACTCCATGATTTTTTCCACATAATCGTCCCCTTATCTCTCCATGATCCACTCCCAAGATCATTCTTCAATTCTCTCCTCAACAACCTCCTCCATCAGAATTCCACTACAACTCAACCACTGGTCGAACCCAAATACAATATAAATACCTCATTTGTGCCGTGCCACGTTCGAACCTCAAACCTTAAGGTTCCCTTACGCGTCACCTTACCACCACAGCACAGGCTCTTCTTGTGATAAAAATGTCCATAATTAACTTTAAGACATATGTGCCAGCGTCCAAATTCACTTAAGAGAAAAACCAAAATGAATTGTAAGAGCCAAGACTTGAACCCAAACTCCCTTTCAACTTTAATGACGCCACAACCACTAGACCACATGCTTCCTTGTGTCATTTATTTAACACAATAATTTAAAAGGCCTTCATCCTAGCATCTAGGGTTTTATTCACTTAAAACCAAAATTTTTGCTAAAGCCCAAGTTTGGACCCAAAACTTTTCCAACTCCTTTCAGGACCCTTAACCACTTGAGTAGACATCTAATTGTGTCACTTTCTTGCACAACTAAATTTCAATTCATCCGATTCGTGAAGCCCCTTTCTTCTAGGCCCAAAATTCAAGGCGTTACAATTCTACCCCCTTAAATAAATTTCTTCCTCAAAATTTTCAACTATCAGAATAGTCGCACAACCTAGCCTACCACACTATGCTCTCGCTGCGTACTCTGACCCTAACAATACAAGCACACACCAAACCATCTATCAATCGGAGTGGATAGATACACATGCATGCCATTTCCAGAACATAATCAGAAAAATACAAACTCTAGTTTTATGTGTAGCAATATAGTCTAATATTTAAGAAATCATAGTGTTTCTACCTACTACTTTTCAAGAAACAAACAACAGTTTTAGAAACTTACAAATTCAGCGCCAGAGACTCGGTGTACCACACTTTCAGGAAACATCCAATAAAATAGTTCAAAAGCTCCAAATCTTTTGAAACAGTTCTTTTAGAAATTTCATTTTAAAACCCAATCCATAGTCGAGTTTTGAAACTTGGCTCTGATACCACTAAATGCAACACCCCAAACCTGGCCTAAAAGCTAGGCCCGAATCTGGCGTGTCACATCAAAGCGTCGTTCAAAAATTAAGTTGTCGTTAAAACTTCATTTCTATAATTAAAACCTTTTGCTCGAGGTTAGCAAATCATCTCGTCCAAAACATTTACTTAATGTCTGACGTTGATACTTTAAGTTAATTCAAATCGCGGAAGCTACTAAAGTTTGAAATATAAAAACGTCTATTTTTAAGTGTTTTTAGAAATAGTTTTTAATTTTTGAAAATTCGTGTTTAGCAGTTTTAAATAAGGAAATCAAAAGCCCAATTAAATATTTAATCCCTTAAAGGCCTTATTATAGAATTAAAACCCAAAAATATAAATTTCAAATAAAAAACAGAAAATTCTACGGTAGAGCATCAGCGGTCGTGTGGCCGCTTCTGAGTCTCTCGCGTTTCCAAATCGCCTAAGGCTAGGGATGACCTGTATAGTTAGATAGAATGGTGAGTTTACGAAAACTCAGTGTGTAATCCCTCCTAAAGAAATACAATTAGTAAACAGACAGAGTTTAGAATCGGTCTGGGCCAAAGCCCATTACAGTAACAGAACAATGTGTATGGGCCAAAGCCCAGTACAATTTCACTTGGGTCTCAGCCCTCATCAGAACCAATTGGGCCTAGCCCATACTCAAAATCAGTAATAGTTGGGCCTAGCCCATTAACAGAATCAGGTGGGCCTAAGCCCAACAGAATCAGTATCAGATGTATATATGCGGACAGATATCTACCCCAGTCCAACCAACACACCACCCGTACCAACCAACACACCATATGGGGATGAAATCGACCCATCCAGCCAACACACCAAGCTTAGCACCGGTTACGATAGTAAGTGAACAGAACAGCTCAACGCTGTAGGCAGAAAGACTAAAGGTCGTAAATATCGCAGCAACGCTGCCAGTTAACAGAATGGCTAAAACCCATAAGTATCGCAGAAAGGCTGAAAGCCTTGTACAGAACGATTACGAGCCGTACACTTCTTCCGTCAATAATCACCCATCCCCATTCAGAATGTCATGTCATAACATCATATGTGAATGCAAAATGTCAGGCTCAATCATAGTCATATATAAATCATATAGCAAACCAGTCATACATAATGTAAGAGCATAACAGACATGTCACCCAACAGGGGTGTTACGGTCATTTTACCCTTTAAGGGTAATTCGATCATTTGCTTAAATAGGGTCTCAGTACATTTAGTAACCTTTCAAAGGGTCTGCAGTCACCTCGAGCGACTCCGGTAACCTAGATGGTCAAAACGATGTAAATGGGACCAAGGCCCATTACTCAACCCAAGTGGGCTCACAAGCTCGTGTGGCCCATTTAACCCAATTTCAGGCACGACTATGCAAACAACGCAGCCCAGTCCAACATTTGTCACTTATCGTAGATTTTATTCGTATAGGGCACACGAGCTTATTGGGCCCACACGGCCCATTCCGGCCCAACGTGGCTGGAAATAACATAAACCATGAGCGCGACATGATAAGTTCAACTACTTCCCACTTAAGAGTGAGTTTTACCCATGTGGCCCCACGGGCCTATTGGGCCCTTTCGGCCCATTACAACCGAAGCCCACAAGATCACTCGTGGTTGCCTCTTTCGTCGTACGCCCACATTTTATGGGCTCGACTTGCCAAACGAGAGTTCGCACGCTCAAAACCAATCTTTCAAATTTTCAACTTTTTACCGTACCACAATCAAACCAGGGTGTGTACAAGCTTTTTTGGCATTTACGCCAATTATCATTTACAGGGTACGGATACACACCTGATTACGTAGAGTACTAAGAATTCACTATCGCCTAAACCTATATTCAATATAACATCAGTTAATCACTTAGAAATATAGTTAAAAGAATCTTTAAAAAAAAACCCTAGCCAATGGATAGGCTGTCACTTACATTGGTCAACTGTGATTTGCTTACCAAATCCAAAGTTTGGTGCAAACACCCTTTCGCAACCTGGCAGAAAGTCCCGAACTGCCGACACCCTAAGTTGCTTAAACTTGGGAGCAGAGGCTACGCGCCCACCCTTACTCAGCACCATTGACATCCCCTTATTGCTTGAACCCCCTTTGCTCGTTGCGAGTTTGATTAGATGGATAACGAAATGCAGAAAGATTCGGCTCACAAAAAGGAAAGCACAATCGACTAACAATGAAAACTGAAAACAGTGACATTGAGGGTTTACATTACAGTATTCGACCAAACACAAATCACTTAAGTGAGAGAAGAGAACCGAGTGTCACACTCAACTAATCAGCACACTTACCAATCGAAAACCAAACAAAGGAAAAGGTGAGATTCAGCCAAGACATAGATACAAGAAGGGAAAGAGAGTTATGAGGTGAAGATAACTTACCAAAATTCAGCCACGGTAAACAATTGAGGAAGAGGAGAATGAGATCGAGGGAACAAAGCAAAGTTCAGCTATAGAGAAATAGGTATTCGATTTAGAAAAAGGGGAGGAGAAAGTGTCAATTCGGCGGAGAGAAAAAAGGTGAAAAAGGAGGGAAAGGGGAGAGTTCGACACTTTCTAAACAATTGAGGAATAATGTTGAGAAGAGAAAAGAGCCGAATGGTCAAAAGCATACCATAAAATGAACGAGAAACAAAACTTCAAAAGAATAATACCGAAAACAAAATGAAAAAGAGACCCTATTGAACCTCTACAAATTTGATACAACCCAAAAGAAAAGAGGAGTTCCCCCCAATGTGTCGAATACACACCCCAAAGAGTCTTAAATTCGGCCAACACCACCTCTAATAAAACTCCACGATTTTCCCCACATAATCTTCCCCTTATCTCTCCATGATCCACTCCCAAGATCATTCCTCAATTCTCTCCTCAACAACCTCCTCCATCAAAATTCCACTATAATTCAACCACTGGCCGAACCCAAATACAAAATAAATACCTCATTTATGCTGTGCCACATTCGAACCTCAAACCTTAAGGTTCCCTTACACGCCACCTTGCCACCACACCACAGGCTCTTTTTGTGATAAAAATGTTCATAATTAACTTTAAGACATAGGTGCCAGCGTCCAGATTCACTTAAGAGAAAAACCAAAATGAATTGTAAGAGCCAAGACTTGAACCCAAGCTCCCTTGCAACTTTAATGACGCCACAACCACTAGACCACATGCTTTCTTGTGTCATTTATTTAACACAATAATTTCAAAGGCCTTCATCCTAGCATCTAGGGTTTTATTCACTTAAAACCAAAATTTTTGCTAAAGCCCAAGTTTGAACCTAAGACTTTTCCAACTTCTCTCAAGACCCTTAACCACTTTAACAGACATCTAATTGTGTCACTTTCTTGCACAACTAAATTTCAATTCCTCCGATTCGTGAAGCCTATTTCTTCTAGGCCCAAAATTTAGGGCATCACAATTCTACCCCTTTAAAGAAATTTCGTCCTCAAAATTTCCAACTATTAGAATAGTCGCACAACCTAGCCTACCACACTATGCTCTCACTGCGCACTCTGACCCTAACAATACAAGCACACACCAAACTATCTATCAATCGGAGCGAATAGATACACATGCATGCCATTTCCAGAACATACTTAGAAAAATACAAACTCTAGTTTTACATATAGCAATACAGTCTAATATTTAAGAAATCACATTGTTTCTATCTACTACTTTTCAATAAAACAAACAATAGTTTCAGAAACTTACAGATTCGGCGCCGGAGACTCGGTGTACCACACTTTCAGGAAACATCCAATAAAATAGTTCAAATACTCTAAATCTTTTGAAATAGATCTTTCAAAAATTCCATTTTAAAACCCAATCCACAGCTGAGTTTTGAAACTTGGTTCTGATACCACTAAATGTAACACCCAAACCTGGCCTAAAAGTTAGGCCTGAATCTGACGTGTTACATCAAAGCGTCGTTCAAAAATTAAGTTGTCGTTAAAATTTCATTTCTATAATTAAAACCTTTTGCTCGAGGTTAGCAAATCATCTCGTCAAAAATTTTTACTTAATGTCTAGCATTGATACTTTAAGTTAATTCAAATCGAGGAAGCTACTAAAGTTTGAAATATAAAAACGTCTATTTTTAAGTGTTTTTGTAAATAGTTATTAGTTCTTGAAAATTCGTGTTTAGCAGTTTTAAATAAGAAAATCAAAAGCCCAATTAAATATTTAATCCCTTAAAGACCTTATTACAGAATTAAAACCCAAAAATATAAAATTTAAATAAAAAAAGAATAGTCTACGGTAGAGAATCAGCGGTCGTCTGGCCACTTTCGAGTCTCTCGCGGCTCCAAATCGCCTAAGGCTGGGGATTACCAGTACAGTTAGATAGAAGGGTGAGTTTGCGAAAAATCAGTGTGTAATCCCTCCTAAAGAAATACAGTTAGTAAACAGACAGAGTTCAGAATCGGTCTGGGCTAGAACCTATTACAGTAACAGGACAATGTGTGTGGACCAAAGCCCTATACAATTTCACTTGGGTCTTAGCCCTCATCAGAATCAATTGAGCCTAACCCATCCTTAAAATCAGTAATAGTTGGGACTAGTGCATTAACAGAATCAGGTGGGCCTAAACCCAGTACAGAATCAGTATCAGATGCAGATATGCTAAAAAATATCTAGCCCAGTCCAACCAACACACCATCCGTACCAACCAACACACCATGTGGGGATGAAATCGACCCACCTAGCCAACACACCAAGCTTAGCATCGGTTGCGGTACTAAGTGAATAGAACGACTCAACGCCATAGACAGAACGGCTAAAGGTCGTAAATATCGTAGCAACACTGCTAGTTAACAGAACGGCTAAAAGCCATAAGTATCGTAGAAAGGCTGAAAGCCTTGTACAAAGTGGTTACGAGCCATACACTTCCTCCGTCAATAATCACCCATCCTCATTTAGAATGTCATGTCATAACATCATATGTGAATGAAGACTGTCAGGCTCAATCATAGTCATATATAAATCATATAACAAACAAGTCATATATAATGTAAGAACATAACAGACATTTTACCCAACAGGGGTGTTACGGTCATTTTACCCTTCGAGGGTAACTCGGGCATTTGCCTAACTAGGGTCTCAATACATTTAGTGACCTTTCAGAAGGTCTACAGTCGCCTCGAGTGACTCCGGTAACCTATATGCTCAAAACGATGTAAATGAGCCCAAGGCCCATTACTCAGCCTAAGTGGGCCCACACGCTCATGTGGCCCATTTAGCCCAATTTCAGGCATGACTATGCGAACAACACAGCCCAGTCCAACATTTGTCACTTATCGTAGATTTTATCTGTGTGGGGCCCACGAGCCCGTTGGGCCCACACGGCCCATTCCGGCCCAACGTGGCTGAAAATAACCTAAACCATGAGCGCGACATGACAAGTTCAACTACTTCCCATTTAAGAGTGAGTTTTACCCATGTGGGCCCATGGGCCCATTGGGTCCCTTCGGCCCATTACAGCCGAAGCCCACAAGATCACTTGTGGTAGCATTTTTTGTCATACGCTCACATTTCATGGGCTCGGCTTACCAAACCAGCGTTCACATGCTCGAACCCAATCTTTCGGCTTTTTAACTTTTTACCGTACCACAGTCAGATCAGGGTGTGTACACACTTTTTCAGCTTTTACGCCAATTACTATTTACAGGGTATGGATACACACCTGATCACGTAGATTACTAAGAATTCACTATCGCCAAAACCTATATTCAATATAACATCGGTTAATCACTTAGCAATATAGTTGAAAGAATCTTAAAAAAAAAAAAACCTAGCCAAATGATCGACAGTCACTTGCATTGGTCAACTGTGATTTGCTTACCAAATCCAAAGTTTGGTGTAGACACCCTTCCGCAACCTGGCAAAAATTCCCGAACTGTTGACACCATATGTTGCTTAAACTTGGAAGCAGAGGCTACGTGCCCTCCCCTACTAGGCACCATTGACATCCCCTTATTGCTAGAACCCCCTTTGTTCATTGCGAGTTCGATCAAATTGATAACCAAATGCATAAAGATTTGGCTCACAAAAAGGAAAGCACAATCGGCTAACAATGAAAACCAAATGGGTTGTGAGGGAGAGGAGCGGTGATATTCAGCCAAACTCATAGAAGACAAAAAGAGAGTTGAAGGGAAACAGTAACATTGAGGGCTTACCTTACAGTATTCGGCCAACCACAAATCACTTGAGTGAGAAAAGAGAATCGAGCATCACACTCAACTGATCAACACACTCACCAATCGAAAACCAAGCAAAGGAAAAGGTGAGATTCGGCTAAGACATAGATACAAGAAGGGAAAGAGAGTTATGAGGCGATGATAACTTACCAAAATTCAGCCACGATAAATAGTTGAGGAAGAGGAGAACGAGATCGAGGGAACAAAGTAAAGTTCGGCTATAGAGAAAGAGGTATTCGGTTTAGAAAAAGGGGAGGAGAAGAGTGCCAATTCGGTAGAGAGAAAAAAGGTGAAGAAAGAGGGAAAAGGGAGAGTTCAACACTTACTAAACAATTAAGGAATAATATGAACGAGAAACAAAACTCTAAAAGAATAATACCGAGAACAAAATGAAAAAGAGACCCTATTGAACCTTTATCTATTTGGCACAACCCAAAGGAAAAGAGGAGATCCCCCCAGTGTGCCGAATACACACCCCAAAGAGTCTCAAATTCGACCAACACCACCTCCAATCAAACTCCACGATTTTCTCCACATAATCCTCCCCTTATCTCTCCATGATCCACTCCCAAGATCATTCCTCAATTCTCTCCTCAACAACCTCCTCCATCAGAATTCCATTACAGCTCAACCATTGGTTGAACCCAAATACAAAATAAATACCTCATTTCTGCTGTGCCATGCTCGAACCTCAGACCTTAAGGTTCCCTTACGTGCCACCTTGCCACTACAACACAGGCTTCTCTTGTGATAAAAACGTCCATAATTAACTTTAAGACATATATGCCAGCATCCAGATTCACTTAAAAGGAAAACCAAAATTAATTGTAAGAGCCAAGACTTGAACCCAAGCTCCCTTGCAATCTTAATGACGCTACAACCACTAGACCACATGCTTCATCGTGTCATTTATTTAACACAATAATTTAAAAGGCCTTCATCCCAGCATCATGGGTTTTATTCACTTAAAACCAAAATTTTTGCAAAAGCCCAAGTTTGAACCCAAGACTTTTCCAACTCCTTTCAGGACCCTTAACCACTTGAGCAGATATCTAATTGTGTCACTTTCTTGCACAACTAAATTTCAATTCCTCCGATTCGCAAAGCCCATTTCGTCTAGGTCCAAAATTTGGGGCGTTACATATTTCCTTAGGTGAGGTATCCTAAGGTCTTGCTCTTGAAAGAAGCAGACCATTTTAAATCCATTCTGAGGAGTAAGTTGATTAAGAATTTGCTGAGGGATTATTGGTTTATAATGGTAGATTCCTAGTAATCTAAGCCTTTTCATTCAATAGCGTAGACCCTCTTACTTTTGTCTTGATATCATTGCCATAGCATATTTTTTAATTTTTGCTTGTTTACATACAGCGCACATCATCATTTTTTATTACCATTGCATTTTTGTCATAGTTTTGCCTTAGCATAACTCACTTACTTAATAATAGCAACAAGTTAATCATATCCGATCCCTATGAATACAATCTTACTTATCATTATATTACTTTATTCGACGTGTATGCTTACACAATTTGCATATCATTTCACACGTGACAGTTACCATGAGATAAAATAGGATCGTATTGGGAGGACATATATTATCCTGAAGAGATTATGATATCTTATGAGGGTAACACACTTATGCCAAGGTCATTGAAAGAGCATTGATCAAGTTGCTTTTATCATGGTATGACATTAGAGAAAGCTCACTCATGATACTATAGTGGAATGACTTCGTGACTAAATGAGTTTAAAATTAATAAGTAAAAAGCTAAAACTTAGTTATAAATAATTTGAGCTCTAATCGTATATACCCAATCGGTCCCCCTACTAGCTTGTTGAAACCAAAAATTAATTGCAAGTTTAATACAATGAACAAAAAATGGATAGAAATGGTGAAAATAGACAAATGAGAACATTTGGAAATGATTATGGTTTTCTCCAAAATAAAAAAAATATGGAGAAATGGAATTATTTGGAAATAAATGTGATTTTTCTCCAAAATGAAAATGAAAATGACCTAGAAATGAATTTATATTTTTTGAATTAAATGAAGTTCAAAAATGGAAATAAATCTGTAACACCCTGATTTTCGGGATTTTTGTAATTTTCGAGAATTTGGTAAAATTTTTAAAATTTGGTATTTGGTTCTGAAATTCATAATGGGAGTGGGTAAATGGGCCTATGGAAGGCCCATGTGTTGGCCAAAACCTAGTAGAATTTTTGAATTTTAGACTTAAGGAGTTAGGGGCATCGGATAGGTGGCCTTATTAAAAGATGTAGGTAAAATGAAACACAAGAGAGCTCCTGGCAAAGTGGTTAAGTGACGCCACTAAGGAGCTAAAAAGTGGCGTGTAAGTGGTTGGGGGAAGGCCAAGGTTCGATTCACTAAGTTGACAATTTTTATGTCTTGAGCATGCAGGAGTTTGAAGTCGAATGGAACTCTGTTGGAGAGAGTTTGAATCAGTCAAATGCATGAGTTTAGTAGTGATAAGGGGAGAGATTTTGGGGATTTGAATGGAGGCCTAGTGTTGGCTGAATAGTGGGAATTTAGGGAGGTGAAATCGGCTTAGGGGTTTTAGGTTAGTATTTTGGCATTAGGGGCTTTAGTTGTGCCGTTTTCTTTAGTTTAAACATCATAGGGTTATTTCTTTTCTTCCTTTTCTTCTCTAGCCAAAATCACCACTCCTTTCATCCATTTTTCTTTCTCTTCTTTTGCCAAAACCAAACAACTACTTCCTTTCCTTTCATCACCCTTGCTGAATGGCCACAAGAGCCAAAACTTCTAAAGTTGGTTGTGCCGATTTCATTTAGACCAACATTCTTCTTTTCTCTTCATTTGTTGTGACCGATCCCTTCATTCGCTAAACTCTAAAAGTCCCCGACGGCAACACCAATACAAGCCACCACACCATTTCTTTTTCTTGGTCCTAAAAGCTGAAATACCTTAGTTCTAAGGGCATAGCCGAACCTGTAGACCTCTAGGATTCGAAGGCTATTAGGTGGTTGAGGGCTGAGTCTACTTTGGGTCTAAGCAGTTCAGAAGGGAAGACTGTGGTAAGTACTCGTTTTCCAAATCGATTCAGTAGTGTAAATGTTAAGAAAAGTCGAAACCTCCTATAGTTTAGAGAGGTTCTCAATTTGAGGTATAGGCCTCACTGGGCCTTTTCATTCGACTTTTATGGTTTGTGTAGTGAAATAGACAACTTTGGAGGAGGAACAAGGCTTGGAGTATCGGTTTGGATAAACTTGGATCGAATCATCGGACTCTGTGAAGGTAAGTGATCTATGGCTATTAGGGGTTCTTTCGCCGACTATGATAAGGCAGATTTTGGATTTGATAAGCATGAATCGTAAACTAAGAATGGTGGTGATTAATTGTAGGTTGTCGTGGGAGACTTTGTTAGCAAACGTCACAAAACAGGTGTGTAAGAACCCTCGTAGTAGCTTAGATTAATATTCGCTGAAAAACCGAAATGCTAAAATTCCTGCATTTTGGGAACTTATGATTTTGCGTTTGGTTATAGATGCGATAAATACGATAAGATCGGTGTTTGGATCGATGGAACAGGTAAGAGCGCAATTTTGTGCACGATGGTAAGTTGGGCCTCAATGGGCTAGAATTGGGCCCAATAGGCTTTTCGGGCCCATTTGGGTAAAATTGATAGAAAATGAAATTTGGAAACATTGCATGTTAACTCGGTTAGTACTGTTGTAAAATTTGGGTTAAGTGGGCTTAGTAGGCTAAATCGGCATTCATAGGGCCCATTAGGGATTTTGGGCCCAAAAGCCCGAATTTGATAAAGTGGGTTAAAGATCATTGTTTAAACACATGGAAATATTGATAATTGTTAATGAACATGGAAAACCCTGATATTTGGTAAAATTACAAAATTACCCTTATAATATGAAAAATGACTATTTTACCCTAGGTAAAAATGACCATTATACCCCCTAGGGTTTAATTATGAATATGATGCATGAGATATTGTTATACATGATATGACATGATATGCACATGATACGCTATAATATACTCATTATATGGATGGGTTGGGTTTTATATAAACGAAGGAAGTGCTTAAAGGGCTTTGCCCCAGTTTATCAAAAAGGGCTTTGCCCTAGTTATTAAAAGAGGCTAGGCCTTCAGTTATATGATAAAGCAGCTATGCTGGCAGTGGAGAGTTTGGTTGGGTGGGTTGAGTTATTCCCCACATGGAGAGCTTGGTTAGTACGGGTGGAGAGTAGCGGATGGTGGGTTGAGTAGTCTCCCCAAATGGGCTTGCATACATTCATTGGTATTACATGTGATATTGAAATAGGCCTATGGGCCATACCGTTTACAGTAAAGGCTTCGGCCCAGTGATATGATTTATGAAAAGGCTTCAGCCCAGTAACCGTTAAACGAAAGGCTTCAGCCTAGTATATGTCGAGACTGAATTAGGGCTTAGGCCCAAAGATGTCGATATTAGTTTGGGCTCAGAAAGGGGCTTGTTGCACACTGAGTTTCCAAACTCACCCCTTTCCTTAACCTTGCAGGTAAGCCTTGATGTGGAGACTTGGAGCTGGAGGGGATTCAGAGGGACCGTGGTGATCGCTTTCGAACTTTGCAATAAGTAATCGGTTTTTTTAAATTATTATTATTATTTGGTTTTGGGTTGTAATAAGGCCATTTTAATTATATTTCTAGGATTATTTTATTTTATACTCTATATTTTACTGATAATAATCCAAAATGGGTTAGGCTTAGGGCGCGTTTTCAAAATGATACTTGTTTTCAAAATAGCTCAACGATACAGTTAATCGGTTTATCAAATATATCTACTTAAATGAATTCCAACTCGTTTTTTTTCAAAATCTAACCTCGCACCAAAGTGTGGCAATGGTTGTGGGCATGTCTAGGATTGGATCCAGTCAAGAGCTTGGTACTTAAGCAGCCTTCATAGCTCACCTCCTCTATTTCGGATACCTACCTGGTGCATAGCTTCCATTCACTTTATTAACTTAGCAAAGACTATCTTTTAAAACACTAAGAATGACGCTGAAAGAGGCATGGGTTTTCTTAAAAACTTCAATGTGACACGCCGGATCTGGCCATAACGTCTAGGTCGGGTTTGGGGTGTTACATTTAGTGGTATTAGAGCCAGGTTACAACAACTCGGCTGTGGGTTTAAAGTGGGTTTAAAATCAAAAATTTCAAAATAAAGGTATTTTTAATCAATTTTTAAGAGTTTCTAAAAAGAAACCTTTTTTTGACTTATTTTCTGTGACCAAATACATGTTTTTAAGTTTTAAATGGTTTGGAGAAAGAAGTGGCACACTGAATCCCCAGCACCAAGTCTGTAAGTGTACTTTCTTTTACACCGTGTGATATTGATATGATGCTATAGATAGAACTGAGACCCTACTATGATACTTTAGATAGGGTAGAGCTGTAAAAAAGTAGGATTAAGATCAGAGCTAGGCTACGACGCTATAAAACAATCCTCTGAATCATTATATTTCCATAAGACATCTTGTAATAAACAACTGAAATATTAAACTAATGTCATAAAATTCGTAATAGATAATTCGATATGAGTACAAGAGGACCTTGTGGACGAGGCCGCGGACGTGGTCGCGAAAGGGTGCAACCTGAATCTTCATCCTCAGGGAATAGGCCAGCTGAAGAGGCATCCGTGCCATAAGCAACTGAGACTGAGTCACATGATCAGGCTGCGGGGGACGATGCTTTGTCCCAAGCGATGTCAAGGGTTTTGGAAAGGGTTGCTGGAGCTAGCATTAGGACAGTGAATAGGGGATCCATCTCTGAGTGACTCCGGGCTAACGGAGCAGAGGTTTTTAGGGGTGTATCTGGAGTAGCCCCAAACGTGGCTGAATATTGGCTAGAGGCAACAGAGCGGATTATAGACGACTTAGATTGCTCTTGGAGCAAAAGCTGAAGGGGGCTGTGTCATTGCTACGAGATGAGGCATACCAGTGGTGGATCATTGTAAGGGAGAGTACCTCGATCGAACGAGTAACCTGGGAACTGTTCATGACTACTTTTAAGGGGAGGTATGTTGGAGCTAGTTATGTGGATGCCTGTCGAAAGGAATTTTAGAATCTGGCTCAGGGTAATAAGACTGTTGCGGAGTATGAGGCGGAATCCTTAAGGCTGAGTCGATATGCTGGCGGGATAGTTGCGACCGAATATGAGCGTAGTGTTCAATTCGAGGATGGCCTCTGCGATGAGCTTAGGGTGCTGATAGCTCCATAGAGGGAGCGTGATTTCGCTACGTTGGTAGAGAAGGCTAAGATAGCCGAGGAAGTAAAACGAACTGAACGACAGAATCGTGAGAGGGATCGACCCAGATTCAGGAGGGATTCTGGACCCTCGGGTGCTGCATATGGAAATGTTAAAAGAGCTAGATACCCTTAGACCGCAGGCTTACAGAGACTGTGGCAGAGTGCATATGGAGGAGTGCTGGAAACGAACTGGAGCATGTTTTCGATGTGGGTCAAAGGAACATAAGTTCAGAGAGTGTCCTTGGAGAGCAGCTCAAGATCAAGTTGCGGAGCAAAGAGGTGTCCAACCGCTACGAGGAGGACCACCACTACAGAGAGGCCGTGGCCAAGGTAAAGGTGGTAATGGTAATGGAAGAGGACGTGGGGCACCTGGCAGGGGTGTTGGACATGTTAAAGCTCGACAGCCAGCGTTGGTTTATGCTGCATGGCGTCGTGAGGAGGGTGATGCTCCTGATGTTATAACTGGTACGTTCTTCATTCATAGCACGCCTTACACTGCTTTGATTGATATTGGTTCCACTCATTCGTATGTTGCCTATAATGTATCTGGGGCATTGGGTGTGCTTTCTGAGGAGACTGTGAGTGGGGTATCAGTGATAAGTCCTTTGGGACACTCGGTTAAGGTAGATAAACTTTTTAGGAAGGTGCCTTTAGAGACACAAGATAGGATATTTGTAGGAGATTTGATGGAGCTGCCATTTGGGGAATTTGATCTTATTTTGGGAATAGACTGGCTAACTAAGCATAGGGCAACGTTGGATTGTGCTGTTAAGAGAATGGTGCTAAGAACTGCAGAGGATGAGGAGATAATGGTCATAGGGGAGCGAAAGAACTATTTGTCCAATGTTGTCTCGGCTTTAAGGGCTGAGAAGTTGATTCGGAAAGGTTGTGAGGTGTTTTTAGCATTTGTGAGTCAAGCTGAACCTGAAGGGATGACTGTGGAGTCAGTCAGGACCATCAAAGAATTTCAAGATGTTTTTCCTGAGGAGCTTCCTAGACTACCTCCGAACAGAGAAGTCGAGCTCGGAATCGACTTGTTACCTGGAATAGCTCCAGTGTCCATTTCACCTTACCGGATGACACCAAAGAAGTTGGTGGAACTGAAAGCTCAAATACAAGAACTGCTGGATAGAGGGTTTATAAGACCAAGTGTTTCCCCGTAGGGCGCACCAGTGTTGTTTGTAAAGAAGAAAGATAGGACCATGCGGATGTGTATTGATTATCTGCAGTTGAACAAACTGACGATCAAGAACAAGTATCCTTTGCCAAGAATCGACGATCTGTTCGACCAACTGAGACGAGCTTCAATATTTTCTAAGATCGACTTTCGGTCAGGATATCATCAGTTGAGAGTCAAAGAAGAGGATATTCATAAGACGGCATTCAGAACTCGATATGGTCATTACGAGTTTCTGGTTATGCCCTTTAGTTTGACTAATGCACCGGCAGCATTCATGGATTTGATGAATCGGGTATTTCAGTCGTACTTGGATCAGTTTGTAGTCGTTTTTATTAATGACATCTTGGTATACTCAGAAACGGGAGAGAAGCATGATGAGCATCTTCGTATTTCGCTGCAAGTGCTAAGGGAAAAGCAGCTCTATGCAAAGTTAAGTAAGTACGAGTTTTGGTTGAGTGAAGTAACTTTCTTAGGGCATATTGTGTCTGCTGAGGGGATCAAGGTGGACCTTCGGAAGATTGAGGCGATTCTGGAGTGGAAGCCACCGAGGTCAGTAACAGAAATCCAAAGTTTTCTGGGGTTGGCAGGTTATTATCGAAGATTTGTGGAAGGATTTTCTATGTTGGCAGCACCGTTAACGAAACTTATAAGGAAGGGAGCATCTTTTGTTTGGACAGATAAGCAGCAAGAGGCTTTTGAGAAGTTAAAGAAGGTTCTAACTGAGGCACCAGTGTTGATTCAGCCAGAGTCTGGTAAGGATTTCACTATGTACAGTGACGCGTCACATGTAGGTTTGGGCTGTGTGTTGATGCAAGAGGGTAAAGTGGTCGCTTATGCTTCACGACAGCTTAAGCCTCATGAGGTAAACTATCCTACTCATGACCTGAAGTTGGCAGCGGTGATCTTTGCGCTTAAGATATGGAGGCACTACTTGTATAGGGAGAGATGCATTATCTATACGGATCATAAGAGTCTTAAGTACTTGCTGATTCAAAAGGAGCTAAATCTTAGACAGGGAAGGTGGATAGAGTTGTTAAAAGACTATGACTATTCGATTGAGTACCATCCAAGTAAGGCAAATGTCATGGCTGATGCGTTGAGTCGAAGGACTGTGGCGGAATTGAAGGTAATGTTTGCTCGCTTAAGCTTGTATGACGATGGAAGCTTATTGGCAGAGTTACAAGTGAGACCAACTTGGGTGGAGCAGATTAAGAAGCAGCAGCTGGTGGATGAGTCATTGGTTTCTCGGTTTCAGCAAGCTGAGAAGGGGGAGAATTCAGACTTTGGATTAAATGGTGATGGGGTTCTTTATTTTCGAGGAAGAATTTGTATGCCGAAGGACTCTGATTTGAGATTGATGATTTTGAGAGAGGCTCATGGTGGACCTTGTGCTATGCATCCAGGTGGGAGTAAGTTGTATCGAGACTTGCGAGAGCTATATTGGTGGCCTTGGCTTAAGCGAGAGGTGACCGAATTTATGGGAAAATGTTTGACGTGTCAACAAGTAAAGGTCGAGCATCAACTGCCTTCAGGATTGTTACAGCTAGTGAAGATACCACTTTGGAAGTGGGAAAGGGTAACCATGGATTTTGTGAGTGGTCTACCATTGACACCTTCCAAGAAGGACTCGGTTTGGGTGATTGTGGATAGGCTGACAAAATCTGCCCATTTCATACCTATCCGAACCGATTACTCACTTTAGAGGTTGGCCAAGTTGTATGTGGCAGAGATAGTGCGGTTGCATGGGGTGCCAGTATCGATAATTTCTGACCGAGACCCAAGGTTTACATCTCAGTTTTGGCAAAAGTTGCATGAGGCGTTGGGAACGCGATTGGATTTTAGTACGGCTTTTCACCCTCACTCGGATGGGCAGTCAGAGAGGGTCATTCAGATTCTAGAAGATATGTTGAGGGGTTGTGTCATCAACTTTAGGGGCAGTTGGGAGGATTATTTGCCGTTGGCAGAGTTCGCGTATAACAACAGTTACCAAGCAAGTATTCAGATGGCTCCTTACGAGGCACTGTATGGGCGAAGGTGTCGTTCGCCTACTTGTTGGGCAGAGTTGGGGGAAAGGCAAGTACTTGGACCGGAGTTAGTAGCGGATACTGAAGACAAAGTTAAGGTGATCAGGAATCGGTTAAAGGAGGCAGCGGATCGACAAAAGTCTTATGCTGATCTGAAGCATAAGGATATTGAGTATGCTGTAGGGGACATGGTCTTTTTGAAGGTTTCGCCTTGGAAGAAGATATTGAGGTTTGGTAGGAAGGGCAAGTTGAGTCCACGGTTCATTGGGCCTTATCGGATCCTTAAGTGGATAGGGCCGGTGGCTTATCAACTAGAGTTACCTCTAGAGCTGGATCGTATTCACGACGTCTTTCATGTGTCCATGCTAAGACGATATCGTTTTGACCCTACTCATATCGTGCCAGTTGCAGAAATTGAGGTACAGTTGGATTTGACCTTCGAAGAAGAACCTGTGCAGATACTTGACCGTGACGTCAAGGTGTTGAGAAGAAAGTCAGTCCCATTGGTGAAGGTACTTTGGAGAAACCATGGCAAAGAAGAAGCTACTTGGGAGTTAGAGGAGGCGATGCATCAACAATACCCTCAACTGTTTGGATTAGGTAAAATTTCAAGGCCAAAATTTCATTAAGGAGGGTAGAGTTGTAACACCCTGATTTTCGGGATTTTCGTAATTTTCGAGAATTTGGTAAAATTTTTAAAATTTGGTATTTGGTTGTGAAATTCATAATGGGAGTGTGTAAATGGGCCTATGGAAGGCCCATGTGTTGGCCAAAAACCAGTAGAATTTTTGAATTTTGGACTTAAGGAGTTAGGGGCATTGGATAGGTGGCCTTATTAAAAGATGTGGGTAAAATGAAACACAACAAAGCTCTTGGCAAAGTGGTTAAGTGACGCCACTAAGGAGCTAAAAAGTGGCATGTAAGTGGTTGGTGGAAGGCCAAGGTTCGATTCACTAAGCTGGCAATTTTTATGTCTTGAGCATGCAGGAGTTTGAAGTCGAATGGAACTCTGTTGGAGAGAGTTTGAATCAGTCAAATGCATGAGTTTAGTAGTGATAAGGGGAGAGATTTTTGGGATTTGAATGGAGACTTAGTGTTGGCCAAATAGTGGGAATTTAAGGAGGAGAAATCGTCTTAGGGGTTTTAGGGTAGTATTTTGGCATTAGGGGCTTTAGTTGTGCCATTTTCTTTAGTTTAAACATCATAGGTTTATTCTTTTCTTCCTTTTCTTCTCTAGCCGAAATCACCACTCCTTTCATCCATTTTTCTTTCTCTTCTTTTTCCAAAACCAAACAACTACTTCCTTTCCTTTCATCACCCTTGCCGAATAGCCACAAGAGCTGAAACTTCTGAAGTTGGTTGTGCTGATTTCATTTATACCAACATCCTTCTTTTCTCTTCATTTGTTGTGACCGATCCCTTCATCCGCTAAACTCTAAAAGTCCCCGACGGTAACACCAATACAAGCCACCACACTATTTTTTTTATTGGTCCTAAAAGCCGAAATACCTTAGTTCTAGGGGCATAGCCAAACCTGTAGACCTCTAGGATTTGAAGGCTGCTAAGTGGTTAAGGGCTGAGTCTACTTTGGGTCTAAATAGTGCAGAAGGGAAGACTGTGGTAAGTACTCGTTCTCCAAATCGATTCAGTAGTGTAAATGTTAAGAAAAGTCGAAACCCCCTATAGTTTAGGGAGGTTATTGATTTGAGGTATAAGTCTCACTGGGCTTTTTCATTCGACTTTTATGGTTTGTGTAGTGAAATAGACAACTTTGGAGGAGCAGCAAGGCTTGGAGTATCGGTTTGGATAAACTTGGATCGAATCATCGGACCCTGTGAAGGTAAGTAATCTATGGCTATTAGGGGTTCTTTGGCAGACTATGGTAAGGTGGATTTTGGATTTGATAAGCATGAATCGTAAACTAAGAATGGTGGTGATTAATTGTAGGTTGTCGTGGGAGATTTTGTTAGCAAACGTCACAAAACAGGTGTGTAACAACCCTCATAGTAGCTTAGATTAATATTCGCTGAAAAACTGAAATGCTAAAATTCTGGCATTTCGGGAACTTGTGATTTTGTGTTTGGTTATAGATGCGATAAATACGATAAGATCGGTGTTTGGATCGATGGAACAGGTAAGAGCGCAATTTTGTACACGATGGTAAGTTGGGCCTCAATGGGCTAGAATTGGGCCCAATGGGCTTTTCGGGCCCATTTGGGTAAAATTGATAGAAAATGAAATTTGGAAAAGTTGCTTGTTAACACAGTTAGTACTGTTGTAAAATTTGGGTTAAGTGGGCTTAATGGGCTAAATCGGCATTCGTAGGGCCCATTAGGGGTTTTGGGCCCAAAAGCCCGAATTTGATAAAGTGGGTTAAAGATCATTGTTTAAACACTTGGAAATATTGATAATTGTTAATGAACATGGAAAACCCTGATATTTGGTAAAATTACGAAATTACCCTTATAATATGAAAAATGACTATTTTGCCCTAGGTAAAAATGACCATTATATCCCCTAGGGTTTAATTATGAATATAATGCGTGAGATATTGTTATACATGATATGACATGATATGCACATGATACGCTATGATATACTCATTATATGCATGGGTTGGGTTTTATATAAACGGAGGAAGTGCTTAAAGGGCTTTTCCCCAGTTTATCAAAAAGGGCTTTGCCCCAGTTATTAAAAGAGGCTAGGCCTTCAGTTATATGATAAAGCAGCTATGCTTCCAGAGGAGAGTTTGGTTGGGTGGGTTAAGTTATTCCCCACATGGAGAGCTTGGTTGGTACGAGTGGAGAGTAGCGGATGGTGGGTTGAGTAGTCTCCCCAAATGGGCTTGCATACATTCATTGGTATTACATGTGATATTGAAATAGGCCTATGGGCCATACCGTTTACAGTAAAGGCTTCGGCCCAGTGATATGATTTATGAAAAGACTTCAGCCCGATGAAGATTAACGAAAGGCTTTGGCCCAAAGATATGTCGAGATCGAATTAGGGCTTAGGCCCAGTATGCTGATATTAGTTTGGGCTCTGAAAGGGGTTGTTGCACACTGAGTTTCCAAACTCACCCCTTTCCTTAACCTTGCAGGTGAGCCTTGATGTGGAGACTTGGAGCCCGAGGGGATTCAGAGGGACCGTGGTGATCGCTTTCGAACTTTGCAATAAGTAATCGGTTTTTTTTAAATTATTATTATTATTTGGTTTTGGGTTGTAATAAGGCCATTTTAATTATATTTCTGGGATTATTTTATTTTATACTCTATATTTTACTGATAATAATCCAAAATGGGTTAGGCTTAGGGTGCGTTTTCAAAATGATACTTGTTTTCAAAATAGCTCAACGATACAGTTAATCGATTTATCAAATATATCTACTTAAATGAATTCCAACTCGTTTTTTTTCAAAATCTAACCTCGCACCAAAGTGTGGCAATGGTTGTGGGCATGTCTAGGATTGGATCCAGTCAAGAGCTTGGTACTTAAGCAGCCTTCATGGCTCACCTCCTCTGTTTCGGATACCTACGTGGTGCACAGCTTCCATTCACTTTATTAACTTAGCAAAGACTATCTTTTAAAACACTAAGAAGGACGCTGAAAGAGGCATGGGTTTTCTTAAAAACTTCAATGTGACACGTCGGATCCGGCCATAACGTCTGGGCCGGGTTTGGGGTGTTACAAAATCATTTTGTCATAGTAAACTCACTGAATGTAGAAATACTAAATATATTTTCTTATAGATTCTTTTACGGCAAAGACATCATGATTTTAACAAAATTAGAAATGGGTTGAGAAGATTATTTAATTGATTTATTTGGGATGGGGACGACAAACCCTAGTATTATTAACTAGGGTTGTCATCACCTATACTTCTAGTTAGACTAAGACTTCATTTTTCTAGTTAAAATAAAATTTTACAATTCAACAGGGGCTTTACTTCTTCTTATAAATAAATGACCCTAATAGGCCAAAAAACACAACTTTCAGATATTGTTACTCTACCCGAAAATAGAGAGAGTTTTATTCTCTAAATATTGAATCTATTTTTTGGAATAGCAATTGTAATGGTTTCTATTGAGAAGAGATTTTTTATTTTCACACTAAAACAAAGGAAACTATTTTTGGTTCTCTATTGGATTTGAATTGTTCAAGCTCATATTCGAAGTAGTTCATGTTACGAGAATAGTGGAGTAGGTCATTTGGTTGAAATCCAGGAATGACAAGGATTCGTCTATCCATAAACACAAGTGTAAATTCGGATAAGGCTTTATTGATATAAATATCACAAACTATCTTAGTTTTCAAAATTTTTATTTTTCGCTATGCAAGAAAACTGTTTTAAAACTGGATTTTTCTAGCACGATAACCCTCTATAGGACGTTCGCTATAAGGCATAAGAGCGCCTCATCCCCCTAACCTTTATATCTAGGTCTTACATTTCTGGTCGTACACCTTACACTAGGTTGATTATAATCAGGTATGTGACATTCATATTCGTCTCCTCTTTCAACTCGAGGAGCTCTCAACTTTTTTTCATCACATATCTCTCTTTCTGATTCATTGGACATATTTTAAGTATATCAAAACAAATAATAACAAATTTATCATCCAAACTGAACTCGAAATTGACATAAATTATGGCATGTACCTCTAGACTCAATCAGAGGGCTATATTCAATCTAAGAATCAACTAAACTCTAGTTTTGATACCACTAAATGTAATATCTTACACCAAATCGATCGTTGGTTCCAAATGGGTGATGTCACATTATGTTGTCAAAGCAACTCAGGCTATATATTCATGAATTTAGTTTCGTAATAATTATTCATATCATATTAATCATCTATCATAATCACACACATACATTTATAATATCAAAGATTCTACTTCATCAAGTTATGGGGTTATACAAGGTAAAATCCAAAGTTAGGACTCGAATCCAAAACTCAATTATCAAATTTTCAATGTTATGTCTCAACAAAGGGAACTTCATGTCTTGAGATAGGACTTGTTTTATTTTAGAATATTTTAATTTAATGTTAGAATGTCTCAAGACATTGGAATACATTTCTCGAGACAAAGGCCATCGTGTTCTTAGACTTGATCTCGAGACATGCCTCCCTTGTATCCTTATTTTACCTTTGATGTTTGGATGTCTCGAGACAAAGGGTACTTGTTGTGAGACTTAGAGTAAGGCAAAACTAATTTAGTTTTGATGTTTTCTTGTCTCGAGATAATGGCCACTTGTTCTCGAGGAAAATTTGAATTAAAAGAATTCACGTTAACAAGAAATAAATAGAGAAAATGAGCTTTTCAATAGAATATGAAACTAACGATTCAAGCTCAATCTTTTTTTTCATTTTCATTTTTTTCACTATTTTTTTAATTTTTTTCTTGTTTTCTATTTTTTTTTATTTTTTTGTTCATCAGCAACTTAAATAATAAAACATAGTTAGGCAACTAACCATAACAAATCTTAACTAAAAGGGAGTCAATAAAAATGATAATTTTACAATATAGATATGGGTTAAGGGTTAACATTAACGGGTTAGAAAAAGAATGTGTTAGGATAAACAGGGTTTATTAAGGGTTAATTTAACAGGTAAATTGTTTAAAGGTTAGGTGGGTTAAGTCCTAAGCGCCTCTATCATCTTAGTATATCAAATCAATAATGTGGCTTTGACATGTATAATCGAAGCAAGTTCTAGAATAACAAATCAAGTTGACATAGTCACAACCAAAATAAAATGAGCACAAAATAAAATATATGCTCTATAGGCTCAAAAGCTCACAAAAAATTGAGGTTTTGATGTCCAACTTGTAAATTTAAAATTTCAAAAAAAATCTTTAGTTCAAGGAGATAACCTAAAACAATAATTTCTACAAAATAGCTTATTATGTTTGACTTTCCCACGTCTTAAAGTATAAATCAACCAATTCACAAAAATCCACAAATAAATCTCAAAACAGTATCAATGAAAACTCCAAATTAAAAGAAATTACTTCAATGGTAGTTGTGAGAATATTACTTAAAAACAAACAATTCAGGGATTGTATCACATAAAAAATATAAACAATCTCCCCACACTTAAGATGTGCATTGTTCTCGGTGTATAAACAAATATAAATAGAATAAGCATAATATCAAAAGGGAAGGAGAGAGCTGAAACTGCCCTAGATATGGATGAATTCACCGGAGTAGGGAAACCAAAATCGTGGGCAATTCTAAATAAAGTACATTTTTCCAAGCAAACTAATAAGAAAATATATATAAAAAAAGATAAAGCAATAAAAAACTAGAAAAACGAATAGAAAAAATATTAAAAATAATAGTGCATAATAAATTAAAAACAAAACATAAAAGTCTAAAAAAATAAAAGTAGCTAACAAAACACAACCAAAACAAAAATAAAATAAAAGTACAACTGAAAATAAAAATAAATAAAGCAAAAAGTTAAATCAGGTTAGTGATCGACGTCAAGCGAGGTGTCTGGATCGTGAGGCGTATGATCAGGATGAGAGATATGAAAATGCTGACAAATATGATACAAATACACCTCAATGTGATCGAACCAATCAAAGCGTCGTTGCTCAAAGTGGTCAAACCGCTCGCAGAGATTCTCAAGTGTAACAGTAAGAGCAGTCGTAGGGTAACTCGGAGGTGGTGGGGAACAAGGTGGGTCCGAAAATTCCTTGTGCTCATCCTAAGGATTAAAATGAGACAATGTGTATCATCTAGGACCTACTCTATGCTAGCGCTCGATCATCCTTAAACTAAATGAGGGCGTCTGCTCTGGAGTATCCAGTAGTTGACAAATGAGGATGTCTGCTCTGGAGTATCTAGTAGTTCAAAATACCTCGCTAGGCGAGTCACATAATTGCCCAAACAGATAGGACCCTTCCTGTTGTGGTCAGACTGGTGGCAAAAAGATAAGGCGATGAAATATGCAAGATCGATGGGGTGTCGCATTGCCATGCTCCAAAGAAAATAGGCGTCATATGTACCAACGACCCTGATACGCTCCCTCGTATCAGTTAAGATTTTTCTAGAAAGGCATGGATGTATCACAGTGGCAGAGGTAAGAAGTTGCCTTTGACTAACTTGGGTTATATGGTGACCCTATCACGCTGATATCTGACCAACAGAGTGAAGTCGAGGGGTGGATGTGGCAAGATAATGTGGAAAATGTTGGGATACTCATGAACTCCTTAGAATAGTGTCCACGGGCGACTCCAAATTCTGGTACGCTCAGATAATGTGTATGGAATGATGGAAAAATGTACAAGTGTACACAATTGCAATAAGTAATAAAGTGACAAGTAAATGTCGAGTTATCGTGGGACTTTAAAAAGATTTATTTATGAAATTAATTGTAAAACACTTTGGTGAAAAAAATAATAATTTGGTTTTAGAAGATGGTCAGGAACTATTTAAAAACTAAGTAAATGATTTAAACAAAACAAAAGAGTTCTAGTGCACGATTTCAAATAAGATTTAATCAATGTAACATACTTGTGTTGGATTAATTATATTTCTTGAACTCAGAATTACTAAACTCATGTTTCCACTGTTACGAATAAATTCATGGAAACCCGGTAATTTGCCAACTTATGAACAAATTCACATACAAAAATCCATTCATCTCTTTACATATCCCTATGTCAATTCAATCTACTAAACAGATTCTAGCAAGCAAACATGTTATTGCACATACATACTCATTAAATTGAACTAATCTCTTGCATATCCCTATGTCAATTCAAACAATTAATTAAATCTAATAAGCATATAAAAGACTTTGTGAAGTAACAAGATATCCTTACCTTGAAACAATTTAATCACAATAATCTTGCAAGTTATGCAAGGCAATAATATCGCCAAATACATTGCTAATTTAACCTTCAGCTATCTTAGAACAATAAACATACACTGATTAAGTACTGTGTCAACTAATTACAATTGTAATCAGTTTAAATAATTAATTCATTATTTGCCTCACAGTCGTAACGCAGGAATAACTTAGGCATGGTTTTACTTAATCAAGCATCTTACCGAGGCTTATAACATCATAAACATGATTTTAACAATTCATGCAGGCAGAATATAATCAACCCAACACAAACATAAATTAAGCTGAATTGATTAAAATAACCATTTCAATAGCATAAATATTCATAAACATGTTCTTCAAGACAACAACAAAAATTAAAAAGTTAAGGAGCAAGAGGCAAATCCGGTGTTTCTCCGTGGCTTGACTAGTCGCTCCATTCTTCGTTCTTCGTTGGCCTTAGCTATCAAGTTGGCTTATGAACATCTAATTGCTGCTCCAAAATGGCTGATGGAAGCCTCTTTCCCAAGAGAAGAAATCGGCACCTGAACAAGAGGGAATGGAATGGAAAAAATGAGAGAAAAGTGAGAGAGGGAATGAGAGAATATTGTGAAGTGAGGGATGCCTTGAATGATCAGCAAGGGGTGGATCTTATAGCTGATTGTGGCTGCTAAAAATAGCAAATTCCAGCAGCCAAAGAGCCCTCCCTTGGCCGGCCACACACATGGAAAAGTTGAGAGTTTCAACTTTGCTATTTTAAGCTTGGGGCAAATCTACAAAGCCATAATTTAAGGTGAGGTTTGAATGAAATTTAGAAGTCTTTTGAGGGCCTTTTTGCAATCATATTTAATCAGCTAAAATGCTGATTTTGGTCAGCATATGAATGATTCTGGGCTGCCTATTTAGTGGCTGGTTCGGTTCACTCAATTTGGCTCGACTAGTGTGGTTCAACTGACCCTTTCTCCATAATTAATTAAAAATAATTTATTTAGCCCAAATTAAATGGGGAATAAATTAAAATTAATTAATTTATGAATTAATACACATTTCTGGACCGTTTTAGGCTAGAAATTAAAGTGCCTCGATACTTCAAATTGCTTCTCAATTTTGTGCTTTCAGCAGTGTCAGCCGAGCCAATTTTCACCCTTTGTACGAATCTATCGAAAATAGTCAAAATTAATCAAAGTTAAGTATAAAACTAAATAAATTCACCATGTTCATATTTTTAACATGATTTAATTATTTTATAATATTTAATTATTTTTCGACAAGAATTCAACCGGATTTGTATGAATTTAAGAAAAATTGGATATGAAAAAGTATATAAATTTTTGTGTTTCCAGTGTAACACCTCCGAGTTTAAATGATATTGTATGCGGCTCATCCTATCGTGACATCACATGTTGAAGGAAGAATGTAGAACAAAATTCCTTTCTGAGTACTGGATAAGTTGGCTCGACAATGGAGAAGAATCAATCCCATGGAGCTGTGTCAATGAGGGCCCGAACCCGATTAGCTATGTTAATCACTTGTAGTGCCTCTAAGTCTATGAAACGACCCTAACCTAGAGGTCGCTCCTTCAGATGCTGATATTGGTCCTCGTGTGGTCCAGAGAAAGTTTGGAGAAATGGATGTTTCACGTCTAGGGTGGAACCGAGGTCTAGGTCGCCCTCAATGTCTTCTGTTTTTTTGTATGGGGAGAACAACCTTAGATGTACCTCTCGTGTTTGTCATTATATACTTGAATGAAAAATAAAAACCACATATATTAGCAGATCATAAAAATCAGCATCACCAATAATAAATTGAGTAGATAGACAAATTGGCATATTAAATAACACAAATCAGGACGCAATTTATCTCATGACAACACCAAATCAGTTAACTACTATACGTAAAATCTACTCTTAAGACGAAAGGGAAAACAAATACTAAGCAGAATAAACACAAAAACTACTATAATAATAGTACAACTACAACAAATAAAATAAGAATAAACCTATACTAATGAGAAAAATAATAACCTATACTAATGATAATAATCAATAATAAACAAGAATAGTAGGAAAAAAAACCAATACTAATAATAATCATAATAAGAATACACTAACAAGATAATAATAAACTAATAATAAAATAACAGGAAAAAGGAAGGGACCAATCGAGGTTTATGTTGGACGACAGCAGCATACGTGGAGGTAGTGAATGGAATAGAGAGGGGGTTGATGGTGGTGGTACAAAGGTGTAGATCTGAGGCTAAGGTCGATGGAAGTGTGAGTAGTGGTGGTAGATCGGGGGAGAAAATATTGGTATTGAAAGTGGGGGAGAAGGTGATGTTCACAGTGGAAAAAGAATAGGGTGTTTGACACAACCTCAAACAATGTGAAAAATAGATGGTGAACGGACCGAGGTACGCATGGGCTATTGTATGAGGGGTAGGGAATAGGAAGGTGGTGGTATGCGTGGAAGCCAATGAAAGGAAGGAACAACGACAAGGAACAACTATGCAGAGGAGAAATTGGGGTTGAAATCATCGGGGAAGTGAAGTGGAGAAGGCAATTTGGTTTGTAGTTGAGCAGTGTGACAGGGAAAATTTTGGAAACCCTAAAATTAATAAAAGACAAGATTGTGTATTGGGATGCTCGTAGCTTGTGTGCAATTTGAAATCTAAAAAAATTAAGCTCCAAGGCTCACATGGCTTAGGATAGGCTTGTGTGTCCAAGTCATATGCCACACACGACCGTGTCGCCAAGCCTTGTGGATCATCTTAGACCATGTGATACTTTGAAAAAATAAAAATACACTCAGTATCCACACGACCTAGGACACGCCCGTGCGTCATACACGATCGTGTGTGATGATCCTTCGCTTCTCTCATGCCCTGTGCGAGTTTGTGTGTACCACACGGTTTACCACACTCCCGTGTGACAGGTCGTGTGTCCCACACGACCATGTCGCAAAATTGTGTAACTCTTTATTGTCATGTGTGTCGAAATAAAATTTAAAAAATTAACTCTAGTATGCAAAAGGCTTAGGACATGCCCATGTGTCCAGGCCATGTAAACCACCCCAGACCGTGTGGCTTCTTTTTTAATTTTTTAATTTGATTTTTTTGTTTTTGATTTTTTAGTACATACTAAACATGTAACAAAATTAAGAGAAATAAAAATTTAAACACTCAGGTTGCCTTTCCAGGAGCGCTTATTTAAAGTCTAAGCTTGACTTGTCCTTTCACAATTATGGTTAATTTAAATTTTGGAGCCGGGGCTCCACACTCTTGTTATTAATATCACCACCAAGATAGGATTTGAGTCGAAGACAAATTTACCTTGAATGTGTAGTATTGAGGATGTGCTATCTGTGTTATACCCTTCCCATAAAAAAGTTTGTTTGGAGATGTTCTTATGGGTGTTCTATACGTAGTCTTATAACCCATAAAGCATAATCTAGTTTTAATGCCCAATCCATCCTATTTGTCTCTACGATCTTTTCTAGGATGCGTTTCAATTCTCGGTTTGACACTTCAACTTGATCCTTAGTTTGAGGGTGATACAGGGTAGTTGTTCTATGATGTACACCATATTTCTTAAGGATCTTATCAAATTGAGCTTTACAAAAATGTGTACCCCTATCGCTAATGATTAATCTAGGTGTTCCAAAATAAGAGAAAAGTTTCTTAGGAAATCTGACTACCACCCTAGCATCATTAGTTGGTAAATCTTGAGCTTCAACTCATTTCAACACATAATCTACCGCTACCAGTATGTATTTATTACCATAAGAACTAGGAAATGGTTGTAATAGCCCGTTTTTAGTCAAATTAGAAAAGTAGTTTTGGGACCACAAATTTGAGGTTAAAATATCTATTTTATTGTTATTGTGAGGTCTATAGAATGATAGTATGATTGTATGAAAATTTGGTTAAGAAATTAAATTTTTTGCATGCTTAATTTGATAAAAAGGACTAAATCGCGTAAAGTGTAAAAGTTGAGTTTTATTACCTAAAGATGTCTAAAAGCTTTGGAACCTTAAAGTAGAGGTCCTTAAATGGTAATTAGACCATTAATATTATTAGTGGACAAATATGGACATCATTTAAGTATTTTTAAATATTTAATTAAAGGTTATTTAAGTAAATTAACAAATAAACATAATAAAATAAGTAAAAAAAATAATTTTCTTGTCCATATTCTTCTAGCTGATCTTAAAGGAGAAAAATCACCATTTTTGAACAACCAAGCATTCGGCCAAGCTCTTCCATTGCATGTAAGTGTGTTTTCGACCCGTTTTTAATGATTTCTATGTTTTTTGAGTCGTTGTAGCTTAATCCAGCTAGCCCAATGACTAACTTGTGAAACTGTTAAAAGTCTAAGGTGTTATCATTGATGAATATGTATGTATTTTGATGTTTGATGATAGAAAATGAATGGTTGTTGTTAGATAAACAACATTTGTTAAGTGATTTTTGATAAAATTGTCAATTAGGGATTAAATTGAGAAATGTGAAAATTTATATAGTAAATATGTGAAATAATGAAATGTGCGGACTGCTATTAGCATAGATAAAATTCGGCTAGCATGGGTGTGGACTCAATTGCATGAATTTGCATTTTTATGAGCTAGGGACTAAATTGTAAAGATGTTAAAATATAAAGGGTAAAAGTGTAAAATTGTCATAATAAGAATTTTGGATTAAATTAAATAGAACGTATTTTGAGTGAGTTAAATTTGATTATATAGATCAAGAAAAGAAACATATGAATCTAGATCGAGAGAAGAATAAAGTATTGGATTAATCGATTCTATTACGTCATTTTTGTGATCGAGGTAAGTTCATGTGTTTAATAAGCATTAAATTATACGTGTTTGAATGCTTAATTTATATAATTGTGATGATACGATACTATGGAATTTCTCAACAAGCTATCGGCAATGTATAAATCTCGGTTGAGCCTTAGGAATAGATAGGATACAAATGACATGTCATTAGGGGTTATTGTGTTTTGGGTGCTGGTCCGTACGTTCTACCGGTGGTTGAGTTTTCTGGCATGTGTTGTGGTTACTTGTCAAGTTGTGTGAGCAGCACCGTGTAGCTACATCTTAATCGTCAGCTTGTGTGAGCAGACCCGGTGATATCTCGAGATGAGCATTTATATATGAGATATGAGATCGAGATGGTTTTGACCATGTACTGGCACTTAGGGTGCGAGATTCCCGAGTATCCAATATTATTCCAAAAGGTTCAATGGGTATATTAATGGTATGCAAGGGTAAGAGATTAATAGGTATTAGTGTAGGTATGTACGTAAATCATATAAGTATTGAACCCATGAAACTTGTGAGTTTTATGATTTACTATGTGGATGAATATGTGATAGCATTGTGACTAAGTTGAGTTGTAGAATATTATGTTTGGATTACTTAAATTGTGAATAAATGGTAAGTTATACTTATTAGCCATACGAGCTTATTGAGCTTAATAGCTTACTCTGTTTACTTTTCTGTGTTTTATAGTGATTTCGAAGCTTGCTCGAATTTAGAGTCATCGGAGATCTCATTACACTATCCAGTTGTTGTTTTGGCACTTTTAAACTTGTGTATTTGGTTATACGACATGTATCGATATTGTAGTTAATATGACCTGTATGTTGGTAATGTATTTAGCCAATTGATTTGGCTTGTAAATGATGTATGTTTTGGTTATGGGTATAGTCATGTGATTTGGCTCATTTTTGGTATACTTGGTTATGTATATATGTGTAAATGGCCTTTTGTTATGTGGTTTTTATTTGCTTTATGAATGCCTTGTTGAGAATTGGTAATGAAGGTAGCAAATGGTTAAATTTGAGAATGAATTAGCATGCTAAGTATTAGGCAAAATAATGCATATTTGAAAGAGACCAATTAAGTGAATTGTTAAAGGTGATATTGTTATGTTATGATTTGGCAAATTGTGATGTTATGAGCAATATGGTTGTTGGTATTGAGATAGCATGAATCTGGCTTGGTTGAAATTGGTTTGAATGCCTATTGATGATATGTTTATATGTTATTTGGTATGTGTATGTGAATGCAAGTTTGGGTGAGAAAGATGGCTTGGAAAATAGCCTATTTTTGTCCACACGAGTAGAGACATGGCGTGTGTCTCAGCCGTGTGTGACACACGGTTAGGTGACACAGTCGTGTGTCCTTTGGTACTTAATTAAAAACCAATTTAGTAGCTCTACACGGCCCAGCACACAGGCATGTGACTTGGTCGTGTGGTATAAGTCAGTATACCCTCTAATTTTCACACGGCCTAACACACGGCCTGGCACATGGGCGTGTGAGGCCATTTCGAATGGTACACGGGCTAGTCACACGAGCATGTGGTTGGCTGTGTAACCCAAGTCAGAGAGTTACACGGGGTAGGACATCTGCTGGGACACGGCCATGTGATCCTATTTTGAATGTCCACACGGCCCATGACACGGGCGTGTCTTTTGCCGTGTGAGACACATGGCCTAGCCACACGGGCGTGTGTCCCTTATACTTTGAAAATTTTCTATGTTTTTCCAAAATTTTCCTGAGTTCTCCGTTTAGTCCCGAACCACTTCTAATGCTTTTTTTGGCCTCGAGGGCTCGTATTAGGGACTATATGATTGTATTTGAATGATGTTTGTTTGATTATGAGAATTGTATGATTGTTTAATTGATAAGTTCGATAATGCTCTGAAACCCTATTTTGGTGATGGATACGGGTTAGAGGTGTTATATTTATTGATACCAGAGCTTCGGTTTAGTCGATTCTTGGACTAATGTAGCGTGTGTGAGTCTAGCTATACATGCCATATATAACCTGTGATAGTGTGATATCTCCTGACAGTTTTAAATCATGTTTTCATATAGCAATGGATCTCAGTCGAACAGTTGCTGATAATGTAGAAAGTAACGTGTCAACCTCCATTCAGGGAGCAGCGCCATCTGAATCGAGACCTGTATCTAAGAGTTAGGGAGAAGAGGCCAAGAAAGCCTTCTTCCAAATGATGAACGAATGGTTCACTGAGTTTGTCTAAACGAATCCGGCTGCTCAGCAACTTCCACCCCTACCTATTCCTCAACCAGTTCCTGTAGCTCCTCAAGGTTTGGAACCTTTACATTTAAGCATGCCACCTGTAGATAAAATTTGAAAATATTGGGTTGAAGAGTTTAGAGCTACTATTGATGATGATCTTGAGAGAGCCGAGTTTTGGCTTGAGAATACAATTCGAGTTTGTGATGAACTATCTTGTACGCCAACAGAATGTGTTAAACGTGTTGTATCACTTCTGAGAGATATTGCATATCAGTGGTGGAACACATTGATATCTGTGGTGCCAAGAGAACGAGTCATGTGGGAATTCTTTCGAACTGAGTTCAAAAAGAAATATATAAGCCAATGGTTTATTGATTAAAAGCCAAAGAATTTCTGGAGTTAAAATAGAGTCGTATGACTGTGACCGAGTGTGAAAGAGAATTCGTAAGATTAAGTAACTATGCCCGAGAGTGTGTTTCTACTAAAGAAATTATGTGTAAGCGGTTTGAAAATGGGTTGAACGAAGACATTAAACTTCTAGTCGAAATTTTGGAATTGAAAGGATTTGTTGTTTTGGCCGCCAGAGCTTGCAAAGCTGATAAACTTAGCAAATAAAAGAGAAAAGCTGATTCTGAGTCTAGAGATTTAAGAAAGAGAACAATGAGTGAACCCTATCATTCTTCTTCAAAAAAATTAAGAGATTATTATAACCGTTCAATAGCTTCAGTGGGGTATTCTATCTAAGATCGTGGGAAACAACACACGAGTCCAAAAGCTCAAGCTACTTTAGTATCGAGTGTTGGTAGTGTCAAGACCAACAAACCTGAGTGTCAATAGTGTAGAAGACAGCATTTTAGAGATTGTTAGATGAATAATAAACCCTATTTCAGATGTGGCTCACAAGATCATTTTATTCGGGATTGTTCTGAGTTTCCTGAGAAAGACAAATTTCTGAATATAAGGCCGAGTAATACAGCTGCCAGAGGGACACCACCTAGAAATACTAGAAATATGAGTAATAGCAAAGGTGCGACAAAGGATTCTACTATAAGATCTGAGGCTTGAGTACTAAACAGAGCCTATGCTATTCGTGCTCGCGAGGATGCATCGTCACTAGATGTTATCACCGGTACATTTTCGCTTTATGACACTAATGTAATTTCTTTGATTAATCCTGGATTGACTCATTCGTATATTTGTAAGAATTTAATGTCTAGCAAGAGTTTACCTATTGAGTCAACTGAATTTGTGATTGAAGTATCGAACCCCTTAGGCCAGTATATCTTAGATGATAAAGTTTTCAAGAAATGTCCTTTGATGACTCGGGGTTACTATTTTTCAACTGATTTGATGCTTTTACCATTTGATGAGTTCGATGTGATCTTGGGAATGGATTGGTTGACTCTGCATGATGCTGTTGTGAAATGCAGACAAAAGACTATTGAGTTCAAATGTATTCATCATATTGAAACCGATGATTCGAGTTGGTTACCTGTTGTGATATCGACAATGCTAGCTCAGAAATATGTGAGGAAAGGTTGTGATGCTTACCTTTCTTATGTGCTAGATACAAAAGTGTCTGAATCGAAGATTGAATTAGTGTCAGTAGTTTGTGAATATCCAGATGTGTTTCTAGAAGAGTTACCTGGGTTGCCATCGATCAAAGAAGTCGAGTTTGCTATTGAATTAGTATCGGGAACATCACTGATATCAATAGCTCTGTATAAAATGGCTCCTACAGGGTTAAAAGAATTGAAAGCTCAGTAGTAAGAATTAACAGATAGAGGTTTCACACAACCTAGTTTTTGGCCCTGGGGTGTACCAGTACTATTCGTAAAGAAGAAAAATGGATCGATGAGACTGTGTATTGACTATCATCAACTCAACAAGGTTACGAGTAAGAATAAGTATCCTTTGCCGAGAATTGATGATTTCTTCAATCAGTTGAAAGGAGCAACAATATTTTCAAAGATTGATCTGAGATCTGGTTATTATTAGTTGAGGGTTAAAGATTTGGATGTGCCGAAAACTGCTTTCAGAACTAGGTACAGAAATTATGAATTTCTTTTTATGCCGTTTGGATTAACTAACGCTCTTGCAGTTTTTATTGACTTGATGAATAGAATTTTCAAATCGTATTTTGATAGATTCGTAGTTGTATTAATCGATGACATTCTGATTTATTCCCGAGATGAATCTGAGCATGCTGAGCATTTGAGGATTGTGTTATAAACACTGAGAGATAAGAAAATGTTTGCTAAATTCAACAAATGCGAGTTTTGGCTCTGAGAGGTTGGATTTTTAGGACATATTGTTTTAGCGGAAGGCTTCCAAGTTGATCCGAGTAAGATTTCAGCGGTTGTTGACTGGAAACCACCAAGAAACGTATATGAAGTCAGAAGTTTTTTGGGATTAGGTGGCTACTATTGGTGTTTTGTAAAAGGATCCTCGATGATTGCTACATCGGCGACTCAATTGTCACAGAAAGATGTGAAGTTTGAGTAGTCTAAAAAATATCAACAAAGTTTTGAACAGTTGAAAACACTGTTAACTGAAGCACCAGTTTTAGTTCAACCTGAGTCAGGTAAAAAGTTGGTGGTTTTCAGTGATGCGTCATTGAACGGTTTGGGATGTGTTTTAATGCAAGAAGGTAAAGTGATAGCTTATGTTTCCAAACAGTTAAAACTGCATGAAAAGAATTATCCGACACATGACTTAGAGTTGGCCGCTATCGTATTCACATTAAAAATTTGGCGACATCATTTATTCGGTGAGAAGTGCCATATTTTTACCGACCACAAGAGCTTGAAGTATCTAATGTCTCAAAAAGATTTGAATTTGCGACAACAAAGATGGCTCGAGTTGTTGAAACACTATGAGTTAGTGATTGATTATCATCCAGGGAAAGCGAATATAGTCGCGGATGCTTTGAGTATAAAATATTTATTTGCTTTACGGGCGATGAATACACAGTTGACATTATCTGATGATGGTTCGATTTTAGCTGAATTAAAAGTTAAACTGATGTTTCTTTAGCAAATTTGTGAGGCTCAGAAATGTGATAATGAATTGCAAGCTAAAAGAGTACAATGCGAGTCGACTACTGATTCATAGTATCAGATTGGATCCACTGATTGTTTACTGTTTCGTGGTAGAGTTTGTGTGCTTAGGAATCTCGAGCTTTTTCAGAAAATTTTACACAAAGCATACAATGGTTATTTATCTGTTCATCCGGGGAGTGTAACACCCCGAATTTTGGGCCTAGAAGTTTTTAGTCTTGAGTGAGTGCAGTTAGGAGACTGCACATAAATATTTAGCTGTGTAAGAAAGTGACACAATTTTGTATGTGCTTCAGTGGTTAAGTGTCTTGGGAAGAGTTTGAGAAGTCCTGAGTTCAAGCCTTGGTTTTTACAAAATTTTGTTTTAAATGGAAAAAAAACCTTGTCTTTAGTCAGTAGGCTTCTTAAATAAATGTGGTTATTTCTTGGCAAAGGAAGCCTGCTGGTCTAAGGGATGAGTGGTGTGTGGTTGATGCCAGAGGACACATGTTCGAATCCAAGTTGGGACGGTGAAATGTTTTTATTTTGCTGCAAGCATGGTGGAAGAGTTCTAGGTTGGCCGAAACTCTGAGGTGCTTGAGTAGAGTTTGAAAAGTTTGAATGAAATTCAAATTAAGTAGTTGAGTTGTTGAGGGATCAGTTTGAGGATGTTGTGGAGATATTTGAGGAGAGGATTAAGGGGAGTTGAGGTGAGAGAGAGAAGAGTGTCGAATTTGGACTCTAAGCACTCAAGGACTCGGTTTGGGGGGGGAATTTACTTTAGGCAAGTTTTAGTTCAGTGGCTGTACACTTTTGGTTGTTTTCGCTCCTCACTTTTGTTTTTGACATTTGTTTTCGGGTTCTTTTCTGCATTTTTCCGATAGCTGAATTTTGCTAGAGGTTCTTTGGGGTACTTTCTTTTTACCTATTTCGGCTTTGTTCTCCTACCCCTACTCCTTAACAAATCGTTTTTCCCTTGGTTGTTCTTACTGGCCGAATACTTGTCTTCCTCTCTCAAATTCATTCTGTCTTTGTTGGCTGAATCTTTTCTTCCTCTTTCCCTTCCCAATCGGTTTATTTTTGACCAATTGCTCCTCTCCCTCTCTGTGTCGAATCTTCTTTCCCTTCTACCGGCTTTGGTGGTAATACATCTACTCGGTTATGCTCTTCCTCTCTCTTTCTATCTTTTTGTCTTTTAATCTTACACTTATCATCTCCTTGTGTTGCCGATTTCTGATAGGGGGTAGTTGTGCCAGTGTGATCTCTGTCAAAATGGGTGCTTCCAGGTGTTCAAGTAGGTGTCGGCCGGCTGCTCTTTTCTCTGAATCTGGGTTTTGCGTTTTTGGTAGGTTCTTGCTCGGTTTCTATCCTTTCAATTTTCTCTTACTTTTTCTCTCTGTTGTGCTAATCATGTATCTAACACCTTCTTTTACTGCCGATTTCCTAAAAGTGTTGGGAGATCAGTCTTGGTCAACAGTTTAAGTGGGTTAAGCCACTTTTGTTCATTCAAGGAAGGTATTAGGGTTGGTTTGGGTTAAATGTGTAAAAGGGGTAGTTAACCTTTTTGTCAGTGATTAATGGTAGGTTTTGATTGAATGTCAGTTGGAGTACTCGTGGGCTGGTTTCGCACGTTTTCGCAAGCAGGTGTGTAACCACACTGCTATAATCGTAAATCGACAAAAGTAAAAAAATACAACTATTGACGTTACACGAGCATACACTCACTCGTGTGGTATTTCGAACGCACAAAACATGGGCGTTTGATCGTAGAGGCCACCATGAGCGATTTCATGGGCTTAGGCCGTTATGGACCACGTTGGATCGAAATGGACTGTGTGGGCCCCACGGCCTCGTGGGCCCCACATGGATAAACCACACAGACGTGTGGAGATTATGGAGCCATGCTGTGTAGTTCACACGGCCAAGGCCACTTTTGGGCTTTGTGGGCCACACGGGTCTGTGGGGCCACATGGGCCGCATTATGGGCCTTGGGCCCATTTCCACCGCTTGACTGTTAGGGTTGCACGGGTCACCCAAGACGACTGTGGACCTATTGCTAGATCAATAAGTATACCCAGACCTCTGTTTGATGAAATGACTGTTATACCCCTAGGAGGTAAAATGACTGATGTGCCCCTATGATATATGACTGTAATTGAGCATGACATTTTTACATACACATATGATATTATGACATGACATATTGTATGGGGATGGGTTATTATGATTGGAAGAAGTGAACTGTACTGGCAGCTCTGCTGTAATTTTTGCTCAGTGCCGCAACCGGTGCTATTTTTGGTGTGTAGGGATGGGTGGGTTGATTTTATCCCCACGTGGTGTGTAGGGCTGGACGAAATGGTGTGTAGAGGCTGGTTGGGTAGGATTTTTGATTGCATATTTGTACTGTAACCACTACTGAATTGGGCTAAGGCCCAAACTGATTTCGATACTGAATTGGGCTAAGGCCCAGTCTGATACTGATACTGTATTGAGCTAAGGCCCTAATTGATACTAAACTGTTATTGATATGGGCTTAGGCCCAGATTGTTTTTGCTCACTGTATGTTTGACTGTTTGCTTATTAAGGGTTTACATACTGAGTTTTCGTAAACTCACCCTTCTGTTTATCTACGCAGGTAATCCTTAGGCGGATCGGTGCTGCGATGGACTCGAAGGTGGCCACACAACAGCTTATGCTCTCATATTTGTCTTTTAATTTATAAGTAGTTAATTTGGGTATTTTTATGTAGTAAGGCCTCTCTGAACTTTATCTTTAATTTGGGGATTTATATTTGTTTTGCTTTAATACTGCTAGCAGTAGGAAAACACGTGGGGTTTCAAAAAGATAAATGTTTTTCAAAAAAACCATGAATACGTAAACGGTTTTAAGAGCTACCGCAAGAAAACAACATTTTACAAGTAAACTCTACTATGCAACTGTTTTAAAAAGCTTCCACTAGAAACGAGATTTTGAAATTAATAATGTTTTAAGGTAAATACTTTTGATAGTGACGCAAGTTTTAAAATCATCTTTTAGATCACACAAAGAGGCTTAATAAAGATTGGGCTTTGCAAACAATATCATGCTTTACGAAAAACACTTCAATGTGACATCGCCAGATTCGGTCATAACGCCCAGGCCGAGTTTGGGGTGTCACATTTAGTGGTATCAAAGTCAAGTTGCAAAACTCAGCTGTGGATTTGGGTTCCTTTTAAAAATTAAAATTTTGAAAAAGGACTGTTTTAATTGATCTGAAATACTTGGAAATGTTTTACTAAATGTGTGGTACACCGAGTCTCTGGCGCCGATTCTGTAAGTTCTCTGAAACTTCTGTCTATTTAAATTGAAATACTGAGACTACTGTAGGTAGTAAACTTACTGAAATATTTTATTTAGGGTAAACTGAAACTGTAGTGATACTAAAATCTGCGAAAACAAAACTCTGAACAACTGATACTATTTTTCATAAAATATCTGTTAATAAACACTGGAGCTACAAGATGATGCATAAAATTGTTAAAAAGATAAAGCATAATTCGATAATGAGCACCAGAGGTACTCGTGGAAGGGGTACAAGAGGCCACGGAGGTGATCAGGCCGGGACTTCGTCATTGGGCCACATGCCTAATGTGGAAGCTAGAGAGGCACCGACTTCACTCGTAACTGAGGCTGGGTCTCATGATCATACTATTGGGGACGAGGCACTGTCCCAAGCTATGTTACGAATTTTGGAGAGGGTCGCAGGACCCAATACTGGTACTGTGGGTGGTGGGTCGGTTACGGAACGACTCTGGTCCAATAGGGCTGAGATTTTTAGAGGTATTGCTAGAGTTGCCCCTAATGTGGCTGAATATTAGATTGAGGCTATAGAGAGGATCATGGACAACCTCGACTACACCCCTAAGCAGAAACTAAAAGGTGCAGTGTCATTGCTACGAGATGAAGCCTATCAGTGGTGGCTTACAGTTAAAGAGGGTACCCAACTCGACCAGTTGACCTGGGAATTTTTCAAGACTGCATTCCAAGGAAAATATGTGGGCGCTAGTTATATGGATGCCCGGAGGAGAGAGTTTTTGAATTTGACTCAAATGGATAAATCTGTGGCTGAATACAAAGCTAAATTTTTGCAACTTAGCCACTATACGCATGGGATGGTGGAAACTGAATATGAGCGCTGCATTCGTTTTGAAGATGACCTCAAAGATAGTCTACGGGTTTTGATAGCTCCACAGAGGGAGTGAGATTTTGCTATTTTAGTGGATAAGGCGAAGATTGCCGAGGATGTGAAGCGCGCTGAGCGCCAGAAATGTGAAAAGGAAAGGGGTAGGAACAAGAGGGATTCGAAGCCCTCTAAAATTTTAATGCATAAATGGAAAGAATTACTGAATACTGAGAAGTCGTCCATAAATACCTCTATAATGTCTTCCATGAGTTCATCAAAGATGGCTAGCATGCAATGCTGAAAAGTGGCAAGGACATTACATAATCCAAAAGGGATTCTTCGGTAAGTCAACGTATCGTATGGACATGTAAATGTCGTCTTTTCTTGATCCTAGGGAGCTCTCAGGATTTGAAAGTAGCCAGAAAGTCCATCCAATAAGCAATAATACATGTGACCAAATATAAGCAATAATACATGTGACCAAATAATCTCTCCAATAATTTATCCACAAACAACAGAGCACAATGGTCTTTCCTTGTAACATCATTCAACTTACTATAGTAAATACAAACATTCCACCCTATGACTGTTCTTGTTGGAATCAACTCGTTTTTCTCATTAGCCACAATAGTCATGCCTCATTTCTTAGGAACAATCTGCACAGGACTCACCCAAGTACTATCAAATATAGGATAAATAACTCCAGCATCTAGAAGTTTAATTATCTCAGCCTTGACAACTTCCTTCATGTTGGGATTTGACCTCCTTGGAGCTTGCATACATGGCTTATACTTGTTTTCCATTTAGATCTTGTGGGTGAAAAAAAAAGGATTGATCCCTTTAATATAAAAAATTTTCTAGGTTATAGCTATTTTATGTTCCTTCAGCACTTGCAATAACTTATCCTTCTCACACAGCTTTAAGTCTGAAGCAATAATCATTGGCAGTGTAGAATTATTTCCAAAGAATGCATACTCCAAATGATTCGGTAATTGCTTCAACTCTAATTTGGGAGGTTCTTCAATAGAGAGTTTCAACTTCAATTCCTTACTTACCTCAATGGCCTCAAAATCTTTGTCTCCGTGAAGATTCATTAGCATCCATATCAGTTTTCATTTCACTAATCACAAAATTATCTCTATCAACTTCCTCACTTTGAACAATACACGGTTCCACTGTGTCCTTATGAACAATTTCTTGCAATAAATCTTGAATAGCATAATCAGTAAAATCAATAAAATAAAAAGAGTCATATTACTCACTAGAAAATCACTTGTCATCATATATTCGAAAAACAATCTCATCGTCACCTACCCTTAGCATAATTTTACCATTACCCACATCAATAATAGCTCTAAAATTAGCTAAAAAGGGTCGACCTAAAATTAAAGGCACCTCAATATTCTCATCCATGTCAAGTATAACAAAATCAATAAGGAATATGAATTTATCTACTCTCACAAGTATATCTTCAATAATGCCCCTAGGATATTAAACAGATCTATTAGCTAATTGAATACTCATCCTAGTGGGTTTTGGTTCCCAAATTTCTTGAACCCTTTATAAGGCATTAAATTGATACTAGCACCAAAATCAGCCAATGCTTTTTCACAGTTTAAAGTACCAATAAAATAAATGATAGTAAAACTTCCTAGATCTTTCATCTTAGTGGGCAGTTTATTATAGAGAATGGCTGAACACTCCTTATTGAGTTACGCAATGGATAGCTCTTCTAACTTCCTTTTATTTGTTAATAAATCCTTAAAAAATTTTGCATATGTGGGCATTTGCAAAAGAGCTTCAACAAAAGGTAAGTTAATATGTAATTGTTTAAAAAGTTTAAGAAATTTACCAAATTGTTCATCCATGTAACACCCTAAACCTGACCTAGACGTTATAGTCGAATCTGGGATGCCACATCGAAGTGTATTTCGAAAAACATAGTTCTGTTAGTAAAAATCCATTTGATCTTTACTAAAAATTTAGAGTAACTTACTCATTGTTAAGACTCAAGTTGGTTTAGCAAAGCGTTGATCATATTAGGTTGTTATTGCATTTTAAAAACATGATTGTCGCGAAAGCTTTTCAATTTGTGTTACAAATAGCGTGGTGATTTAAAATGCATTTATCTCTTTGAAAAACTGCGGCCTACTTCTAACAGATATGATTCAAAATAAAACCCAAATAAAAATAAAACTTAAAAAGGCCTTAATACAAAACAAATACCCAAATTAAATTACTTATCAATTAAAAACTAAAGAATGGAATTATGAACGGTTGTGTGGCCACCATCGAGTCCCTCGCGGCATCGACCCACCTAAGGATTACCTACGCAGAGAAGCAAAAGGGTGAGTTTATGAAAACTTAGTATGTAATCCCTTATTAAACAAACAGTAATAGAAGTGCAATCAAAAGTCCTACCCATTCATCCTCTACACTCCACTCCGTCCAACCCTACACTCCATGTGGGGATTAAATCGACCCACCCATCCCTACACTCCAAAATATAGCACCGATTGCGGCACTAAACAGTATTTGTAGCAGAGCTGCCAGTACAGTACACTTTCTCCAAATATATATCAAATCCACCCCCATGCAACATGTCATGTCATAATATCATACATGTATGCAAAAATGTCATGCTCGAATACAGTCATACATATCATAAGTGTATATCAGTCATTTTACCTCATAGGGGTATAACAATCATTTATCAGTATGGGGTCTAAGTATACTTACCAACCCAACAATAGGTCCACAGTCGCGTCGGCAACCTGTGCAACCTTAATGGTCAAACAGTAAAAATGGGCCCAAAGCCCATAACACGGCCCATGTGGGCCCATACGCCCGTGTGGCCCACAAGCCCCAAAATGGCCGTGGTTGTGTAAACTACATAGACTGGCCTAATAATCTCCACACGTCCATGTGGTTTACCCATGTGGGGCCCATGAGCCCGTGGGGCCCATGTGGCCCATTTCGGCCCAACGTCGCCTAAAACAGCCTAAGCCCATGAAATCGCTCATGGTGGCCCCTACGATCTAATGCCCATATTTTATGCGTTTGGATTACCACACGAGCGAGCGCACGCTCGTGTAGCGTCAATAGTCATATTTTTCGGCTTTTGTAAATTTACGATTATAGCATTGTGGTTACACACTTGATGCAATTTGGAATTACTCCACGCTCCGAATACTTTATACCTAAAGAACAATAAATATGACATCTAATCAGTTACTTAAACTGCGTTACAAATGAGATCTAACAGAGTTCCAACCGATCACAATCTTCTTACCAGGATCAATAGTAACCGCACCCTTGGTCCTCAAGAGATGTGCCAATCAATTTCGACCGCCACCTACACAAAAGTCACCCCCTTTATTAAATTCGTATTTGGAATATAATACAATCTATGCTTACCGTTCAATACCGCCTTTTAAAAAATAACCAACATTACCATACAATAACCCTTAACTCACTTACCAACAACGGCAGACCAGATTGTAGATAAATGATGTGCTGTACAAAATACCAAGAAGAATGACTGATCTGGAATAGTAAACAGGAGATAACGATCAAGACGAGAAGAAGAAAAAAGATGATACTTAGAAAAGTGAAAACCGAAGGGAGAAAGAAACAAGGCAGAAACTTACCAACCAATATTTAGCCAATGGAAAAACAATTGAGTGAAAGGGAAAGATGAAATATTTGGCCAAGACACAAGGTGAAAGGATAGAATCGAGAGAGAGATGAGAGGGTAATCAACCAACACTCGAGAAAGAGGGAGAGTAGAAGAGAATCTGTCCAACCACAAAGTGCAAAGGGGAAAAATTGCAAGAGAGAAAAGAAGAAAACAAATTGAAGGAAATCGACTAACAAGGCACTTGAACAAAAAGGGAGATTAGAGTTGCACAAAGAACAGAAAAAAAAAAGATACCCGAAAACCCCAAGCAATAATCAGCCTCCCAAAATCGAAAGTACAAAGAAGCCAAAAGAAAAACCAAAGTGCAAAGAAGCCAAAAGAAAAATAATAGATAGCAACCAAAATGAAAATAAAAGAACCTATTACTCCCCCAAGCCGAAATCCTTTGAGTACCTAGAGTCCCCATTCGGCACCAACACTCTCCCTCCTTCACATCTCCTTGATTTCCTCCTAAAATCTCTCCACAACATCCTCAAACCGATCACCATCCAAATCCCCCTTTCTTCTCCTAAATTCCGGCTACACACTCCCTTATACCTTTCAAACACTTCAATCGTCCAAGCAACAAAGTTCCACTGATACACAACCTCTTACACGGCAACATGCACAATAAAAAACCCCTTGCGCGCAGTACGACTCGAACCCAAGCCTCCTATTAGTACTAACACACCACTATCCCTTGGACCAATAGCCTTTTTATGACTTGATTTCCCCATAATTATTTAAGAACCCACTATCTAGAAGCAAGGGTTTTATTCAATTAAAACAAAATTTTTGCTACAGCCAAGGTTTAAACCCAGGACTTCCCACACTTCTCAGGACACTTAACCATTAAAGCCAACAAGCCAATATGTAGCATAACATACAAATTTAATCACTTAAGATTTGGGGAGTTACAATCCATGCGGTCTTTCTTCAAATTTTTTGGTTTTGAGATTGATGGTTTGTATTCCTTAAGCACCAATGTTTTAATTTTTTCGATTTTTTCCACCCCATTTCTTTCTCATCAGTTTTTTTTTTAGCTTCTTTTTAGGTTCACACAAAACCTTCTCATTCCTCAATGTAACTGCCTTCAAATTCTCTTTTGGGTTCGGTTTAGTGTTGATTGGCAAGCTACCTTGTTGTCTTTCCAAACCCAGTTTAGCAAGCTATCCAATCTGATTTTTGAGTCCATGAATTGATGCTTGCTAATTTTTCAGAGCTATGATAATGTTTTGAAATTGAGTTTCTGACACTGAAATAAATTTAGCTAACATTTCCTCAAGGTTTGATGTGACACCCCTTACCGGTACCCAAGACCGAGACAAAGTACGAGGCGTTACCGGACACCTACTCAGACATTTCAAAAAATACGGTTATAAAATTTCATTCTAATTTAAAACCAATCAAACAACATCATAGTATCCCTATTATGGACCTACAAGGTCCAAAACATACATTAAATCGAACTGGGACTGAACCGAAAACTATAGAAAATTTTAGTAAAGTTCCTAGGGTTATGCCTTACACGCTCGTGTGGAGACAAGCACACACCCGTGTGCTTGGAGACACGCCTGTGTCCCTCACTCGTGTTGAATTTTTGGATTCATTTTTCATTTCAAACCTATAGGGGTTTTCATACGGCCAAATACACGCACGTGTCTCTGGCCCAAATTTCTCTAACGGCCTAGACACGCCTATGTCATCGCCCGTGTCCAAAAACTCAGACATTCTATTTATGACATCATCATTCATTTTGAGGCACCGGCTAAGGCACACGCCCGTGTGCTAGGCCGTGTCCTCCACACAATTAAGACACACGGCCATGTCTCTACACGTGTGTTTACTACCATGCAAACTGACCTAAAATTTTTAGGTGGAGGGGACACACGGCCAGGCAACACTCCCGTGGGGGCTGACTGTGTGTCACACACAGCCTAGACACATGTCTGTGTGTCTACCCGTGTGGACCTTTTTAGGGCTATTTTTCAAGCCTTTGGTCACCTTCTAAAATCCATACACCCTTATAGACTTCAATGGTATGTAACATGGCCCTATTATACTCTTAAACAACCTACGCATAACTCATTGCATGTTAGCCTCACCTTATCGGCTTAGTACATGCTAATTTATCCTTTTCATATGAGGGATTAACATAACGCATTTTACATTTAGGCCATATTATAACCATATACCATTACATGCTATGTCCACTCTCAAATTATTAGGTCCCATTTCAAGCATCCATCCATGATAAACCTCATCATCATATCTCATGAAATATTTAAAACATAAACATGCATCATTAGTAGGTTTACAACCTACATCAATATGAGCCATATCTCATGGCCATATACAAAAGAATAGGTATACCATTTAAGCCCTTACATTGGCTAGCCAAATGACACATAAAACAAAAGTGATTAGAACCCTATACATGCCATTATAACAAAATAAAAGTATCTATATACCAAAGCAAGACAAGTCGATAGTGTGTTGATTTCTCCAACCGTCTTCCAATCTTCACGAGTCTACAAGCTCTGTAAGACAATGAAAAGAGAAGGGGTAAGCATTTACATGCTTAGTAAGCTCGGATAACAGGAAAGCAAACTTACCCATTGTTTAGCAAACAACCAAATTAGACATTCATTCCAACAAGTATAATATAAATTCCCTATCATATACACTCAATCATCAAGTTAGTCTCATGTCAATGCATTTGAACATTGGTCTTAGATGAGTTCATCAATTCCTGTATTTTCCATTCCTTTTTCTCATATTAATCTCATTGAAATTCTCAGAATCTCGATGGATACCCCATTTACCGTCAATTCATGCAAGTGATCATTTCCAGTATGCATTCCCGCGAACCTCGCTCTTACGGCGGGATTACCAGTCCAGGCTAAATCCCCGATAATATAAACTCGTAGAGCAATGTTGGGATTACCAGTCCAGGCTAAATCCCTTACAATGATATATGCTCTAATGGGCTTGGATCTGAATTACCAGTCCAGGCTAAATTCAGTCCTTAATCGGATTACCCGTCTGGGCTAAATCCATAATGCACACATATTCTTCGGGAGGCTCGATCACTTAAGGAACACCCGTCTCGGCTAGATCCTTTTTACACTGAGATCAATGGATTACCTGTCCGGGCTAAATCCATTTTTGCAACACATGCAAGATCTCTTGTCATGTAAGCAATGATTTATCCATCGGATATTCCTTTTTATTCAACAGGGACAATTATCATCCTTTTTCATTGATACAACCTTTTTCATATATTAATTCACAATGAATATCAACATTATACTTCATACATGAATATACATTTTAATGTATTTAAATAGTTTACATTTGAGTTACACGAACTTACCTGGTAGTCGTCTCGATTTTGTATTTCGGTTATTCCAAAACCTTTCGTTTTTTACGATCGACCTCTGGAATTGGTTCATCAGGGTTTATATCAATAAAAATAAATTATTAATACTTCACATTGCTCATTTTCGGCCTAAAACCCATCCTAGGGCAAAATGACCAATTTGCCCCTAACTTTTCACAACTTTTACAATTTAGTCCTAAGGCTCGTATAATGAAATGCATGAAATTTCTTGGCTACCCAAGCCTAGGCAAATACTTTTCATACTTATAGCAACCCACAATTTTCCTTCATTTCACATTTTTCTACCCATTTTTACAACTTTCACAAAATGGTCCTTTAAGCTATTTCCGTGAAAAACTACTTAGTAAAAGTTGTTTACCACCCTATAAACTTTCATATTCCTCCGTAAATCATCAAAACACAAGCATCTCATGCATGGGTAATTTTCTAAACATGAGCCCTAGCTGGAGATATGGGTAGAATTAGAAAGAGTAAGCTTCAAGCATCTCACAAACATAAAGAACATAAAAAACGGGGCTAGGATTGACTTACTATCAACCTTGAAATGTTGGAAAACCCTAGCTATGGAGACCCCTTCAATTTCGACAGCATGGAGAAGAAAATGAGTGAATTTTTGTTGGATTTCCCCTTTTTATTTCATTTATTATCAAATGACCAAAATGCCCTTCCTTACTAACCTTTTTAAAATTTTCATGCATGCCCATTTTCGTCCAAAAATTTAGAAATTGGGAAAATTTCTCTTTAAGGACCTCTAATTAATAATCCAAAGCAATTTCATGCAAATTTCTTCTAGAACCCAAGTTTTGCAATTTATTCAATTTGGTCCCTAATTTCCAATTGGACACTTTACACATAGAATTTCTTCATGAAACTTTAACACATGCTTATTTTCATATCCTAGACCTCATAATGAACATGAAATAATTAGTTTAACGTTGGACTTGTGGTCTCGAAACCACTATTCCAACTAGGTCCTATTTCGGGATGTTACATTTCTCCCCCTTGAGGACCTTCGTCCTCGAAAGTCTTACCAATGAATAGGTTCGGATATTGACTTCTCTTGGTTTCTTCGGGTGCCCATGTAGCCTCTTTCACTCCGTGTCGATGCCATAAAATTTTCACCAAGTTTGTATTCTTATTCCTCAACTATTTGACTTCTTGAGCTAAAATATTGACTGGTTCTTCACCATAAGTCATGTCCTGTCTAATTTCAACTTCCGCAGGTGAAATCACATGGGAGGGGTCTAATCGATATCATCACAACATGGATACATGGAATACATCATGAATCTTTCCCAATTCAGGTGGTAATGCTAAACGGTAGGCTAATGGTCCAAGTCTTTCAGTGATCTCGTATGGTCCAATAAATCACGGACTCAATTTGCCTTTTCGACTGAATCTCAATATCTTTTTCCATGGAGACACTTTCAAGAACACTTTATCTCCCACTTGAAACTCAATCTCTTTTCTTTTCAAATCATCATAAGATTTCTGCCTATCTGATGCCGCTTTCAAGCAATCCCGCATAACTTTAACCCTTTCTTCAGTTTCTTTAATTAGGTTAATTCCATGAATCTAGTTTTCTTTGAGTTCTGTCCAATACAGCAGAGTTCGGCACTTCCTGCCACACAAGGCCTCATAAGGCGAATTCCACCAATGGTAAGTTTTTTCCCAACTACCCTAAAATTCAAGGACGCAACACCGTAACATGTCCTCAAGAATCTGAATCGTCCGCTCAGACTGACCGTTAGTCTGCGGGTGGAAAGCCGTGCTAAAGCTCAACCTTGTACCCAAAGCCTCTTGTAGTTTCTTCCAAAATCTCAAAGTGAATCTTGGGTCTCTGTCTAAGATAATCGATAATGGTATCCCGTGTAATCTCACAATTTTAGATATGTACAAGTCGGCCAATCTATCAAAAGAATAATATGTCCGTACTAGGATGAAGTGAGCCGACTTCGTTAGTCTATCAACTATAACCCAAACAGCATCTTTCTTTTTCGGGGTTAATGACAATCCTATTATGAAATCCATGGTAATCCTATCCCATTTCCATTCGAGAACCATCACAGGTTGTAACAAACTTGATGGTAATTGGTGTTCCGCCTTAACTTGTTAACATATCAAACATCTCGATACAAATTTGAAGATGTCTCTTTTCATGCCATTCCACCAGTACATTTTTTTTAAATTGCTGTACATCTTGGTACTTCCTAGATGAACAGACAAACAACTATCATGTTCTTCTTGCAGAATTTTTCGGATAAGCTTATCATTTCTCGGTACACATACCCTGTCTCTAAACATCAAACAACCATTGGGACTGATCCAAAAGTCCAATCCAATGCCTAATTCACATTGAGTTCTCCTTGCTTGCAAGTCACTATCATTTATCTGAGCTACGCAAATCTCTTGTAGAAATGTCGGCTTGGCTCTTAACTCTGCCAAAATCGAACCATCTTCAGACAATCCCAACTGTGTGTTCAAAGCTCTCAAAGTAAACAAGGATTTTCTGCTCAACGTATCGACGATACATTCACCTTTCTCGGGTGATAATCAATTATCAGCTCATAATCTTTAATCAGTTCTAACCATCTCCGTTGTCTCAAATTCAATTCCTTTTGAGTCATTAAGTACTTCAAGCTCTTGTGATCAGTGAATACACAGCAAGTCTCACCATACAAATGGTGTCTCCAAATTTTCAAGGCAAATACAATGGCTGCTAGCTCCAAGTCATGTGTCGGATAATTCTTTTCGTGTGGCTTTAATTGTCTGGAAGCATAGGCTGTCACTTTCCCCTCTTACATAAGCACGCAACCCAATCCATTTAAGGACGTATCACTATAGACCAAGAATTCTTTTTCCGGTTTGAGTTGCACTAACACTGGAGCTTCAGTCAGTAATGTCTTTAATTTCTCGAAACCCTGCTGACACTTTTCTGACCATTCAAACTTGACATATTTTTGCAGTAGTCTCGTCAAAGGAGTTGCAATCTTCGAAAATCCTTTCACAAAACGTCGATGATACCCGGCTAATCCCAAAAAGCTTCTAACCTCGGTTACATTCTTCGACGGTTTCCACGACAATAGCAGATATCTTACTTGGATCAACTCGGATGCCTTCACCCGAAACAATGTGACCCAAGAATCCTACCTCTCGAAGCCAGAACTCGCTTTTGCTGAACTTAGCATACAATTTCTTGTCTCGCAAGGTCTATAAAATAGTCCTTAGATGTTCAGCATGCTCGGACTCATTACGAGAATAGATCAAAATATCGTCAATGAATACCATAACAAACTTGTCCAAATATGGTCTGAAAACACGATTCATTAAGTCCATAAAGGCGACTAAGGTGTTCATTAGACCAAAAGGCATGACCAGGAACTCGAAATGACCATACCTCATCCTGAAAGCGATCTTAGGCACGTCTGACTCTTTAACTCACAACTGGTAGTAACCGGATCTCAGATCTATTTTTGAAAATATAGTGGCTCCTCTCAATTGATCAAACAGACCGTCGATCCTTAGCAACGGATACTTGCTCTTGATAGTTACCTTGTTAAGTTGTCAGTAGTCTATACATAGCCTCATCGAACCATCTTTCTTCTTTACAAATAATACTGGAGCACCCCAAGGCAAAAATCTCGGTCTTAGAAAACCTTTATCCGTCAGTTCTTGTAGCTGTGCTTTTAACTCTTTCAGTTCGGTTGGCGTCATCCTATACGAAGCAATAGAGGTAGGAGCTGTCCTAGGCACCAGCTCAATACCAAACTCTACTTCTCTAACAGGAGGTAATCTAGGTAGCTCTTCCGGAAACACATCCGGATACTGGCATACTATCGGTACTGATTCTAACTTCAGCTCAGATTATTTAGAATTTAGTACAAAAGTAAGATAAGTTTCGTATCTTTTTTTCAAATACCTTTGAGCCATCATTGAGGTAATTACGACCGGAGGAGTATCCAACTCACTTGAATCAACTCGGAGAATTTCGCCATCTGAACATTGTAATTCGATATACTTGCTACCATAATTTACAATCACATCATGAACGGTCAACCAATCCATGCCAAGTATTACATCAAACTCATCGAATGACAATAATATAAGGTTAACAGAAAAATAATGACCTTGAATCATCAATGGACAATTCTTACAGACTTTATCAACTAGGACTGACTTGCTTAGAGGGTTTAGCACCTTAATCACAAATTTCGTAGGCTCTACAGACATGTCCACGCTAGACACCAATTTCATGCAAATGTACGAATGGGTTGATCCTGGATCAATTAAGGCAATGACACGAGTATTATAGATGGAAAATGTACCCGTGATGACATCGGGAGCAGAGGCTTCTTCACGAGTGCATATTGCATAAGTTCTTGCTGGGGCTCAAGCCTCTGATTTTGTAGTAGCATCTTTAGCAATAGTTCGACTGCCACTTGCACTTCCGGGATGTCTCAGGGGTCTACCTCGAGAAATAGGAGCATTCGGCTTCGGGTTTAATTCCACCTCTTTATCAGCTCGCTCCGGGCAGTCTCTAAGAAAGTGGTCAAGAGACCCACATCTACAACATGCACCACTCTTCGTTCAGCACTCTCCGAAGTGAAATTTGTTGCAGCTTTTACACCTCGACTTTTGATCATCCACACTTCCCACACTAGTTATCTTGGGGGAAGAAGACTTCGGGTTTTGACACTTAGAGCTCCTAGCTCTACCTGAATATCCCACCGACGACATAGAGCATTCTTGGTGACTTCTCAATTTCTTTATGGGAAATGAGTACGTCCTGCCACTAGATCTCTTGCTCGAAACTCAAGCTTCTCTTTTTGCTTGTCTCTTTTCATTATTGAGCTCTTCAACCTTCTTAGCCCGATCAGCTAGTGTAGAAAATTCTCGTATTTCAAGGATCCTAATTAACAACTTGATTTCCTCATTCAGGCCTTCCTTGAAGCGCTTACACATTTCTATCTTTGATTGGACCCATTCCGTCGCATACTGACTTAACCTTATGAACTCTCTTTCATATTCTGACACGGTCTTATTTCCTTGTTTGAGTTCCAAGAACACATTTCACTTCGAGTATAAGAACCTTTGACTGATATACTTCATCTTAAACTCTGCTTGGAAAAATTCTTATGTAATACTCTCTCTTGGTGCCACCGAGGATGTAGTCTTCCGCCAATGGTATGCAGTGTCCTTCAGTAGCAACACCGTACATTTCAAGCTCTCCCCTGGAGTACACGATAGTTCATCGAGAACTAGCATGGTATTCTCAAGCCAAAATTCAACATGTTTTGGATCGTCATCAATCGTGGCCCGAAACTCTTCGGCCTCATATTTCTTAAGTTTATCAACCGAAGCCTTACCCAATCTAATAGATCTATTACCCTGTGGTACCTCTCTAGGTCATGTAGCAAGTGGGGGAGGTCGTGGTATCTCAAGGTGATTTCTTAGGTATTCCCCAAACTATTCATCCATCATATTGAACAAGGCGGCTCTTGTCTCTTCCCGACCCTCAGACATAGGCCTTCAACTACTACTAGCAATAGCTCACTGAACGGAAGCTGGAGCATGGCACTCGGCTCCCTCAGACTCATCTTGGGCTTGATTGGAAGACATTTACTATATTCAAATACAATTAAAAAGATTAGGAGATGTCACACTATCATAACTTGTATAATGGCATGTATAGCTAGACCCGATACATGCTACGTTAGTCTGAGAATCAACTAAATCATAGCTCTAATACCACTAAATGTGACACCCTTACCCTTACCCGAGACTGGGACAAAGTATGAGGCATTACTGGGCACCTACTCAAACATTTTAAAAAATACGGTTATAAAATTCCATTCTAATTTAAAACCAATCAAACAAAATCATAGTGTCCCTATTATGGACCTACAAGGTCCAAAACATCATTAAATCGATTTGGGACTAAACCGAAAACTATAGAAAATTTTAGTAAAATTCCTAGGGTTATGCCTCACATGCCCGTGTGGATGCAAGCAAACGCCCATGTGTTTGAGGACACGCCCTTGTGGAGGCAAGCACACACCCGTGTGTTTGAGGACACGCCCGTGTTCCTCACCTGTGTTGAATTTTTGAATTTACTTTTCATTTCGAACCTACAGAGGTTTTCACACGGCCAAACACACGTCCGTGTCCCTCACACGGCCTAGACACGCCCATGTCATCGCCCGTGTCCAAAAATACAGACATTTTGTTTATGACATCATCATTAATTTTGAGGCATACGGCCAAGGCATATGCCCGTGCGCTAGGCCGTGTCCTCCACACGGTTGAGACACATGGCCATGTCTCTACCCGTGTGTTTACTACCATGCAAACTGACCTAAAATTTTTAGGTGCACAGGACACACGGCCAGGCAACACGCCCATGGGGGCTGACCGTGTGTCACACACGGCCTAGACACATGCCCGTGTGTCTACCTATGTGGACCATTTTAGGGCTATTTTCCAAGCCTTTAGTCACCCTTTAAAATCCATACACCCTTGTAGACTTCAATGGTATGTAACATGGACCTATTATACTCTTAAACAACCTTGGCATAACTCATTGCATGGTAGCCTCATCTTATCGGCTTAGTACACGCTAAATTATCCTTTTCATATGAGGGATTAACATAGCGCATTTTACATTTAGGCCTTATTATAACCATATACCATTACATGCTATGTCCACTCTCAAATTATTAGGTCCCATTACAAGCATCCATCCATGTTAAACCTCATCATCATATCTCATGAAATATTTAAAACATAAACATGCATCATTAGTAGGTTTACAACCTACATCAATATGAGCCATATCTCATGGCCATATACAAAAGAATAGGTAAACACATGCTTATTTTCATATCCTAGACCTCATAATGATCATGAAATAATTAGTTTAATGTCAGACTTGTGGTCTCAAAACCACTATTCTGACTAGGCCATATTTCAGGATGTTACATTCGGTTTCTTTTCTTGCTGATAAGGTTACTGAAAACCTGAAGGGGGTTATGACCTTTGATTTCCTTGACCACCCCAAGAAAAATTTGCATGATTCCTTGAATTTAGATTACAACTATTGCAATAGGGGTTATTTTGAGGTCTTGAATTATTACACATAAAGTTGACTTGCTAATACTCCATGTTAGACTTGAAAGTTGAATATTCCGAATTAATTATCCCCACTCCATTTGCATCACATTGCATCACTAGATTTAATTATTTAGAATATTTCGAGGTCTTAAATTATTACACATAAAGTTGACTTGCTCATGCTCCATGTTAGACTTGAAGGGTGAATATTTTGAATTAATCATCTCCAGTCCATTTGCATCACCAGATTCACCTATTTAGACAAAATTAAACCATCAATTTTCTTCCCAAGAGCCTCAACCTATTTTGCCAACATAAAAACTGCATTAATATCAAAAAATTTGGTTGCCTTATTAGGTTTTACTCTCTTAACTTGCCACTGATAATTATTCAGTGTCATCTCCTCAATAAACTCTTGAGCTTCCTCAGGTATTTTGTTATTCAATGTGTCACCAATTGCTGCATCAATCATCTGTCTAGTTGAAGGGTTCAAAACATTGTAAAAGGTTTGAACTTGGAGCCACAAAGGTAATCCATGATAAGGACACCTTCTCAACAAATCCTTAAATCTCTTTCATGTATCATAAAGAGTCTCAATATCAAATTGAACAAAAGAAGAGATATCATTCCTCAACTTAGTTGTTTTAACTGGTGGAAAATATAAAACTAAGAATTAAGCACATATAATTGAGAACAAGATTTAAGTATTTATTGTGTAAAATAAAAATCAAACGACATAATTCATCATAGGGTTCACCTTCCCTAGGTATTTAGAAAATTAGTTCATGCTAGCAAATAAAAAATCCCAAAGATAGTATATCAACAAGAAACAAAGAAACTTATAATAATTTCAAAGAAACCAAAAGGGAATCTTCAATCTTAATGGAAATCTCATTTTATAATCAACTGTAATAGTGTTTTTGGAGTTGTTTTCTTGAATATTCTATGACGGCTCTCTCATATCTTCTTATTTTTTTCATATATAGGTTTTAGAATGCCCGAAAAACCCTAAAAATCACTTTTTCCACTGTTCAGAATGCAATTTGCAAAATCGACACAACCTGCCACATTGCTGTGTGGCTCACACAGTCATGTGGAATGGTCCATCCCATATGGCTACTATAACTCACTCCGATTTTCACTCATTTTTTATTCCTTTTGCTCCCAAATGCTCTCCTAAGTATAAAAACATGAGTTTAAAGGAAAAAAGCATAAAATTCACCATTAACATCGAATATCCACCCAAAAAGGAATTAAGAATTAGATTAAAACATATTATTTTTAGCACTTGTTAATGTGACATTACCATAAATCTAGTGTTGTTTGTCAGTAATGCGACAGTTTTCACCCATTTTGAGACATAATCAACTACTAACAGTATGTTTGGTTTTTGATCGAGTTTTGAAAGGGTTCTATGAAATTTAGGTGCTATACATCAAAGAATTTGACTTTCAACAGTCCTATCTGTGACATTTTTTCACCTTTAGAAATATTTCTCATTCTTTGACATTGATCGCATTTTTGTGTAAACTCGTAAGCATGTTGAAATATTTTTAGCCAATAAAATCCTAATTTCAAGACCTTCTATGTTGTTCTTTTACCTCTGAAATGACCACCACAAGGTGAAGTATGACATCTAATCAAAATATTTTCCACTTCTTCTTTTCCCACACATTGTTAAATTATTTGGTCTGTACATTGTCAGTGTAACGCCTCGATTTTTGGGCCTAGGAGTAATGGGCCTTGAGTCTAAGTTCGGGTAGAAGACGGCCCAAAAAATTTGGATGTTTTAATTATTATTATTTAGTATGTAATTAAATAAATTACGAAGGGTTATGGTGTGGGAAAAAGGCCCAAGAGTAAATTTAATTCGAGGCAATTCCTGAATTTTTAATTTTAGAGAAAGAGGGTTCTGGTGATATGGGCTTTTAAAATTGAGATGGTAAATTATGACACAAATAAGGCCTTGGTAAAGTGGTAAGGTGGCGCCACTAAGTTCCTATAAAAAATGGCGCCTAGGAAGGAATTAAAGGTCCAGGGTTCAAGTTGCAAGGTAGGCATACTGTTACTTTTTAATTTTAGGCATGTGCCGGGCATGTGATCACTTAAGTGAATTTCGGCAAGGGCCTTAGAGAGGTTAGGCCCATTGTTTTAGTTGATATTAGGGTTAGGTTCTTTTCTTTTTCTGTCTTAGAGAATTAGGGTTAGCCACCTGAAAGCTTTCACTGTCATTCATCCTTTCTGAGTTCTCACAAAAGCCGAAAATGCAAATTCCTTCTCCCTGGTGTCGAGTTCTTCTTCCTCTCTTTTTCCTCCATTTTATTTCTTCTTTTTTGCTTTTTCTTCTAGCCGAAACCTTCTGATCACCTTACTCACCTCCTCTATCAATCCCATCCTCCACAAAACCTTCATAGCCGATCGCCATAAAAGCCGAAATCTAGAAAACTCACTTCTTGTGCCGATTTCTCCAAGCCAAAATCATTCAGTTATTTTTGTTCCTTTTGATTAACTTTCATCTTCTCTAAACCCTTAGTATCTGTCGGCAACATTACTTCAAAGTTATAGCCTCAAATCGTCATCTTCTTCATCACTTAAAAAGCCGAAATACCGTAGATTTAGGGACTTATAGCCGAAACTTTAGATCTCCTAGATTTGAGTTCTACTATCGTTTAGAGGATAGATCTACATCAAATCTGCATAGAAATCATAGAGGAATAGGTGGTAAGTGCTCATCACCTCAGATCTAGTCTTATTTTACAATTTAGAAAAAGCTAAAGTCCCTAAAATCTAGGGAGGCTGTCGATTTGGGCATAGGGCTTTAAGGGTCTTTAACCGATGATTTCTTTTGGTTTTTAGTGTCTTCTAGAGGTTGGATCGAAGGCTTGGATCTTTGGAACAACTAGACTTAGATCTAGTCATCGGTTTTCGGTAAAAAAGGTAAGATTTTAAAGGCTTTAGGGGCATGGTTCGATTATGGTAGGTGAATGTTGGGATTGGTTATTGTGGTTTGCAATCTAAGAATTGGGGTGATCAATTGTAGGACATCGTAAGGGATCTCAGTGGCAGTCGTCGCTAAACAAGTGTGTATCGAACACCCTCTCATAGTTTAATTCGGCAAAAGCCGAAATGCCGAAATTCCAGCATTTTGTGAGCTTGTGAGTGTGCGAGTGCTCACAAGACGTTTAGAAATCATTTGATCTGAAATCACAAAGTGTTAAGTTAGACGTGTGTGAAATTTCGAGCACTTCGGTAATTGGGCCTTGATAGGCTAAAACTGGGCCCAATGGGTTTACCGGCCCATACGGGTAAGATAATAAAAAAAATAAGCAATAGGTATGTTCTGTTTGACTGTAGAATCAAAACTGCTTAAACCGGTAAACTGGTCATAAAACTTGAATTAAATGGGCTTAAATTGCTAGTGGACACTGTAGGGCCCATTAAGGGTTTTAGGGCCCAATGGCTAAAATTGTGAAATTGAGATAAATAAATTATTGTGATGACAAATGTGCTAGTATGGACCGTATTATTCATGAGAACCCTTAAAACGGAGAAAATTATTAAAATACCTTTATAGGTGGAAAATTTATAGATTTACCCCTAGGAGTAAAATTATTGATATACCCCTAGGGTTAAGGTTGACCTGAATGCATGTTTGACTGTTACTATTTACTGCATGCCATGTTATTATTATCTGATGCATGGGACTAGGTTATTGATGGAGGAAGTACTGAAAGTGGCTTGTCCACGTCTTTGGAGCTTTGCCTCAACTTATCGATATCCGAGCGGCAATGCGCAAACCGTGGAGTGTAGGGTGGGTGGGTTGAGTTATTCCCACATGGAGTGTAGGGGGAATGCGGGTGGAGTGTAGCAGTTGGTTATAGGCTGGGTTGGGCTTGCATACTCGAATATGTCTGTTCTGTTCTAGAATGAGCCTATGGGCCATACTGTTATCTGAAAAGGGGCTAAGGCCCAGTTTACTGTATTCTGAAAAGGGCTTCAGCCCAATACTCACTGTTATCGGAATAGGGCTTAGGCCCAATGGGCTTGAGCTGACTTGGGCTTTTGATGGGTTTTCCATACACACTGAGTTTCCCAAACTCACCCCCTTTCTCTTCCATCCTTGCAGGTGAGCCCTAGTTGGTGGACTTGGAGCTGGGCGGGATTCAGAGTGGCCACAAAGATTAAATTTCTGGTTTTTTTTAAATAAGTTTCAATTAGCTTCCGTTTAAATTTCACATTTATTTTTGATTATTTCTATTTTGGTTAAAGTTGTAATAAGGCCGCTCTATTATTTTTATTTTGGGTTTTTAAATTACTTAAATCGTTTTCAACTTGAGATTCACATCACTTAAATTGATTCTTTAAAATTGGTTAGCTCTAGGGCACATTTTATAAAAGTTACTTATTTTCAAAATATCACGATACCCGAGCAAAGCTTCCGCAACGTAAATGTTCTCAAAGGAAATAAATATTTTAAATAGACTTAAACTTAATTTGTTGTTCGTGGACAAGTAATAAGCTTAAAGTGTGGCAATGGATGTGTGCATGTCTAGGATTGGATCCTGGACGAGCTAGGTACTTAAGTAGTCTAATTGGCTCACCTCCTCTTTTCTTGAATCCTACCTGGTGCGTAGTATCCATTCACTCTAAGCCATAACAAAGAAGGTTTGTTTTTTTTTATACTTAACTGTTTTTTTAAAATAACATGCTTCTGCCACTACAAAGGTTTACAAGTTTAAACGGTAAAAGTTTCTAAACATCAAGAAGGGTTTTCAATGAAAACATGATTCTCGAAAAACACTTCAATGTGACACACCAAACTTGGCCATAATGTCTAGGCCGGGTTTGGGGTGTTACATTTAGTGGTATCAGAGCCAAGGTTGCAACAACTCGGCCTTGGATCAGGTCCAAAAAGGTTTTCAAAACTTTAAGCCCAAAGAGGGTATTTTTTGGAAAAATCTGACTTTTGAAAACAAATTTTCTGTTTAAAGGAGATAATTTCCAAACTTGTTTTCTTTAAATCAAATGTTTGAGAAATGGATTTTAAAAAGGCCTAAATCTTTTGAGTTTGTCTGAAATCTGATAAGGTGGCACACTGAATCCCCGGCATCAAGTCTGTAAGTATCTTTTTGCTCTATATATATACTGTATTGTACTAAAACCTTAATGTAGATAGGATTGAGACTTTACTATACTGTAGCTAGGTTGATACTAAAACCATAGAGACTGAGACAGTAGGAACTAAAAACCCAAAAAGATTGAGACTGTAGCTAGGCTATGATTCTGTAAAGAACAAAATCTCTAAAATAATATCTCTGCATAAGACATAGGAATGAATAGTAAAATTTTTGAGATCTTTGTAGTTATTTGATATGTGTACTGGTAATGTAGAGTATTAATATGGATTCTGAGGGTAAGCAAAGTCTGCCAACTTCGGGTAGCGGTAACTCGGAGCTTGGGATTGAGGCACTGACCGAGTTAGTAAGGAAAATGGTAGAAGAAGTATTGGAGACCAAGGTTAAGGAAATTAGGGAAACGCTTCAAGTAGGGTGCTTGGAGTGTAAGAAGAGGAAGGATTCTAGTTCTCAGAAAACTAAGCCTCGTTCTGTGAAACATGTTAAGACACGACCAAACTTTCCAACCTGCAAGAACTGCAACGGGCGTCATCCAGGTGAATGCCATAGGAAGACAGGAGCATGCTTTAGATGTGGGTCCAAGGAGCATCGAGCTCGGGATTGCCAAGGTTATTCTATTTAAGTATGTGTTACGAATTGTATGCGTGCTTGATAAATGTTTCTTTACTTTGGTAATTAGATGTTCTGGGTCGTACTAAGAATTATATTTTTTTTCAAATTTAAATTAAATTAGAGTGTGCAGTGGAAGCACAGTGGTTTGACTTGGGTAATACGGTTAGTTTGAAATTTCGAGGACAAAATTTTTTTAAGGAGAGTAGAGTTGTAACGCCCCGATTTTTGGGCCTAGAAGTAATGGGCCTTGAGTCTAGGTTTGGGTAGAAGATGGCCCGAACAATTTGGATGTTTTAATTATTATTATTTAGTATGTAATTAAATAAATTACGAAGGGTTATGGTATGGGAAAAAGGCCCAAGAGTAAATTTAATTCGAGGTAATTCCTGAATTTTTAATTTTGGAGAAAGAGGGTTCTAGCGATATGGGCTTTTAAAATTGAGATGGTAAATTATGACACAAATAAGGCCTTGGTAAAGTGGTAAGGTGGCACCACTAAGTTCCTAAAAAAAATTGTGCCTGGGAAGGAATTAAAGGTCCAGGGTTCAAGTTGCAAGGTAGGCATACTGTTACTTTTTAATTTTAGGCATGTGTCGGGCATGTGATCACTTAAGTGAATTTCGGCAAGGGCCTTAGGGAGGTTGGGCCGATTGCTTTATTTGATATTAGGGTTAGGTTCTTTTTTTTTCTGTCTTGGACAATTAGGGTTAGCCACCTAAAAACTTTCATTGTCATTCATCCTTTCTGAGTTCTCACAAAAGCCAAAAACGCAAATTCCTTCTCCTTGGTGCTGAGTTCTTCTTCCTCTCTTTTTCCTCTATTTTCTTTCTTCCTTTTTGCTTTTTATTCTACCTGAAACCTTCTGATCACCTTACTCAGCTCCTCTATCGATCCCATCCTCCACAAAACCTTCATAGCCGATCGCCATAAAAGCCAAAATCCCGAAAACTCACTTCTTGTGCCGATTTCTCCAAGCCAAAATCCTTCAGTTATTTTTGTTCCTTTTGATTAACTTTTATCTTCTCTAAACCCTTAGTATCTGTCGGCAACATTACCTCAAAGTTATAGCCTCAAATCGTTATCTTCTTCATCACTTAAAAAGCTGAAGTACCATAGATTTAGGGACTTATAGTCGAAACTTCAGATCTCCTGGATTCGAGTTCTACTATCATTTAGAGGATAGATCTGCATCAGATCTGCATAGAAATCAAAGAGGAATAGGTGGTAAGTGCTCATCACCTCAGATCTAGTCTTATTTTAAAATTTAGAAAAAGCCGAAGTCCCTAAAATCTAGGGAGGCTGTCAATTTGGGCATAGGGCTTTAAGGGTCTTTAACCGACAATTTATTTTGGTGTTTAGTGTCTTCTAGAGGTTGGATCAAAGGCTTGGATCTTTGGAACAACTAGACTTAGATCTAGTCATCGATTTTCGGCAAAAAGGTAAGATTTTAAAGGCTTTATGGGCATGGTTAGATTATGGTAGGTGAATGTTGGGATTGGTTATTGTGGTTTGCAATCTAAAAATTATGGTAATCAATTGTAGGACATCGTATGGGATCTCAGTGGCAGTCGTCGCGAAACAGATGTATATCGAACACCTTCTAATAGTTTAATTTGGCAAAAGTCGAAATGCCAAAATTTCGGCATTTCGTGGGCTGGTGAGTGTTCGAGTGCTCACAAGACGTTTAGAAATCATTTGATCTGAAATCGTAAAGTGGTAAGTTAGACGTATGTGAAATTTCGTGCACTTCGATAATTGGGCCTCGATAGGCTAAAATTGGGCCCAATGGGCTTACAAGCCCATACGGGTAAGATAATAAAAAAAATAGGAAATAGGTATGTTCTGTTAGACTGTAGAATCAAAACTGCTTAAACCGGTAAACTGGTCATAAAACTTGAATTAAATGGGCTTAAATTGCTAGTGGACACTGTAGGGCCCATTAAGGGTTTTAGGGCCCAATGGCTAAAATTGTGAAATTCAGATAAATAAATTACTGTGATGAAAAATGGGCTAGTATGGACCGTATTATTCATGAGAACCTTTAAGACTGAGAAAATTACTGAAATACCTTTATAGGTGGAAAATTTACAGATTTACCCCTAGGAGTAAAATTACTGATATACTCCTAGGGTTAAGGTTGACCTGAATGCATGTTTGACTGTTACTATTTATTGCATGCCATGTTATTATTATCTGATGCATGGGACTAGGTTATTGATGGAGGAAGTACTGAAAGTGGCTTGTCCACGTACTGGAGGCTTTGCCTCAACTTATCGATATCCGAGCGGCAATCTTTGCCGCAAATCGTGGAGTGTAGGGTGGGGGTGGGTTGAGTTATTCCCCACATGGAGTGTAGGGCTAGTACGGGTGGAGTGTAGCAGTTGGTTATAGGCTGGGTTGGGCTTGCATACTCAATATGTTTGTTGTGTTCTAGAATGGGCCTATGGGCCATACTGTTATCTGAAAAGGGGCTAAGGCCCAGTTTACTGTATTCTGAAAAGGGCTTCGGCCCAGTACTCACTGTTATCGGAATAGGGCTTAGGCCCAATGGGCTTGAGCTGACTTGGGCTTTGGATGGGTTTTCCATACACACTGAGTTTCCCAAACTCACCCCCTTTCTCTTCCATCCTTGCAGGTGAGCCCTAGTTGGTGGACTTGGAGCTGGGCGGGATTCAGAGTGGCCACGAAGATTAAATTTCTGGTTTTTTTTTAAATAAGTTTCAATTAGCTTCCGTTTAAATTTTGCATTTATTTTTAATTATTTCTATTTTGGTTAAAGTTGTAATAAGGCTGCTCTATTATTTTTATTTTGGGTTTTTAAATTACTTAAATCATTTTCAACTTGAGATTCACATCACTTAAATTGATTCCTTAAAATTGGTTAGCTCTAGGGCGCGTTTTATAAAAGTTACTTATTTTCAAAATATCACGATACCCGAGCAAAGCTTCCGCAACGTAAATGTTCTCAAAGGAAATAAATATTTTAAATAGACTTAAACTTAATTTGTTGTTCGTGGACAAGTAATAAGCTTAAAGTGTGGCAATGGATGTGTGCATGTCTAGGATTGGATCCTGGAAGAGCTAGGTACTTAAGCAGTCTAATTGACTCACCTCCTCTTTTCTTGAATCCTACCTGGTGCGTAGTATCCATTCACTCTAAGCCATAACAAAGAAGGTTTGTTTTTTTTTTTTTGTACTTAACTGTTTTTTTTAAAATAACATGCTTCTGCCACTACAAAGGTTTACAAGTTTAAACGGTAAAAGTTTCTAAACATCAAGAAGGGTTTTCAATGAAAACATGGTTTTCGAAAAACACTTCAATGTGACACACCAGACTTGGCCATAATGTCTAGGCCGGGTTTGGGGTGTTACAGTCAGAAATCATAAGGCTCTTCCTAAATGTAATATCGTGCATCATGCATAATTTTCTCTTCTGCTGTCCTGAAGCATTTGTAGGAGAAACTCCTTGAATCAAGTAATTGACTATATCTACATACCAAGGAATCTACTACTTTTAGTCATTATTTGATGGTGTTCAACTCAAAATAGATGCTCATCTATAAATTTCTCATTGATCACTTGATTTCTTCATTTCTTCACATCTACTTCCAGTCTAGATAGATGATTTGTTACTTGATTTTCAGTCCCTTTTCGGTCAATGGTCCAAAGATTGAACTCTTAAAGAAGAAATATCCATCTCATTAAACTGGCTTTAGTTTCTTTCTTCTTCAAGACATATTTCAAGGTTGAATAGTCAGTATAAACATACGCTCTGTTCACCATCAGATAAGGCCTAAATTTTTCACATGCAAATACTATCGCCAACATCTCTTTCTCAATAGTAGTATAAGTACATTGTGTCGAGTTCAACATTTTACTGGAGTAATGAATTTTGTCCATTTTCTATCCCAATACTGCCTCAACAGCATAATCACTCGCATCGCATATGATCACAAAAGGTTCTTCCCAATCCGGGCTCATTATGATCGAAGCCGTCACTAATTTCTTTTTCATCACCTCAAAGTCTTGTGCACACGCTTCATCAAATACAAATGGAATGTCTTTTTGAAGTTGGTTCAATGATTTTGCAATTTGCCCAAAGTCCTTAATAAATAACCGGTAAAATCCCGTGTGTCAGAGAAAGTTTCTAATTCTGTGAACTAAAGTTGAATGTGGTAATTTTTTTATGACCTCAATTTTAGCCCTATCCACTTCTAATCCTTTCTTAAAAATGCAGTGTCCCCAAACAATCCCCTCATTTACCATGAAATGACATTTCTCCCAATTAAGAACCAAATTTGTATCTTCACACCTTTCTAGAACCCGTACTAGATTAGTCAGGCATTCAGTAAAGGAATCTTCGTATACAAAATATTCATCCATGAAGACACCCAATTTGTCTTCTATCATATCCATGAAGCTCGATATCATACACCACATAAAGGTGAAAGGCATATTTCATAAACCGAATGGCATCATCAAGAACACATAAGTTTTAAATAGGCAAGGGAACATAGTTTTCTCTTGATCATTAGGATGGATTAAAATTTGATGGTATTCAAAATAACCATCAATGAAGCAATAATATTTCTTCCCTACCAGTCTATCAAACATTTGGTCAATAAAGGGTAGCGAGAAGTGATCTTTCCATGTTGCATCATTAAGTTTTTTATAGTCGATGCATACATTTCATACTTTCATTGTTTGAGTTGGGATGAATTTGTTCTTCTCATTAGCAACCACCGTCAAACCATATTTTTTAGGGACACATTGTGTTGGATTAACCCATTCACTATCTGTAACACCTAGTTTTGGCAGGTTTTGAGTTTGGCGAGTAAACTGAAAGTAATCTGAATGGCTTAGTGTTATCCACCCAATTGATACTTTCGGCATATAGATTGGACGCATAATAAATGTTATAATATTGAAATAATTGTTCTCATCATGAGTTGGGTCTTTAAGAAGAAGAGATTGGTAAGAGTATTGAGGATTTTTGGGTACCTTGGGTTATCGCCAAAGGTATTTTGCACCAAGTTTGATTAGTTATGGTGCTAGTTACGTTTTAACAAGGTGGTTAGGAATAAAATGAAGGGATGAACTAAAATTATATAAAAATGTTGGATTCTCATATGTATTTTTTTACAGCTACAAACCATTTATAAGGCAGTTTAGAAAGATTGTGACACGTGTTAAGTTCCACTATGAGAAAATGGGTTTTATATATATAAACATATTGATTTGGGTTCGAAGATAAGAGGGTTTTTCTTCTTTCTTCCATTCAAAATGCCATGGTTGAGTTTCATTGGAGCTGAGAATAGATCTCTCTTGTTAAGCTGAAACTAAGAATTTGAATTCATGAAGAGGGTTGTTTCATATCCTAAGTAAGTATTATAGTCTTGCATGTTGACTTCTGAAAGAGTAAGTCTATTTTATGTGTATGAACAGTAAGATGAGTGTGTGAACAGTAAGATGAAGAAGTAAGGTTTTGCATGGAGGTTATCTAAGATTCAGATGATGGTAAAAGTTACTCAAATGAGTTTTAATAGTGTTCTTATGTTTTATAAGTAATGGTTGTTACGGTTTCTTTTTGGATGTTGAACTTGGAGTTCAAGCTGCTAACTGTGGTTGCCAGGTGAGTCTCTATGCTGACTCTTGTATGTGCACTATTCATACAAAAATATCTATAGAATACTAACTGAAATATGAACTAAAATCATGGAAGGTATGGTATGTTATGGATATGGATATATGATTAATTACCAAAGGATATCTTTGAATGCATGATTGTTTGCGAGAATATTATGTATACATGATATTGAAATTGATAGGTTCAAGTATATGATGAATGGTGTATAAATAATGTGATGTTGAAGTATGATTATGTATTTATGCTTGGAATGTATATCGTAAGTGCATGAAAGGTCTACAAAATGAGTCTTAGACGTTAGTGCATAAAGAGTCTGTAAAGTGGGTCTGTGTTTGTTATCTATGAAGTTTTCAAAAGGTGTCCGCCGGGACTTTAAACACGAACTCTAAAATGGAAATTCCATGGCCATGGCTCTCTTCAAAAGGAACTAAAGGATGGTTAGTACCTAATGGGGTTTCTTATGTGTCCCAGGATGATGATGGGCAAACCTCACATAATGTGAGTTTAGGCAAATCCATATCGTAAACACGCCATAAAAGAAAAGCCTTTGTGATGAAACATGAAAGAAAAGCCTTTGAGGCTAATTATGAAAGGATCGCCTTAGTGGCATCCTCTATCTGATAATTAGTATGATGTATTTTGCTAAGTCTATGTGGCATTAATTGTCAGAAATATCTAGTAAGCCGTGAATCTGAACGTCTATCTCGATGGTAAAATATAAGTTCTAGTAGTTTTGTAACAATTATAACTATGACAAGGTATTGGTATACTCTGGAATAAGAATTGAATAAAATCTTAAGGATTCTCTATGAAAAGGAGATGTTTATCTGTATGATAAGAAGGGTGTCTGTTATGATGATCTGTAAGTATAAAAAGTAAGGGGTATCGTATTTTTTTCAAAAAAATTTCTGATTCTAAGTCAATGCTAATTTGAAATATGAGATCTTGATATAGCATGTTATGGAGTTCATTTGAATGTTATTCGCAGTGAATTATCCATATAAGTATGTGAATAGAAATGAATAAGGGTATGTCTGCGTAAGAACCAACAGTATGAAAAACTACGTAGGTATCTTCTATATGTATGTATTTACCCAAGACAATGTCAGTAAGAAATTATTTGAAAGAAGAGCAGGAGTTTAGTTATGGGTTGTTGGAGGTGGATTCTTAAGGTATATTTTGTTATGAAAGTATTATAGGGTAAGAGAATAGTGTAATAATGAGAAGGGTCCTCTAGTTAATTAACAATGAAAGATTAATTATAATCAAGAAACGATAATTGGTGTATATGAGAATGATAAAATCGTATGACACCAACTGTAGTAAATGATGCAAATCAGAAGTTGACTCATAGAAAGTTCTAGAATAATACGAGGACTCCATCAAGGTATGGTTAATGAGCTCACTAAGTACTTTTGTACTTACACGATTATTATTTCTTTTCAAGATTATTGAGAAGAGGCTTCACCTGGAGGGACAACACTAGGAGTACGCCAAGCTGGTGGCGGCGGATTGGGCTATTATGCATACAGAGGATTTGTGGCGCGGTCTTGAAATTTGCCTTTTAAGTTTGTCTTGAATAAATTTCTAACTTGTAGAGATTTGTATCAAATGTGTTGTAATATTTTTTTTAACATATATTTCATTTTAAAATTTTTAAAATGTTAAGCTTTTCTTTTGGACTTCAAATGACAGACATAAAATAAATGAGAAATTGCAAATTGTTTTGTTAAATATTTTGCATCATCTAGTAACACCCAAGATCCGGACTTGTGAATTGATTTGAGGGTATTACACTATCGGGAATCGCATAAACTATGTCAGAATCCAACCATTTCATCAATGTTTCTTCACCACATAATTCATAGCAAGATTCAGTCGCCTCTGAGCGTCCACTATCAGTTTCTCACCTTTCTTCACTCGAATTTTGTGTTAAAAAAGTGTTGGGCTTATTCCCTTTATGTTAGAAATTGTCCAACCAATTTCCTTCTTATGTTTCTTCAACACATTTAACAAGGCCAATTCTCATTTTGTAAACAACTGAGCTCCAATAATTATCAGCAATGTGTTGTTTTCTCCCAAGTATCCATATTTTAAACTCTCAAGTAGTGGTTTCAGTTCCAAAGTTGAAGGCTTGACTATAGACAAAATCATTTTTTCAAATGCATCTTCTAAGCCTAACGGTACTTTACAGTGTCTTCACTAATTCAATCGATACACTCGTTCTTGCTCATTGTCAACATCTTCCTCACCTTGCTTGGTATCTATTGTTTCAACATCATTGGATAATGCACTCTCAATTTTGACTAACTGCTCCCCTTTGCACCTTGTAATATCTTCCTCTGAAGCTCCTTTCAATTGTTCACTTGTACCCATATGCCTCTCACTTAATTCATTCGTAGCATCAGTCGAACTAACTTTCTCAATAAAGACAAAATTTTACTTTCCCACTGAAAGTAAAAATAATAATTTTTGGTTCTGTATTTGATTCGAATTCATTCGAGTCCACACTCGAAGTAGTTTGTGGTATGAGAATAGTGAGGAAGGTCATTCGATTGAAAGTTGGGAATGAAAAGGATCCATTGACCACCTCCAAATGTACTAACATTTAGAGTAAAAATTGTGCAAATAAAATCTATATAATTAAGTGTGGTATCTGTAAGTAACCAGGTCAAATTGTAATATAGTTTTATGTTCCAATGAAACACCGGGAAGCATTTTGAAGATGATACCCAATGGAGGATAGATTAAATCTAAAAATTTCGTCTATAATATCAGGCCTAAATAATAATCACTAAAAATTATATTACAAAAATTAAGACCAAATATTAAGGTCATAAAATAAAAACTAAACTACTAAAATGAAGTTGACAAATGAAAAACTCTCAAATAACAAGCAGAAGATTAATTCACTTCAATGGTTGTAATTGACTCCAAAATTTGGGTTTTATTAGTGAATTAGTTATTAACTAATATATATTACCTTTCAACCTCTACCAATTAATTAATCGACCAGTACTTGCTTATCTCTCAACCTCACTTTCGTGATCGATATAAATTACGATTTACTTGGCAAATTTATCTCTTAACCTCGTTGAACCACACATAAATTTATACCAACTAATACTTATGAGAAACCCTCATTCTTCAATTAATCACCCCTACATCCGCTAATTAATCTCCCTAAAAGACTTTGTTAAACTCACTTTATTTGATAAATTATTTTGATATAACAAACAAAAATGTTTTTGGATAAAATTTATTTTTGAACAAAGAAATTATTAAGTTCAAAGCATAAAAATCATTTCAAGACTTCCAAACATCTTAGAAAATGTTTTGAACACTTTGAAAATCTCAAAAAATTTCAAAAAAATCATTCTTAAACTCTTGAACTTAATTGAAACAATTTTAAATTAATTGAAAAATTACTCCATACAATAAGTATCGATATTTCCAAAAAGTATTGATACCCATATGATTTTTATCGATACCATTCCTTTTATCGATACCGAAGTTGCTATCTAACTTGAGTAAAAATTTGAACAAAAGTAATAATTATCGATACTTTAAAAATATATATATCGATACCTATTGAATTTTAACGATACCATATTTTATATCGACACTAGTTTTGTATTTTGACTTGATGAGCTTTTCAGACCTTCACAAAAAGTATCAATGCCCATTCAAAAATATAAATACCTTTTATCAGGTATTGATAAATCATCATTGGTATCATTGGAAACTAACTTTAACAATTAGTGAATCAAGCATTAAATGCTACTAGTACCAATACTCGTAGAAAAAGTACCGATAGTTTTTATTGCAGGTGAATTTAATGATCTGGTATTTTCATCACCAACAGTTCTATTTATTTTCTCAACAAACACAATGGTTGGAAATGAATTAGAGGGTATAAATACCATATTCTAAAGGTCATATAACAATAAGAAAGAATATTCAAGATTAAAATATCAATCAAACAACCTTTGTGCCAAAACGTTTCGATTCTTGTCTTTCATACACTTGTTAGCTTCTTTGCTACTCTATTAGATTAAGTGTTTTTCTTGTAATTGAGCTTAATTTTCAAACACTTTGATCTTATAAGGATTATTTCTTTGTTTGCTTCTTTGTATCTCTTTGAGAGGGTTTGAATCTTAAGGTTCGGGTAGAAACCTTAAGGGAGTTTGTAAGGTTAAACCTTGTCCTGAAAGGTTATCAAATTAGTGAATTTGGGAAAATCAATAATAGTGGAAAGCTAAGGTAGTGGAGTTAGTAATCGGGGTCGAATCACTCTAAATCTTGTGTCAAATTTTTCTATCTTTTCTCTCTAGCATCCATAAAAGTTTTAAAAGCCAATCACCCCCTTGGCAATTTTGGTTTGATTATTTGAGTTAACAGACTTAGCCACTTTCAATAACCATCTTCCTTAAAATTAAATTAATCATGCAAGAACACAAATTAAATTAAAAGAGAGAAACATAGAAATAGGTTCGTTTGAGAATCTTGATGTGCTTGGATCCAAGAAATCCTTTAACAACTGTCGAAATATCATCCTTTCCAAGAGAAATGTAAAGGAAAATTATGAATATACTTAATAATGAAGACCTGGACTCAAATCAAATCTAAGTCAAAGAAAAAGAAATAAATTATTTTTAAAAGAAAATAAACCCTAGATTAAAATCCTAAATCTACTAACTAAACCCTAAAAATGGCTTGGCAAAAGCTCTTCACGCTTAACCTATGTTTAACTATATATAGGCAAAGTTAGTTGCTCAATTAGGTCAAATACAAGCCTTAGTAATGCTAAATATGGGTTGTACGGACGAAAACACCCTTAATGAATTTTTGCCCTCCGTCAAACTTGTGTCGCAACACAGGCTAGTGCATGTCGGGACACACAACTTCGAATATGACTTCTTAATTGGCTTCGTTGTGTTGCGACCCTAGAAGTTTGTGTTGCAACTCGGATGTCGTTCTTGATACATTTGGGCCTAAAAATAGGTGTCTTGCACACTCAATTAAAGCATTAAAACTACCTTAAGGTCGTTATTAGCCCAATGGGCCAACTAACTCAAAATATTGCTTAAAAATGCTTATTTCGCAATAATCGAACTCTAAGCTAAGAAAATAAAAAAAAAAAGATGCTAAAATGGATAGAAAACAAGCTTGTTAAGTGCCGAAAAGTACCTAAACTGCCACTATAATTCATGTCAAGTCATCTGTCTAGCCAAAAATGAAGGTGCGACTTTAGGAAAAGTTTATTACTATAAATATAAGAAACTAACTCGGTTTTCAAAATTTTAATTATTCACTATGCAAAAAAACCATTTTCAAACCGAATTTTTTTCCAATAAGGTACGATTAAATCAAGCTAGATAGTAATAACTGACACACTAAGCTAAGTCGAAACAACTACTAACGATAATACAACTAACCATTAATTGAATATGTGAATTTACTTCTAAATGACTAAATTGCATAAATACTAAAAGTAATAGATTAACAATCAAGAATGACAAGAAGGAGGTTGATTAATATCCTTGGTTTTAATTAACCTAGAATTAGGTATTTTTTTTATTAACTATTAATAAACCTAATTAATACCTTTCAATCTATAATTAAATCAATTAATCAACTCAGTCCACTTATCTTTCGATCTAATAGATCTAAACAGGACTAAATCGAATAAGTTTTAAGTAGGATACCCTTTTGGTTTCATCTACTTAAATTACTATCTAGAGTCGTCAATTCTAGGTTTCAAGCACATTCGATTTAATTAATCTATTGTTATACCCTAACTCTGGTTAATTATTCCCACTTCAAGTAACCAATCTCCCTATGGATTTAGTTACTACCCATTATAGATGCAATTAATCTAATCAAATTGTAAAATATTGAAATAATGAAAAACAATGAACAAAGGTTAAAAGATGCTCAGAAATCTGACGACTCTGAAGTTTGAGATCACTTGAGCGTAAGGGGAGTTATTGCTTGTTCATATAGCGAGTTATGAAAAAGACTTGGTTTGGATGTTACTTTATCCTTATCATGCAACATATATGATACATATTTTGTTGTATGTTGTTTCTATGCATATGTGGAGAAGGAGTTATGCAATTTAGACATTTGTTTTTGTCAAAATGTCAAGGGGGAGATTATTGGGAAAGTTGTTACTACTTATTCCATGTCCTGTTGTAATGAAACTGTTTCTCTACTAGGGCCATCGAATTAGGAATTGAATAGGTTTTGTTTGTGCTTATATCAGTCCAATTAAGTGTTGCATATTTGACAAAATAAGTAGCATGGATCAACTAGGGTGTTAAAACTCCCAACTAAATTGATTGAGTTGATTTGATAAACATGAAAGTCTTATTATCTCTTGGTGATTAAAGTGTTATTTTTTAGAGATAAATATCTTATTTTCTCAAATAAGTTTTTCAAGGACTTATAAGTTGAATAAATGAGGATATTTTATTGTTCTCTAAGCCTATAAATAGGCATCATTCTCCTTTGGGGATGTATCAATTTTGAGGGTTGAATATCTTTAGAAAGTTTGAGCATCTTATTCTTTATCAGCTTGTTTATTTCTTGTTTTGGGTACTGGTTTTGTTGGCTATAGTGTTTGTGACACTTAGTCAAATTTTTATCTTGGTACTGTCGTATGGTGAAGGATCATTAGTTCTCTATTGGGGTTGCATGTAGTCACGTGTTTAAGGAGTTGTGAGCTTTGGTCAGTAGGGAAGGAAGTGTTTTGTTGAAGTGTTTGGTGGCTGAATAAAAAATTTATCCTGAGCAAGGCTTTACAGACGTAAGACCATTTTGTTTGACCTGTATAAACAAATATCAGTTGTGTTGATTCTTTTTCTTTCCTTATCTTTTATTTATTGTCTTTCTAACTCCTGTTACAATGAACATTAATCAAACTTGATTTGTTCTATATGCAAACTAATTATTTTTCAATTTTGAGGGTTATGATAATATTTCGAGAGATTTTGGTTTAATGGATATAAAATTATTTCTGATAATAGGATTCTTGAAATGTAACATTATGTAACAAATTATTGGAAAGATTACAGTATCATGTCTAATTCATTTGATTGTAATATAATATTTTGTTATTTGATTAATGGAATGTAAAATTACTTAAAACTAAATTTTATTAAATTGTCCTATTTGAATTTACTTCTTTTCTATTGTTTACTACAAAAGTTGAATCTTAAATTATTATATTTTAATCATAAACAAATGCAATGAATTATTTCATATCTCCTTTTTCAAATAAATAAATTAAATTTAAAGAAAAAAAATTTATGTAGGGCTTCTCTAAGTATTATTATAAAATTATATTCAGGACGAGAATATAATAAATTAAATGTTATTTTTCTCGACATATATTAAAGATTAGAAAATTTAATTTATTACTCATTATTATTGTGTTTTAGTTTAAATAAATGAAGGTAAATTCCTCAAAATCAAAAATTAACAAAATAATATAATAGTGCTTAAAGAAAATAATATTGAGATTATTGTTGTATGACTAATCTTCACACGATTTATTATAGGATAAATATATTTATTTGCGAATCGTAATACTACTATTATGGTTCCCACTTCTCATTTCATATTCTTATTCGTTCTTTTTCCTCTATTTAGTTCTGTTCAAATCATTGTTGTGAAATTTCAAAGTAATAGTGAATATTATCTTCATATGATAATATGTTCAATCAATCAACAACCACATCTCTCCAATAAACAAGGAAAGAAGTTCATATGCAAACATTAAAAAAAAAAAAAAACTGTTTTATTAATTTTTTAGGATACAAACCCTAGGTCCCTAGCGATATCTCAATTATACATTTTATTTTATTTAGTGTAAAGATTAAAATAGTTTTTCACACTTTTATAATTATTTATATGATTAATATTTTAATAATGTAATTTTTGAATTTATTAATATAATTTTATTTGTCATGCATATAAATTTTTAAACCGATTTGATATCTGTATCATATAGATCTAAAACACGCTATATATTAATATACATTCAACGATTGAAATTGTTTTACATAAAATAAATAGTTAGAAATTTTAAATTTACATATAATTTGACAAACATGATGTATATAAATAGATCATTAAATATAACGGTTGAATTGTTAAAAAATTAATTATATAAATAATTACGAAAGTATGTAAAACTAATTTACTTTTGCTATCCCTCCCAAATATATATATATGAAAATTATCCCATACTTATATAAACAAAGACAATTACACATATGCACATGTATATTTCTTCACTATCCTTTTGTGGTATCAGGTAATTCTAACCAAAAAATGATAAAGTTCGGCTGAATTATTAAAAATATCCTTGAACTAATTTACTTTTGTTAAATAAATTTTTAATGTTGAGAATAATAAATTTTAAATTTGATTTCTACTTATTTAACCTAAATAGGTATTATAATTTTATTTCTTCTTAATTTAATCTTTATTTCAAATGAAATACTAATTAATGTTAAGAATTAAGTATAAATTAAAGATTAAAAGATTATTTCGATAGAAATTTAAAAAAGTAAGAGCATATTTGGACATAAAATTTAAAAACTTATTTGGATAGAATATAAATTATTTAATAAAAATATAAAAGCTTATCTAAATAAAATAACGAAATTCAAGTCCTTAATACTTTAGCCATAAAGTTATTGGAAAGGAAAATCCATACCTAATATCCACATATTTTCATCCAACAACCATAATTGATTTGATATATATATATATATAGATTGGTTTCCAATTATTGAATCAGTGCAAGGACCCATTATGTTATTCAACTTCAGATGCAGGCTCATCATCATCTTCTTCCAAGTCATCAGTGGCATAAACTTGATGTGCATCCCCAAAAGCTTTAATGTGATCTTTCAAAGATCTTTTGTGCTTGAAATCTGAGCCACAAATGCAATACCAAAGCTTCCCACAGTTCTTCTCATGAGTTCTCCAATCCCCTCTTACAGCAAAGGCCTTCCCACATTTCCTGCACATAAATGGCTTGATCCCATGCTTCCTCTTGTAATGTGTTTGCAATGTTCTGAAATCTTTCAGTGGTTTTGGCCTTGGATGGTCTATGTTGTTCCTACAACCTGGTGCACAGCAATAGCATGGCAGCCTTAGCATTGCTGTTGGCTGAGTTCCTCTTAGTGATTCTGGCCCTTTCCTATATTGAGATCCATGCGCCCACATATGCATCTACAATCATATTATAGGTTAATTTTATTGATTGATTAAGAAAAACTCAATTATTATGTTAGCGCAAAGAATGGTAAATAATAATATGTTTACACAAAAGTCGTAAAATTGTCATAGAGGTCCCTATACTAAAAGTTAGATTGCATTTTGCTCACTTAACACAAAAAATGGGCAATTAGTCTTTGTACATTAGTTTAAAGAACAAATCAATTATTCCGTTAAAATTTTCATACATTTTTTACTATTAAAAAATAATCCTTATACATCAATATAAGGTACCGGTGGCATGCCACGTGTCATTGTTTTATTATTCCGTCAATCACATCAATTTTTAACAGTACAAATGGATAAAATTTTCAACAATAAAGACTAATTTACTCTTTGATTTAATGTACAATGATTAATTTATCCATTTTTTTAGTAAAGGGAACAAAATACAATTTAAATTTTAATATAAGGGTTAGTAAATGATACCCCAAACGTAAAAGGAAAATATGAAATGAAAAGCTCAATTTTGAATACAAATACAATGGTTAACAAATAAGGGAAAACGTATGGTGATAAACTAAGAGAGGTTGAAGAGAGTAAAGAGTATAACAAAAATACTAGAGGATCATAATTTTAACTCATAATTTAACAAATGTGGAATAACAAAATTTTAACAAATTTAAACCCCAATTCTTATTTGGATTTCTTTGGAAATGTGAACTTGTTTTCCTCTTTTTCCTAAATAAAATTGAGTAACATTCTTCATCCTGTAACACAATTGTAGAAAACACAAACTTCAAAGTACCCCGAAGGCATAAAGAAAAGAAAGTACTGATGTTAGGCTCAGTTTATATGAAAACGAGTTTCAAAGGCAAATAATCTAAGAAACAATGAAAAACATACTTAATTGCTATACCTGCATGTTGTTGTATCGATTGAAAGTTTTGCAGCAAACGGGACAAGAGAATTGTGAAGGACCAATTAGAATTTGAGAAGGGGTAGGGATCCAATACTGTCGTTTGTTGAGTCTATTAATTGGGTATTCATCGTCTTGTTCAGTCATCACTGAAGAAGCTGATAGAACTGAAGCTAACTCTGAAGCACTAGGGCTTGGTAACCCTATATGAAGTGCAACAGTAACAGTTTCATCATCATCTTCACCATTTACATCCATGGGAGTGCATGAGTGTTGCTCTTGATCTTGATCTTGGTATACACCGTCTTCGTCTTTGTAATGCCTTGTTGGACTTAAGCTTAACAATGGTAAGGCTTCTCTAACAGGTGGGGAAGGAGGGGGTGATGAATAGGTGGTTCGATAATGGAGAAAAGGGTTAAGATTGGTGGTTCCGTTTTTATGGGAGTTCTGGGGATGGGGATTAGGCTTTTGTAGAAGATGAACTGGAGATGGATAATGTTGATCAAGAGGGTTGGACTTGAACCAGCCTGAGAAGAAATTAGAGTAATGGTTGTCAGCCATGGATGAGGAAAACAAGGTTTTTTATTTGAAGAGATGGAAATAAGGAATAGTTTGGGGGTAGATTGATTTGTTTTTATAGATAGAAACAAAGTGTTCAAAATGACTAAAGGGTATTATTTGGTGGAAGAAAAGGGTTACTACGGTAAATAAAATTTACATATTTTTAGGTTTTAAAACAAATATTCTTATTTATACTATTATTTAAATTTTTAATTGAGTTAGTGCCACTAATTTAATTAAGAAAATAATAAAAATATCATTGTATAAAATAAATTATATTATTTGATGATACTTTAGTCTTTTAATCTTTTTTTAAAAACTAATATAAATTTTATATTTTAAAACTCGTGCTATTTGCGTTACTAAAATCGTAATTTTACCATGCAATCAAAGTTTTATTTTAATTTAATTTATATATTATAATTTTATTGTACATACTTTATTACCTCTATCAATTGTATATTTATACTTGCTATAATTTAAGCAGCTCCTGACTGAGTTGATGTCACGAATCAATCAGGCACCAACTTAGTTAGAAAAATTACGAAGATCTCTTTTCATAATTAAAATAAGTTACACTATTAGAAAGTATTTTAATCTTTTTATTTTTTGTAAAAAAAAAGTAAAAAATTATATGTATTGGGATTTGAACTCATTAATAAAATTTTAATTTTATCACACAATCAAAGTTTTATTTTAAATTATTTTATGCATTTTAATTTTGTTATGCATATTTTGTTTTCCTCATCATTTGTATATATTAATGAAATTATTGATTGAATTGGTGCCACAGGTTAACTCGACATCAATTAAAGATTGATGACAACACTAGAATAAACAATTGTAGTATATGTAGTATTCCTAATCCAATGTATTTACATGTTTAATTTTCGTTTTACTCACATTTAATCTATTTTTTTCAATTTTATAGTGTACATATTTCATGTATTATTCTTAATTAATTTTAAACTATACATTTAATTATTTATTATATATTATTTTTAAATACAATCTTATATTCTAAGTACATAGTTTCCACATGTATACACGTACAATAAAATTTTTAATAAAAGGAATGTCCCTTTATGAGACTCATCCATGTTTTGTTTTTTTAGCATAGATTAAAGGAATAATATTTGATACATTGCTAATGGACTTTTTAGATTCAACAAACAAAGTTAGGGATTAACAAGTGTCTTATAGGGTTATAGTAAATTATTAAAAATATATATATTTAAAAATAGAGACACTTGACAATTTTTTAAGGCCGGTTGTGGAATAAAAAAATATCAAATACTAACCCTAGGTTAAATTACAATTTTAATCCCTCTATTTTATAGATTATATATATATATATATATATATATATATCAAATTTCAATTTTAATCTTTATACTACACTCAATTTCAAGATTTAATCTTTATAATTTAATTTTTGATATAATTTGGTACATCAACATTTATAATGTCATTAGTTAGTTTAAATACTTTATTCTAATTAAAATATTCATGTGAATTTAAGAATTGTTAATCACAAGTGTTTTATCTGTTTTACGATCTAAGCATAGTCCTATTCAGATCAATGGTGGTATTAAGATAATGTCTCCCCAACAATAGCGACTCCAAGATTCAAGCTTGATTCAAATGCTAGGAAAAGCAGATTTATTTTACTTCTTTGAACTACTTGTTGGTTTTAATTTCATAATTTACCCAAATATAATTATCCCAACACACATGAGTCAAAAATCACACTAGTTTAAAATTAAAATAAAGAAAACCAAGAAATTTTGGGGTAACTTCCATGGCTAGTCATTATAGATAAAATTAATCATAATTCTTCAAGTCTTTAAAATTAACTTAAAAGTAAATCAAGAATTTTTCGGTAACTTGCATAAAATTAGTCATAATTCCTCTCCAATCTTTAAATAATAGGATATATACACTTGAACTTACATCCTCTTATATTGACAACGATATTCATATCACCCAAACAAACTCAATTCACACTTGCATTGCTAGTGTTATAATATAAGCAGATGAGCATATTAATCAATTTATTGTAACTTGATTACATGGGTGAAAAAATTTCTCCCAACTCTATAATTATTTTATATTGAGTGAAATATATTTTATTTTAAAAATTATATTTGAAAACGATAAATTTTTAAAAATATTTAATAAAGTAATTTTTATGTAAAATTAGTAAGTGAAGATTATTTTAGCTTTAGTTTTTATAACAACTTAAAAGTTAGAAATATCTCTAATAATCTTTTATCATAATAATTTTACTCTGAGCTTTTCTTAGTCTATATTGTTAATTAACTTTGTGATTGAGTTGGTATTATAAATCAATTCAATATTAATTTTCTCTTTTTGGCCCGTTTAGAAAGTGGGCTAAGCCTTGGATAAGGTTTTTTGGCCCGAGCACGGCCCGAATATGCAAAAAAACTACTTTTTTACTATTTTATTGCTTTTTGATTGTTTTGTTGGTATTTTCTCCTTTTTTTTCACTATTTTGCTACAATTTCACTATTATGTTGTTATTATTTTGTTGTTATTATATAACTCTTGTTTTATTGTTAATTTTGTTACTATTTTAGAAGCATTTGCTTGTTAAGTTGCACCTATATTAGTGTTATTTAAGTATACATATTTTTTAAATTATTTTTAATTTTTTTGAGGAATATTTATTTTAATGTTTTTAGTATTTTTTATGTATTATATTTATTTAAGTATACTCAAATAAGTGGAATGTATTTAATATTCTTATTTAAATTTATTTACCTATTTAAATTTCTTTTTACTCATAACTTAAGCTAATTTATTTTATTTTAATTTCGTATGTTATAATTTGTTTCAAACTATAAGTTTCATTGTTTATATGATATTATTATTAAATGCAAACCAATAATTTAATATGATTTCCACAGACATACATGTGTGGTAGAATTACTAATCCACTTATTTGAGTTGGTGTCTTTAACTTGTCACACGAAACTTAGGGTGGGTTTGGATAAGCGATGGGGTGTTGTAACACCCTTAACTCAGCCTAGGTGTTATGACTAGATCTAGAGGTGTCACCGTAGATCATCTAAAAATCTAGAATTTGTATGTTTAGAAAGAAAACATCATAAACTCTTATTACTCAAAAATCCGGTTTATTTAAAAACATATCTTAACTGTTTTACTGAAAAAGTTGTTTGCTTACATTTTTCAAATACGTATAACCTTATAGCGGAAATTCTTAGAATGTTAAATTTTTAAAAACATAGTTTGTTGATTTGAAACCCATTATTTTGCAAAAAATGAATATTGTCGATAAAACGTTTAAGCGGTATTATGCAAAAAATAAAATTAAAGTCCAAAACCCAAAACAACTAAAAATGTCCAGACAGTCCAAAATTTCCAAAACTCTCAAACTCAAATTTAAATAAATTAAATTTATAAAAAAATATGGTTATAACTAAGCTCTCGTCGCACTGACCCGCCTAAGTTTAAGGGTTACCTAAAAGTGACAGACAAACAGGAAGTGATTTTTCATAACTTAGTGTGTAACTTTAAACAAAACAGAATTACAAATTTAATTTCAGATTTACTATGTAGCAGAGCAGATACAGAATATATATATCTTATACAGAATCAAAATCAAATGCAAATTTACAGTCCTACCCCTATTCGCTACGCACCATCTCCGACCATCCGTACACACCATACTCGTCCAACCCTACACACCACTTAGTGTCGGTGTAACAAATACAGATCATACATAACATTTTTCAGATAATACATTGCATGTTACAAATTTTACTTATATATTTATATCAAATTTCACGCTAACAACTATCTAGAATTCATGTTTTATAGCTTAATTATAACATACCGACCCTATGGTAGGCTTATGTTCGATCCAAACGATACTTATGGCCCTAGGGAAAAATTCAAAATTTTGGGCTCACATGCCTGTATGGCTCACATGGCCTAAATGGCCAGCCCATATGGCCTACACGGCCTGGCACACAGCCCAAATAGCCCAGACTGTGAGTCTCACAAGGTCCAGCACACGGCCGTGTGGCGTCGACTATGCAATTTTTTTACTTTCGTTGTTCGGTGTTTCGTGTTTCTCGTTACACGCCTTATTCGATTTTGTTGCAAAAATAGCCACAAAGCTTTTGAAACCTAAACACATCAATTAAAAGCACTATTTGAGACGGTTTTCTAACCCGATTCACAACAAATGATAAAACTAATTTCAACATACTATCATAGAATTTTAACATTAAAACTCAAATCAACTTCTCACCTTCAAGAAAATAGTAGTCCACCAACAATTCTAAGTCATCGGTGGATTAATCGTCTCTCCAACATCACTTAGAAAAGCAATCGATTAAACTTATCAAATGTTTTCAACCCACAAACTAAGGAAAATAACAATAAAAATGAACTCACTTACAACACGAGAAGGGTTCAAGAGCACTTACACAAACAACTGACAAAAAAAAAAAAAAACCATACACGTCAATGAGTGGAAGCAACGTCGTAAATAGGGAGGATGAACAAAAGAAAAATAAAGAAATTCCAATGACTAAGGCTGAACGAGTAAGGACAACGTGAAAATTTGGAAAATAAAGGCACAAACGTGGGAAAAAAAAATAGGAGCAGGTTTCTTGAAAATCAATTAAAATAATAATAATAAATAAAATAAAATAACTAACATACAAACAAAAGCATGGAGAAAGAAATTAAACTATTAATTTAATAATTAAAACTTATTTATTTTTAAAAGAATTCAAATATTATCTCGCTAGAGTTGAGATAGCACCAAAATTGACATAAAATAAATTTCCATAATGCTTGCATAAAGGATTAAGCACACGACCATAGGGTAAGTTTATATTTTACCACCAAATTAGCAAGTTCACTATGACATAAATTGAACGAAAATAATATTTAAGGTCAACGAACAAAGATAAGCTTAGGAACAAAAATAATTGAATTTGTCAAAAAAGAAATTTGAACCTAAGACCTCCATTACACAAATGAAACACTTAACCACTGAACTAGATAATAATCAATAACAAAATTTAACAAATTAGAAACTTAATTTTTTTGGGTGTTACAGGTGCGATGTGATGCGTTTAGCTTATTTTTTGTCTCACACTATAGTATTGCTACAGTATCTAATCTCTTCGCTACCGCTATTTTTACACTAACCACAGTTAAGCGCACCACCCATCCAAACCCACCCTTAGTCACAGTCTTTATACTATATACTAGATTATGACACACCTACAATGAGGGTGAAAAAATTTATTTAACAAATATATTTGTTAAAAGTTTATGTAAAAAACAAATAAGGCTTTGGTTGAGATGGTAAAATTAAATGTTTAAAGTTCATTGTTTAGGGGTTCAAATCTCATTATATTTGAGTGTTTATTGATTTTATATAAAAAGACAATAATACCCTCATAATAATATAGCCTATGAATATTATAGTATTTTCTTAATTAAATTGGTGTCGAGTTTATTTGTGACACCAACTCAGTCTATGACTAAAATATAAGTATGAATATAGATGTCTATAAAAATATATTTATGTAACAAATATATTTATAAAAAAATGACATAAAAAACAAATGAGGTTTCGGTTGAAAAAGTAAAACAAAAATCTTTAAAACCATTGTGTCTTAAGTTCAAATATTCCAATTACATATGTATTCTTTAATTTTATATAAAATATGTAAAAACATAAAAATACCCTCAAAGTAATATAATTTACTTTGTGAAATAATAGAATTTTAGTCATTGTCTAATTGAGTTGGTGCTCAATTGGTTCGTGACATTAACTCAGTCAAGTGCTTAATATATAGTACAAATATTTATAAAAATATATTTTCGTAGCAAATATATTTATGAAAGTTTTATATCAAAACAAATGAGGCTTTGGTTGAAATGATAAAGTAATCATTTTTAAAACTATTATGTCTTAGGAGGATGGTGCTAGGGATGGCTGGCAAGGCCCTAAACCCTTAAAATGTGAAATCTCACTTTTGACCCTTTAAATTTTATCAAAATTTACATTAGTGCATGGTAAAAGTATACATATATATAATAAAAATGTAACAAGACAAAAATACACTCAAAGTAATATAAATTACTTTATAACATAATGATATTTTATTCATTACCTAACATTATAAAACATTTGCTAGTTTTATTTTACATTTTCGTTTTCAAAAAAATAATTTTCATTTTCATTTTTAAAAAAATGAAAAACACATTTGGTAAGTAAAATTAAAATTTTTTGTTTTTAATAATGAAAATATCAAAACATGTTTACTAACATTTTTTTCTAAAAAGATAAAATAAAAAAATACATTTATATCGACCTCCTTATGCGATACGGTGTTTCGTGTACTACACTCTTGGCAAGACTAGAAAAAACCTCACTCTTTGTCATCATTAATGCGTGAGAAAGCTCCAAAGAAAGTCCTGACTTGAGAGTCCTATTTTTTTGAAGTATCTTTTCGAGAAGTTAGGATTATCAAGAACAAGATATTTGAATTAGCACAAGGAGGAGATAGTAAGGGATTCGCCACAACAAGCACCGTTTAGACTGATTTAGTGAAGCATGCCATCTTTTGTAAAAGCATCGAACTAGGGACTAGATTTAATTTTAGAAAACCTATGGAAAAAAATAATATTCTTGCATTCATATGGGTTTGAACCATTGTCAATTCATCTAAAGTTAAAAAATTCTTATATCATTTTCACTTTTACAAAGCATTTTTAGTGAGAAAAATGGCTTAAAAAATGGTCTATTTTCATCTACACGGGCATGTGTCTCAACCATGTGTGACACACGGCCAAGCTACACGGTCGTGTGTCACCTGTAGTTTTTAAAGGGTTACAAATTAGGTTGTTACATGGCCTAGCACACGGCCTGGCACAGGGGCGTATGGCTTGGCCGTGTAACCCAAGTCAGTAAGTTACACGGGCATGGACACGGGCTGCGACACGGCCGTGTGTCCCTACTTCGAAAGCCCACATGGCCTGTCACACGACCTAGCCACATGATCGTGTGACCCCTGCAGTGTTGAAAATTTTTAATATTTTTTGAAAAATTCTCTGAGTTTTTAATTTAGTCCCAACTTGTTTCTAACGCGTATTTAGGGCCTCGAGGGCTCATGTAAGGGACAATATGTATGTTTTGACTTGGTTTTAATATGTTTATTGATATGATATGAAATGTTTATAAATATGTGTTGTGACAGCCCTAATTTGACCCCAGTCGAAAAATGGTTTCGGGACCACAAAATCGAGTCATAAAAAAATAATTAGATGTTATATACTGTGCTTATTATATGTGAAAGTGCATGTGAGAAAATTTCATGCTTTAATACTGTCATTTGTGAGTGAAATTATTAAATAGAACTTATGTGAAAATTTGTGAAAATATGATAGGTTATTTTTGTAGTGGCCAAATAATTTATAGTGTAAATAAGTGGATTTGCATGTCAAATTTCCCACTTTAGTTGTAGTGGCCGGCCATGATGATGTTGATAACCAAATATGTATTATATATTAATATTATAATAGTAATGGTTTAATTTATGAAATAAAAAAAATTTATTAATAATAAGAAAAGATGATAGAAAAACAAAAGAAAAACAAAATGCTTGTTTCATCTTCTTCCTTAGTAGCCGAACCTTAAAGAAGAAAAGGGGTGATAGCATTCGGTCACTTTGAGCTTGAATTAAGGTATGAAATTCATGTTAGTTTTTGAAATTGTAGCATATATTAAGCTAGTTACTAAGTCCCTTACTTAGCCCATGTCAAAATTTTGAATTGGGTAATGATTTGAGTATTCGGCTATGGAAGATTTTTGAAGGGAATGATTGTTGTCTTTATGTTTTGATGAATAATTGTGAATGGGTGATGATTGGACTAGTTTAATATTCATATAGGTGGTTTGAATGATAGAAAAAATCGGCTTGTGTATTTGCGAAATTGCCAAATGTGAACTTAGGTAATAGTTGAGAAATGTTTGTGTTTAAATGATGGAATAGAGTGGATGCTTTGAATGTGATATGCACAATTATAAGTTAAATTAAGGTTTGCTAAATTACCATTGTCATTGCCGAATATGAGTTTAGTTAAAGAAAAATTTGTTGTTGAATGTTTTAAATGAATTTGATAGTAATAAATTAAGTTTGAGATAGGTATTATACGTTTTGAGAAAGGTTAATGTGTTTGGGTTGAATTTGTGACTAGTTCGGTTATGATATGCATGGATAATAGTATAGGTGTATTAGGTTGTGGTATTTAATCAACGTATTGAAAAAGAATTGATATCTAAGGTTATTTTGTTATACCGAATTTGATAAATAAAATAATAAATAAAATGTTTTAATATGTTTATATCATAGCAAGATTTATGCTTTGATTTTATTACAATTTGTAATTCGGCACTTGTTCTATGATATGATAATTGGATGTGTATGTATATTAATTTATGAAATTCGAATATGCAAGGTAATGAGTTAGGAAAATGTTTCATGAAGGTTATAGATAAGTCATAGGAATCTTGGTAATGTTCATATTTGGTCATTAAGGTTATATTGTACTTAGGCTATGTAAATTATGTGTTAAGGCAAGTTACTTATTTAATATATGTATTCGGTCATAAAGATGTACATGAGGAAATGTTAAATAAATGGTATTAAATGGCTTAATGTGATTAAAAATGTGTATGACCATTTTATATTTGAGCTAAGAGTAGCTATATGACTTATTAAGTTTCTTGTCATATTCGGTCATAAGCTAGCATGATGGGACCTTATAAATTAAATTTTTGTTTGAATTAGCTCAAGAGCATAGAGAACCAAGGTTGGACAGAGGAAAAGAGAAAGTAGTTGAGTAGCTGATCTGAGACTGTTCAAATATATTCGAGGTAAGTTTTAAGTAGTTAAATATTTATAATATTTGAAAATGACATGACAAATTATGAGAATTAAGTGTTACTTGTCATATATGTACATGGCCGAATGGCAATTTGTATTGGAAGTAAGAAGTGATATGTTCTCATGATCAAATGATAGTGTTAGATGAAAATGAGTAAGATTTTACATGTAAACAATTATGTATTTAAATGTGAGTGATGAAATGAGATAAAAGTGAATGAAATGTAGGATGATATATTCGAATGATGCTTGTACCTAAATTGGTGTGATTGTGTTATAAAAAAAAAACTTGTTGATTTGAATAATGTACAGTATTATTCGGGCCTTTGAGCCTAGCAGGCTATAATGCCGGTGAGATACTATTCGGGCCTTTGAGCCTAGCAGGCTATAATGCCGGTGAGATACTATTCGGGCCTTTGAGCCTAGCAGGCTATAATGCCGGTGAGATACTATTTGGGCCTCGAGCCTAGTAGGTGAAATGCCAGTGAATGAATTTGGGTTTTTAAACCTAGCAGGCTGAATACCGGTGATTTGAAAAGTCTAAAACTAAGATACCTCGTGTTAGAACGACAAATGAATACATTCAATACATTAAGTTGGCCAGGTGCGTATTATGTATTTATATGTGAGTATGATTTGAATTGAATCATAAGAGTATAATTTGATACATATGTGAATACATGATATATTTATATCTATGGTTATGATACATTTGGTTAAGGTGTGAAAGTATATGAAAATGTTCGATTTATTTATGCCATATGAATTCAAATAAAGTGAGATTAGAATGCTAATTGTGTATTATATGCTTGTGTATATTCGGCCAATGGTAATAAATATATAGGAAATGACCTTTTAAGAAATTGGTTAATTGATGTATAATTGAGTTTATCTGTTGCATTGCTTAAAACTTACTAAGCTTATGAAAGCTTACTCATTTTGTTATATTTCTCTGTTTTATAGATTGTTGATTCCAGTTACCTGCTCGGGGAGGGGATTGTCAGCAACTCGTCATACTATCTGTCATTTTGGTACTACATTTTGGAGCGAGTATGGCATGTATAGAATAGACTTAAGTGAATGATATTTTGAGATGTCTTTGTATATATGCCATGTGAATATGACAACTTTTGAATGGTGATATAAGTTGAATTTCTATCTTTGATTGTGTTTGGCTATAAGTATAATTGCTAATGAAATTATGCAAATGTGTATGTACTAATGTTGAGTTTCGGATTAGTAATTCTTCATAACCCACTCCAGCGACAGATACGGGTTATAGAGGTGTTACATTTTATTGGTATCAGAGCTACGGTTTAGTCGATTCTAGGATTAACGTAGCATGTGTGAGTCCAGCTATACATGCCATAAAGAGTTAATATGATAGTGTGATGATTTCTGATAGTTGAAACATGTTTTTCGTATAGAAATGAATTCCGATCCCGATCGAGCAGTAGCTGATGATGTTGAGAGCGTAGTGCCTGCTCCCACGCTAGGGACAGCGCCATTGGATTCCCAACTGAATGTTAGTAATCAAAATGATGAGGCTAAACAAGCCTTCTATGCTATCATGAACGATTGGTTTACTCAGTATATTCAGACTAATCTGGCTGTTTCACATCCTCCACCCCCGACTAATACAACCTCTGCACCTGTGGTACCTCCTGTAGTGGACCCGTTGAGGTTGAACAAGCCCCCGGTTGATAGAATTCGAAAGCACGGGGCTACTGAGTTCAAGGCTACTGACAGTGATGATACCGAGCAGGCTGAGTTTTGGCTTGATAATACCATTCGCGTGTTCGATGAATTATCGTGCACACCTGATGAATGCTTAAAATGTGCTATATCTCTGTTACGTGGTTCTGCCTACTATTGGTGGAATACCTTGGTTTCAGTTGTGCCGTGAGAACGGGTTACTTGGGAATTCTTTCAAACCGAGTTCCGCAAGAAATATATTAGTTAAAGATTCATTGATCAAAAACGAAAAAAATTTCTTGAGCTTAAACAGGGTTCTATGTCAGTTACCGATTATGAGCGAAAATTTGTCAGACTTAGTAGATATGCTCGGGAATGTGTTTCGTCTGAGACTATCATGTGTAAACGCTTTGAGGACGGGTTGAATGAATACATCAAACTGTTGGTGGGTATTCTGGAAATCAAAGAGTTTGTAGTGCTTGTCGAGCGAGCTTGTAAAGCTGAAGAGCTCAGTAAAGAGAAAAGAAAAGCTGATGAAGGAGCTAGAGAGTTCCGTAAAAGATCTTCGGGAAAATCTTTTCATCAGTCATTGAAGAAATCTAGAGATGACTCGGGCCGATCTAAGAATACTTCGGGTTTTTCCAAACAGGACCGTGATCGACCCCTTGTGAGTACGCGAGCCACCTCAGTTGCCAGTGTCGGCAATGATTGTCAGGACAGATCTGAGTGCAAGCATTGTGGTAAATGGCATTCAGGAAGCTGTAGATTTCATGACCGCTCTTGTTTCAATTGTGGATCAGCTGATCACTTTATCAGAGACTGTACGAAATTAGCTGAACAGAATACTAATCCGAGTGGGAGACCTAGTAACACTGCAACACGAGGTAGACCACCTAGACATACGGGTAATGCTAGTGGAAATCAGAGAGGGACCAAAGATACTATTGTACGTTCTGAGGCTCATGCTCCTTCCAGAGCATATGCTATACGCGCGCACGAGGATGCTTCTTCGCCAAATGTTATTACCGGTACTTTCACTCTTTTTGATACTGTTGTTATTGCTTTGATTGATCCCGGTTCTACTCATTCATATGTGTGTGAAACCTTGGCATCCAGTAAGACTCTACCTGTTGAGTCTATTGAGTTTGTGATTCGGGTGTCGAATCTTTTGGACCGTTATGTGCTAGTTGATGAAGTATGTAAGAAATGTCCTCTAATGATTCGAGATTCTTGCTTTCCGGCTAATTTAATGTTATTACCGTTTGACGAGTTTGATGTCATTCTCAGTATGGATTTGTTAACTGTACATGATACAGTAGTAAATTACAAGCGAAAGACAATTGATTTGAGGTGTTCAAATAATGAAATAATTCGAGTTGAGTCTACCGATTTGAATAGATCACCGGTAGTGATATCCTCGATGTTGGCTCAGAAATATGTGAAAAAGGGGTGTGAAACATACCTTGCATACGTACTGGATAGTAAAGAATCAGAAAAGAAACTCGAGACTATGCCTGTGGTTTGTGAATATCCGGATGTGTTCTCCGAGGAATTACATGGCTTACCACCTGTTCGGGAGGTAGAGTTTGGTATTGAATTAGTGCTAGGAACTACACCTATTTCGATAGCTCCGTATCATATGGCACCAACCGAATTAAAAGAATTGAAATCTCAGTTGCAAGAGTTGAAAGGTAGAGGTTTTGCTCGATCGAGTTTTTCTCCCTAGGGTGCACCAGTGATGTTTGTGAAAAAGAAAGACGGAACCATGAGAATGTGCATTGATTATTGTCAGCTTAATAGGGTAACAATAAAGAATAAATATCCGTTGCCGTGAATCGACGATTTGTTTGATCAACTGAAAGGAGCCTCAGTATTTTCGAAGATAGACTTGAGATCGGGTTATTATCAGTTGCGAGTTAGAGACTCTGACATGCCTAAAACTACTTTTAGAACGAGGTACGGACACTATGAGTTCCTAGTGATGCCGTTTGGGCTCACTAATGCCCCTGCTGTTTTCATGGATTTAATGAATCAGATTTTCAAACAGTATTTGGATCGATTTGTAGTTGTGTTTATAAATGACATTTTGATCTATTCACGTGATGAAAATGAACATGACGAACACTTGAAGTTAGTATTGCAGATGTTGCGAGACAAGTAATTATATGCGAAGTTTAGTAAATGTGAGTTCTGGTTGAGGGAAGTCAGCTTTTTGGGGCATATTGTATCCTCATCGGGCATCCGAGTTGATCCGAGTAAAATTTTAGCTATACTCGATTGGAAGCCTCCGAGAAACGTTTCAGAAGTTCAAAGCTTTTTGGGACTTGCTGAGTACTACAGACGGTTTGTGAAAGGTTTCTCAATGATAGCAACACTGATGACAAAGCTGCTTCAGAAAGATGTCAGGTTTGAGTGGTCGGAAAAGTGTCAGAAAAGTTTTGATCAATTGAAAACTCTTTTGATCAAGCCCGATGTTAGTTCAAATTAATCTGGTAAAGAATTTGTGATCTACAGTGATGCGTCTCTGAATGGTTTGGGCTGTGTGTTGATGCAAGAAGGTAGAGTTGTAACGTACGCTTCGAGACAATTGAAGCCACATGAGAAAAATTATCCGACTCCATGATCTCGAGTTAGCTGCTATTGTTTTCGCTTTGAAAATTTGGCACCACTACTTGTTCGAGGAAAAATGCCATGTGTATTCTGATCACAAAAGTCTCAAGTACTTGATGGCTCAGAGAGATTTGAATTTGAGACAAAGACGTTGGCTAGAATTATTGAAAGATTACGAGCTTGTCATTGATTACCATCCGGGAAAGGCTAACGTGGTTGCTGATGCATTAAACCGTAAAGCGTTGTTTGTTTTGCGAGCAATAAATGTACACCTGTCTGTGGCCGCTGATGATGTGTTAGTAGCGGAGTTAAAAGCAAAACTGTTATTGATGCAACAAATCTGTGAAGCTCAAAAAGTTGATGATGAATTAGTTGCAAAGTGAGCATTATGTGTTTCGGAAGAAGATTCAGAGTTTTTGATTGATAGCAATGATTGTTTGAGGTTCAGAAATCGATTATGTGTTCCGAGAAATTTAGAGCTTATTTTGATGATTTTGAACGAGGCTCATAGCAGCCGAATGTTAGTTCACTCAGGTAGTACGAAAATGTACAACGATCTGAAACGTCTGTATTGGTGACATGGTATGAAGCGAGACATTTCTGGCTTTGTTTCGAAGTGTTTGATATGTCAACAAGTGAAAGCGGAACATCAAGTGCCTTCGGGATTACTTCAGCCAATCATGATACCAGAGTGGAAATAGGATCGAGTCACGATGGATTTTGTATCTGGGTTGCCATTGTCTCAGAATAAGATACGATATGGGTTATTGTTGATAGATTGACGAAGTCAGCTCATTTTGTTCCTGTATGTACGGATTATTCACTTGATAAGTTAGCCAAACTGTATATTTCTCATATTGTAAGGTTACACGAGGTACCTACTTCTATTGTGTCGGATAGAGATCCGAGATTCACATCGTGGTTTTGGAAGAAATTGCAAGAAGCATTGGGTACTAAGTTGCATTTTAGCACCGCTTTTCATCCCCAGACCGATGGTCAATCCGAGTGAATTATTCAAATACTCAAGGATATGTTGAGATGTTGCATCCTTGAGTTTAGTACTTCGTGGGAACGATATTTGCCTTTGGTTGAATTCGCATATAACAATAGTTTTCAATCGAGCATCAAGATGGCACCTTACGAGGCTTTGTTTGGTCGTAAATGTCGTACACCTTTGTTTTGGACTGAACTCAGTGAGAATAAGATGTACGGAGTTGATTTGATTAAAAAGGCTGAACAGAAAGTAAAAGTGATCAGTGAAAGTCTGAAAGCAGCATCAGATCGTCAGAAATCGTATGCAGACTTGAAACGAAAAGATATAGAGTATCAAGTCGGAGACAAAGTGTTTCTTAAATTTTCACCGTGGAAAAAGGTACTCAGATTTGGCCGTAAAGGCAAATTGAGCCCGAGATTTATCGGACCATACAAAATTTCAGAACGGATTGGACCGGTTGCTTATAGACTACTTTTGCCACCTGAACTTGAAAAGATTCATGACGTTTTTCATGTTTCGATGTTCTGTCGATACAGATCCGATCCTAGTCATGTGATAAATCCATCAGAGATTGAAATTCAATCTGATTTGAGTTATGAAGAGGAACCGGTTCTTATTTTGGCTCGTGAAGTAAAAGAACTACGAAACAAGAAAATCTCATTAGTAAAAGTACTGTGGCTCAAACACGGGGTTGAAGAAGTGACTTGGGAGCCAGAAGACTCAATGAAAGAACGTTATCCTACTCTTTTCCCTGGTAAGATTTTTGGGGATGAAAATTTCTTGGGAGGAGAGTTGTGATAGCCCTAATTTGACCCCAGTCGGAAAGTGGTTTCGGAACCACAAAACAGAGTCATAAAAAAATAATTAGATGTTATATTTTATGCTTATTATATGTGAAAGTGCATGTGAGAAAATTTCATGCTTTAATAGTCATTTGTGAGTGAAATTATTAAATAGGACTTATGTGAAAATTTGTGAAAATATGATAGGTTATTTTTGTAGTGGCCAAATAATTTATGGTGTAAATAAGTGGATTTGCATGTCAAATTTCCCACTTTAGTTGTAGTGGTCGGCCATGATGATGTTGATAAGCAAATATGTATTATATATTAATATTATAATAGTAATGGTTTAATTTATGAAATAAAAAAAATTATTAATAATAAGAAAAGATGATAGAAAAACAAAAGAAAAATAAAATGCTTGTTTCATCTTCTTCCTTAGTAGCCGAACCTTAAAGAAGAAAAGGGGTGATAGCATTCGGTCACTTTGAGCTTGAATTAAGGTATGAAATTCATGTTAGTTTTTGAAATTGTAGCATATATTAAGCTAGTTACTAAGTCCCTTACTTAGCCCATGTCAAAATTTTGAATTGGGTAGTGATTTGAGTATTCGGCTATGGAAGATTTTTGAAGGGAATGATTGTTGTCTTTATGTTTTGATGAATAATTGTGAATGAGTGATGATTGGACTAGTTTAATGTTCATATAGGTGGTTTGAATGATAGAAAAATCTACTTGTGTATTTGCGAAATTGTCGAATGTGAACTTAGGTAATAGTTGAGAAATGTTTGTGTTTTAAATGATGGAATGGAGTGGATGCTTTGAATGTGATATGCACAATTATAAGTTAAATTAAGGTTTGTTAAATTACCATTGTCATTGCCGAATATGAGCTTAGTTAAAGAAAAATTTGTTGTTGAATTTTTTAAATGAATTTGATAGTAATAAATTAAGTTTGAGATAGGTATTATACGTTTTGAGAAAGGTTAATGTGTTTGGGTTGAATTTGTGACTAGTTTGGTTATGATATGCATGGATAATAGTATAGGTGTATTAGGTTGTGGTATTTAATCAATGTATTGAAAGAGAATTGATATCTAAGGTTATTTTGTTATACCGAATTTGATAAATAAAATAATAAATAAAATGTTTTAATATGTTTATATCATAGCAAGATTTATGCTTTGATTTTATCACAATTTGTAATTCGGCACTTGTTCCATGATATGATAATTGGATGTGTATGTATATTAATTTATGAAATTCGAATATGCAAGGTAATGAGTTAGGAAAATGTTTCATGAAGGTTATAGGTTAAGTCATAGGAAATTTCGTAATGTTCATATTTGGTCATTAAGGTTATATTGTACTTAGGCTATGTGAATTATGTGTTAAGGCAAGTTACTTAATTAATATATGTATTCGGTCATAAAGATGTACATGAGGAAATGTTAAATAAATGGTATTAAATGGCTTAATGTGATTAAAAATGTGTATGACTATTTAAATTTGAGCTAAGAGTAGCTATATGACTTATTAAGTTTCTTGTCATATTCGGTCATAAGCTAGCATGATGGGACCTTATAAATTAAATTTTTGTTTGAATTAGCTCAAGAGCATAGAGAACCAAGGTTGGACAGAGGAAAAGAGAAAGTAGTTGAGTAGCCGATCCGAAACTGTTCAAATATATTCGATGTAAGTTTTAAGTAGTTAAATATTTATAATATTTGAAAATGACATGACAAATTATGAGAATTAAGTGTTACTTGTCATATATGTACATGGCCGAATGGCAATTTGTATTGGAAGTAAGAAGTGATATGTTCTCATGATCAAATGATAGTGTTAGATGAAAATGAGTAAGATTTTACGTGTAAACAATTATGTATTTAAATGTGAGTGATGAAATGAGATAAAAGTGAATGAAATGTAGGATGATATATTCGAATGATGCTTGTACCTAAATTGGTGTGATTGTGTTATAAAAAAAAAAACTTGTTGATTTGAATATTGTACAGTATTATTCGGGCCTTTGAGCCGAGCAGGCTATAATGCCGGTGAGATACTATTCGGGCCTTTGGGCCTAGCAGGCTATAATACCAGTGAGATACTATTCGGGCCTTTGAGCCTAGCAGGCTATAATGTCGGTGAGATACTATTCGGGCCTCGAGCCTAGCAGGTGAAATGCCAGTGAATGAATTCGGGTTTTTAAACCTAGCAGGCTGAATGTCGGTGATTTGATAAAAGTCTAAAACTAAGATACCTCGTGTTAGAACGACAAATGAATACATTCAATACATTAAGTTGGCCGGGTGCGTATTATGTATTTATATGTGAGTATGATTTGAATTGAATCATAAGAGTATAATTTGATACATATGTGAATACATGATATATTTAAATCTATGGTTATGATACATTTGGTCAAGTTGTGAAAGTATATGAAAATGTTCGATTTATTTATGCCATATGAATTCAGATAAAGTGAAATTAGAATGCTAATTGTGTATTTTATGCTTGTGTATATTCGGCCAATGGTAATAAATATATAGGAAATGACCTTTTAAGAAATTGGATAATTGATGTATAATTGAGTTTATCTGTTGCATTGCTTAAAACTTACTAAGCTTATGAAAGCTTACTCATTTTGTTATATTTCTCTGTTTTATAGATTGTCGATTCCAAAGTTACTGCTTTCGGGGAGGGTTTGTCAAAGAACTCGTCACACTATCTCATCATTTTGGTACTACATTTTGGAGCTAGTATGGCATGTATAGAATAGACTTAAGTGAATGATATTTTGAGATGTCTTTGTATATATGCCATGTGAATATGGCAACTTTTGAATGGCGATATAAGTTGAATTTCTATCTTTGATTGTTTTTGGCTATAAGTATAATTGCTGATGAAATTATGCAAATGTGTATGTACTAATGTTGAGTTTCGGGTTAGTAATTCTTCATAACCCACTCCGGTGACGGATACGGGTTATAGAGGTGTTACATGTGTTCATATGGTTTGAAAACTCCAGTAATGCTCCGTAACCCTATTTCGGTAATGGATATGGGTTAGGGTGTTACAATTAAATAATAGTATTTTTGAATATTAATAATGTTGATTTATTGTGTTTTAAAATGATGAAAACAAATCAAAATTCAACATTTTTAAGACACGATAAAAATTTAATTTATCTACATTTTTCCACATTACTTTAAAATACAAGTAAGCAATTTTTTATATTGAAGCGGTTTACAAAATAGTCTTATGGGAGGGGTTTACAAGATTCTGGTGAAACTCTTAGCTAGTTATGGATAATTAGTGATATGGTACAGATACACAATTTTTGTTCTTATAAAGGCCTCGTTAATGTTTTTAATAAAAAAATAAAAATAGAAATATAGATATAAAAAATTTGTATTCTAGCTTACTGAATCTTATAGCTCGATTAGCATTGAATTCTTGTTAGCGTAAGAGAAAGTGGGTTCAAGCATGTTAAATTTCATTAATCTGCGTTTCGCACGACAATGTCTACTTCTTAGCACGTGTTTGGTTACTTTTTCCTTTTTTCTTCCAATGGATCTTGTGGTAGTTTTTTATTGTCTATTTGTGTGTCTGGTGGCGGGGGTTTGTGACTCTGTTTGACCTTGTAGATCTGCGCATTTCGAAAGACAAAGATGATGTTATCCAGATTGTAGGTGTTTTGACTGATCTTAAACCTCTACATGACCTTTGTTTAGTAGAATGTTTTACTATGGCGAGTATGGTATATTTTCCCACTATGTGAAATACTCTAGCTAACCTTTGGCAGCTTTTAGGGGTATTTAAATTTCTGATCTTGGTGATAAGCGGTTCCTTTTTCGATTCTTCAGCGTTGACATTAACTGTGTGGTGAACAGAACAGAGCCCTATGGACGTTTAACAATCATCTTCTTGTGTTTCATCGTCTTCAAGTGAATGAAGATCCTCTACTTGTGCCGCTTATTTATTTTTCTTTTTGGGTGCAGGTTCATAACTTGCCTCCAAGGCTGTTTTCAGAGACTGTTACACGATAATTAGGGAAGTTTGTAGGCTAATTTGAGGGTTATGATGCGAAACAGGTTAGCGATGGTTTTCATCCATACTTATATATGCGTGTGAAAATCGACATTGAAGTGTAGAAAGAAAATTCAACTCTCTCCTTGTAATTCTATTTATGTCCGATTCCGTTATAAGAAATTAACACTTTTCTACTTCTTCTATGGTTTCTTGGGGCATAGAGATAGTTTTTGTCCAATTAGGTTAACGAAGGACATTTTTTACTATGATATGGGGTGGGATCTAACACTTAAGGTTGTGGGACAGAGGGAAAATGTTGTGGATAGTGTTTGGTTATGGAAAGGGTTTGAGGGTGGTCCTTTAGGTTGTGCTCCCTCAGATAATGCTCTAAGTGATGGTGTACAACCTCACCTAGTGACAAAGTCAACGAGAATACTTCATCCTGTTTTGGATTTTCGGTTTGAAGGGGTTGCTTTAGGATTTCAAGACATTTTTATGGGTGGTGTGGATGGGATTCCGATGGTTCGTGACACTAAAGATATTCCACTAATGGGAATTGATGGTAAAAAATGATAGTGAGTATTTGGTTCCTCTAGGCATGTTTCTGAATGTTTGGATCCTGCAAGGGTTTGTTAAAAGAGTTTACCGGCGACCGCCAAAGGGCAGGTCGACTAACAACCATGAAACTTCTATGTTAGAATGTTTGTGGGTTGGGGAGCTCACAAGTTGCGCGACGAGTTCAACATTTGCTGAAGCTGCATAATCTCCAGTTTGTCTTCTTCAAGGAGACTAAGTTGGATTGAGTTCGTATGGAATCTTTTTATCGGCGGTTTGGTTTTCTTCACGATATAGAGGTAGCAACTAATGGTATGAGGGGCAGTCTGAGTTTGGGCTGGCGTCAAGATGTGCAAGTTACTTTGTGAAGCTTTTATCAATTTCATATAGATGTGGATGTAATGAACAGTGCTAGATAGGGTACTTGGCAATTCACAGGGTTTTATGGTTATCTAGATGTGCAATTTAGGGTTACTACGTGGAACATTTTACGATATTTGGGTCCTGATCAAAGCCTTCCCTAGTTGGTTTGTGGCTATTTCAATGAAATTCTTTATTAGTATGAGAAGCAGAGAGGTGGCTTGCAGGATGAAAGGCATATGAAAGTGTTCTGGAATGTCTTGCTTGAGTGTCATTTGGATAATTTTGGGTTTGAAAGCTTGTGGTTTACTTGGGAAAGAGGCAACTTCGTAGACAATAATATCTGCGACCGTCTTGATAGGGGGTCACTAAATCTGCTTTGTGGGATCATTTTCTGACCTTTTGCTTGAAGCATTTATCGTACTCGATTTCTAATCATTACCTTTTGGTGATTGCTATGGAGCGTACTCTATGACAACGGGTGCAAACTTTTCAGTTTAAAGCTTAGTGGGTGTTGGAGGATTCTTGTGAATAGAAAATTTGTCAACTTTGGGCGACTAGTGTGGGTTGTATCCCACAACACTTGGCCACACTTTGTCATGGGTTGAAGGGTGGGCTGCTAATTTACAAAGTCGTTTGGGTGGTCGTTTAAGGAGATTGGGCAATCAGATTCGAAATCTTAACATGGGAGATAGGGATGATGAGAAATTGATGGAGCTTTTAAACACCAAATTAAAGATGAATTTGGAAATTGATAAAACAGAGTTGTTTTGGGAATATCAAGTACGAGTAAATTGGGTGAACTTTAGGGATAGGATTACGAAATTCTTTCATAGGTTTGCTAGTCAGCATTGGCTGGTTAACCGAGTCCATTGTCTTATCCAAAATGATGGAAGTCTAGCTCATGAGGAAAGGAATCTATTTGCTATTGCCACTAATTATTTTCGAGACTTGTTTACTTCTCAAGGGCAAACGGACTCATAACATATTCTGGTCGGGGTTCATCCCTGTATTACGGATGACATAGCCCCCACCAAGGCGTCGGGTCTGGATGGGCTTCCCGCTCTATTTTATTAGAAGTATTGGTATTTGTGGGATACAGTGTTGGTTAGTATTGTCTTGACATTTTGGACTGTGGTTTGGCTGTGGCTAACATTAATAGGGCGCATATAGCTCTCATCTCTAAAATCACAGATCCTATCCGGATGCAACAATTTCGTCTTATTAGTCTATGTTCTATCTTGTACAAAACCATCTTGAAGACTATTGTCAATAGATTCCAGAGTGTTTTGCACTTGTGTATTGACGAGACTCAGAGTGCATTTGTTCTTGGGCATTTGATAACGGATAATGTTGTCTTGGCATATGAAATCCTTAATGTGTATCGTCAAAAGAGGAGAGGGAAGAAAGGTCACTTCGCATTAAAACTGGATATGAGCAAAGCCTGTGATAGAATGGAATGTGGTTTTCTAGATTGCATGATGACACGGCTGGGGTTTTACCATGGTTGGGTTGATCCTATTCTTCGGTGTATTAGCTCGATTTCTTATTCAGTGCTTCTCAATAGCGAGGTGGGTGATTATTTTTTCTTGGCTAGAGGCTTCGACAAGGTGATCCTCTTAGCCCTTATCTTTTTCTCATTTGTTACGAGGGGTTGTCTTCCCTTATGTGATTAACTATACGGGATAATATGGTTTAGGGAGCTAAGATTAATTAAGGAGGTCTTCAGATTTCACACCTGATGTTTGTGAATGATTGTATTCTTTTTGGGATGCCACTGTTAGGGGAGCTTTAATGTTGAAACAAATTTTGGATGAGTATGAGCACTCATTGGGTCAATGTGTTAATTTTGATAAATTGGTCATCTATTTTAGCTCTAACGTTAAGGAGCCACTTGTGGATAGTATCTCTACATATTTGGGGGTCTGCGTTTCTACAGAACTGGAATGATATTTGGGATTACCGAATATTGTTGGGAGGAATAAGAGAAAAGCTTTTCAAAGCTTGAAAGATCGTTTGCAGAGTCGGATTGAGAACTGGTATGTGAGGCCTTTATCCTAGTGTGGGAAATAAGTGTTTATTTAGAGTGTTTTGCAGTCTATTCCTACTTTTGCTATGTCGTGCTTTTTATTACTCGATTCATTTTGTTTCAACTTGGAAGGCCTTATTAGCCACTTTTGGTGGAAGCTTAATGGTGGGCGTAGTGGTATTTATTGGTGTGATTGGTCCATTATTTGTAAACCTAAGGATGATGGAGCTTTAGGTTTTAAACGGTTGGCTTAGTTCAATATTACCCTCCTAACTAAGCAAGGATGGAACTTGTTAAACAATTCAAATTCATTGGTGGCGAATGTGATTAAGGCAAAGTATTATCCCCATTGCAATTTTTTCAGTTCAAGGTTAGGTGCTTACCCTTCTTACCTGTGGAAGAGTATCTGAGCTACAAAGGGCTTGTTGAATTCGAGATTGTGTTGGCATGGGGGTACGGGTTCCAGCATCTGAGTTTGGGATAATGTGTGGATACTGGGTCTGCTTACACAGTAATTACACAACATTGGGATTAATTCACAGATCACGTTTGTCTCCGAATTCATTAATTCGATTACTAGAAAATGGGACGAGTCATTACTTACGAGGGTGTTGGGTCATGATATCACGGAGAAGGTGCTCTGTATTCCTCTCTCGGGTCCCTCATGATGATATTTTGGTTTGGGGTGCAGAGGCTACTGGTGAGTTCTTAGTTTGTAGTAGGTATCGATTGTTGTTGAATGCTGCTACATTTGGTCATACTAATCCTTACAAGAATTTTTATCACAGATTATGAAATCTACACCTACCTTCTAAAATTAAATTATAGTGTAGCGAATTTTTAAAAACTATCTGCCTAGTTTTTCTAATCTTTAGAATAGGAAGTTGCGCTCGGATGCTATTTTTCCTCGCTGTTCAGTTGCTACTGAGACTCTTGAGCACATTTTTCGCGACTACATTTTTGTGTCTGGTATTTGGTCTGACCTGCAAATTATTTGGCCTAGTGAGCTATCGCATGTGTGTTTTCAAGATTGTTTACTTTACATTCTGATGACTTACCTTATCTCTCTTTCTTGAAATGTAGTGTGTACTTTATGGGTTATTTGGAATGCCAGGAATCCTTATGCTCATGATAGAGCTATCACACAAACTCATATTATAATCCATAAGGTTGAGACTTACCTGCTAGAGTTGGATGCGGTTCATGCAAAAATCCCTGGCCGTCGGATTGGGGTTGAGCAATAGCTTGAAGATTAACTTTGATTCAGCGTATTACGCCAATACTAGGACCTACTATGTAAGTATTGTTATTCGAAACTGTCTGGGTTGTGTTATTGGCTCGAGTATGGTGATTAATAGAAACTTTCCTTCGACTTTTGTTGCGGAGGTTATTGCATGTTCTCAAACAGTCCTCCTAGGTCTGGACCTGGGAATACCCAACGTGATTATGGAAGGCGATGCTCTCACAATGATTCAAAGAGTCCTTTCCCCTGCGCTTGATAATTCGGTCCTTGACGCTTACATTCGAGACATTAAATTCCAAGCTGGGCCTTTTAATCGTTGTCTTTCGGCATGTTCTTTTTAGATGGGAATATTGTAGCTTATTTGGTGGCTAAAGGGGTTTGCAGGGAAGGATTACTCGATACCTAAATGGGTGGGTACCTGATGTGACGTTGTGTAACACCCCTAACCTGTCTTCGTTACCAGATTAAGGTTATGGAGTATTACTGAGCAAAGTAGAACATTAACTTCACAATGGAAATAATTATACAAATTAAATTTTAACATTTAATAGTTGAATCTAATCTTGGTAAAAGTAAACTTATGTGCCTTAAATCAAGCCTACGGGGCTCTAAAAACAGTTTGAGAACATTCTAGGATCAATTCGAAACAAATAAGAAAATCTTGGAAAATCTTGAAAACAGGGGTCACACGGTTGTGTGGCCAGGCCATGTGACATAGCCCAGATCGTGTGGACATTCGAGGTTGGGACACATGGCCGTGTCTTAGCTCGTGTGCCCACCCGTGTGGGTATTCAAAATAGGGCCACACTGTCGTGTCGCAGGCCATATGCCAAACCATGTGTGCATTCGATGTTGGATCACACGGCCGTGTTGTAGCCCATGTTCCAGGTCATGTGCTTCATAGATTGCCCCTAAAACAAGCCATTTCAATCCCAATCCTTGCACACTAAGACACACCATTTCCACAAATATTCATATGACCAAAATACATTTTAGACACACTTAAAACATATCAATTCCATCAACCTATAAGACTAACCAATGTGACAACAAAAGGTATCACAAGCACAAACCAAACATAATCCCATTCAACATCTTCAGATCATTCATTCTACATAAATCAAGCATACCAAACCATTTCATAAGCATACCATTCAATCATGATTTACTTACCTTAAGAAGGCACAAGTGCAACATTACTTATTTACATCACTATTTGCACACAACTTCAACTAGGCATTCAACCACAATTAAACTCATCACAACTTAAAACAACCAAGAAACCAAGATTACATTAAGCCCTATACATGCCATTTATAATAAAAAACTACCAAAATGATCAACTAATAGTGTGGATGTGCTCCAACGAGATTTCGACCGATTGAGCTTTCCAATGATCTACAAAGCAAAGAAAAACAACTACGTAACCAAATAGTGCTTAGTAAGCTCATATAAAGGGAACTTAAACTTACCGAAGATAAAACGGTTAAACCATTCAAATATTGCTCATTAAATCATAAGAATATTTTTCTTTCCTATCCACAACACTTCTCAAAGTTGGAAATTGTAACAATGTACATGTAATCCAACCAAATCATGAAACATATCACAACAAGCTTTCAATATGTATTTCATTCTTCATATATTCAATTAACACTCTTTTCATTTCAAATACATATACCAAATTTTATCCCTTTCATCTTCTAAAAAACTTAAATCATTCCATATACATATATAATTGATTTAACCTTTAATCACTCGTTAAACCAAATGAAACAAATGACTTATAATGGCATAAAACGTTACCCATACACGTATTTAAAACTCAATTTAACCTTTTATTCACACAATAAACTTCACTCCATGAATTTAATACTCATAAATTCTTATTCACATACCTAACCATAGAACATTGATATAATAGCCATTCCCTTGCTATCCTTTTCAATACCTAACATCTCAAAATAGATCAATACACTGCTCTAATTAAATAACCCATTATTGGCACCCAGTACTTGAAGGATAATTTCGTAATAAATTTTTACACCTAGAACTAGTCGATGAAATCAAAAAATATTATATATATATATATGTATGTGCCCTGCATTGGTCGGTGAAATCGGCAAATATTATATGTGTGTGCCCAGCACTGCTCAGTGAAACCAACAAAAATTATATATATGTGTACCTAGCACTGGTCGATGAAATCGACAATTATTATTATATATATGTGTGTCTAGCACTAGTCAGTGAAACCAACAAATATTATATATGTGTGTGCCTAGCACTGGTTGGTGAAACTGACAAATATTATATATATGTGTGTGCCCAGCACTAGTTAGTGAAACCGACAATTATTATATATAACTTATACCTCAAGATACGTAATCATATAATCCTACTTCCATCATCTCATAGTTTAACTCCTTACATTATCCACATTAATCAACTTCAATCTATTCAAATCAACAATAAAACTCTATATACAACATTTCCATACAATTCATTTAAGGCTACTTATTCATTCATCCATTTATCAACCGTTCATTGTATTAATATATTTTTCATCATAATTCCGAGTGACTATTACATGTATACAATTGTTATATGTATATATAAATATTAAAGTTCACAAGTAAATATTAAATAGTTCAAGTTAGAGCATTACGAACTTACCTCGACAAAAACAGTTGTAAAAACGAAGCTGACGACTAATCCGATACATTAGCATTTCCTTGGTTTAGATCCGTTTGATTTATTTATCGATCTAAATAATAAATTTCATTCAATTAAATCATTCAAATAACTTAATATAATTAATTCAACTTATAACCCTTATCAATGGAAAATTTATAAAATTACCCTAATGTTTTACCTTTTATACAATTTAATCCCTAAACCCGAAACTTCCAATTTAACCACTTTTAATTAAAATTCATGCTAACCTATTCTCAATAGGTTCACAGGAAACACATATTTTTCATCATTTCTCATTATTAACATTGAATTTTTCTATTTTCTCAAATAAGTCCTTAAATACAAAATCAACAAAAATCACTTAACCAAATACTTGTATCTAACTACCAACTTAAATAATCTATCAACCATGTTCAAAATACTTCAAACTCATTCATAACAAGTCTCTAAACCTTTAACAATTTAACTAATTGACCCTAGACTAGCTAAATTAAATTAAAATGATATTAAAAATATAAAAATAATTAAAAACGAGACTAAAAAATATACCATGCATGCAAAATCATCATGGTGGAAAGCTTCCCCTTTCAAAAATGGTTTTTTGTTTGCCAAATAGTAAATTGGAGAAGATGATGATTATTTTAACTTTTGTTTTATTACTTATTTATTAATTTATTAGTTTACCCTTTTAATAATTAACCTTTTAATTAACAAAACATGTGCTTAATTGTCCACCACCGATCTATATGGTTTAATTACCATTTAAGCCTATTAATTTACTTTTTCATAACTATTTGACCCATTTAACTAATAGAAATAACTTTTGTAGTTTTTAAAATTTAGTTCTTTTCATTTAATCAATTATTTAAAAGTTATCTTGATCAAATTTTAATATAACCCTAACAACATTCTATAAATATTTAATAAGATATTTATGGGCTCAGTTAATAGAAATAGTGTCCCGATACCTCATTTTCTAAAATTACTTGACTTTAGATATATTTTACTTTAACTTAATTATTCATTCAAATAACATAAATTATCAAATTAAAATTTATTTTAACACTATATTTGACTCATAAATATTAAATAATAATATTTACGGACTCATTCGTTAAATTTATGATTCCAAAATTATTATTTTCGACACTACAGAAAAATGAACTTTTACACGTTGCGGGTAGTGGAGAGCAATGGTTGGTCACTGCTGCGAGGCGATGACAGGGAGAGTGGAACGGATTCTATAAATTCGGCCTAGCTGGACCTTGGGTTTGGGGATGGGAACACGGATCTGAAGGGGCTACTGTTGTTTCTGTTGGGGTTCGGGTTGGGGTTTGTTTCTACGCGATTCTGGATTTGGTGGTGGTCTGTTAGTTTCGCTCGGGCAGATGAAAAAATTTTGGAGTTTTGACTTACTGCTGGTTGTTTTTGGGGACGCTTCATCTTTTGTCTGATTTGCCAGCTGGCTTTGTGTGGAACAGCTCTTTGGTCTTTCCGCTTGTTTTTTATGTTGATTGTTGCGTGGGGGTTCTCTGTGCTGGGCTTCTTTTGGTTTTTATTTTATTTCGTTCTGGTTTTGTTTGGTTTGTTTGATGGTTTCGGTCCTGTTTCTTGGACTTTGTTTCTTGAACTTTGTTTGTTTTTAATGTTAGCCCAGCTTTGCTAAAAATATATATAAGTAATTAAGTATTATATAAAAAATTTATATTCTATATAAGAGTATCATATAATTTGAAAGAATTTAGTTATCTTACTCATACAAAAAATAGTTATTTACTAATTAAACATGTCAATTACATAAACTTTGATTGCATTTGAAATTTGTAACTACAAGAAAAATAATTTATATTTAATTAATTTACGGCTAAATTTATACACTATCAATTAATTATGTAATGTCACCTATAAATAAATTTAATTAACCCTTAAATAGTTTAATTATTTATATTTATTTTTAAGGATTTTTTAACGAGGTGTTAGTGTATGATTTGTTGTAGTATATGGATTTATACACGAACAGTGTATCAAATTTTAACCCCACGTAAAATGTAGTAATGAATTTTACAAAATGGATTAAGCCAGAGGTGACTTCCATAGAGAATTAGGACTCTGGGGATCATTCCTGGGCGGTTTACGGGGAGCAACCTTGGCGGCAGGGTTTGAACACTCTGATTGGGTGAAGAGAATCAATATCTGCATGAGGATGGTAACACAAATGCCGACAATGCAATGCCCTTCCAGGATGATACAAGTGAAGACCATTGAAGAAACTTAAGGATCCCATAAGCCACAATACATGCCTAAGACGTAATAACTTGACCAAGAATAATATTTTACAAACAAGACAATGCCACAACTGAGGTGTTATCGACACATTTGTGTTCATATGCTATTTTGATTTAGTTTGAAAAAGAAAAACTCAAATTTTGTTCACTTAGCTTGAGTCGTTTGCAGGAATGACAATGAGCAAGGTGAATATTGAAAAAGATTCTGCCCATATAGGGTTAGATTGGATCAAAATCCAATGGGTTCGAGTTATTTAACTATTTGTAGTTGTTCAAGATGTTGAGTGAGCCAGCTTCAAGTATACTAATGCTCTAAAGTATTTTGCTAGGTTAATCAAGCAATTTTATTTTTATTTTCTAAAAGGAAATTGAAATGAAGATTGATTAATTTGGCATTGAAAGAATCTTACCAAAAGAGAATTGATCGGCCGTCGATCCATATCCTAAGATGGTTGATCACTAAAAGTGTCCTCAGCTATATGTTTGTCAAATAACTTGTCCTATATGAGGGTGAAAATGAACTCTTAAGTAGGAAATAATGCATGAACTACATCAAGCACTATAGTAATCATTTATAGATGACATTATCTGAGGTTTATAGTAATCCTTCCTTTCATTTCGAAGCATATAATTATTTACATGAATAGAAGACGACCAAGACAACATTCATTACAGAAAAAGGTACATATAAAGGAATATTGTCTCGGTGTTTCCTAGTGGAACACCACTAGGTTCCGTTTGTCGCAGTATTTACCACCCAAACACTCTTACAATCATTGGAGGTGTTTGCAAGGGAAAAAAAAAGATACTAAATGCCTTTTTAATTGTGCAAATTTTTATTTTTATTTTGCCTGAACATAGATACTGCCATTTACAGATCAGAATGGTGTTTCACAATACAATTGGTAGCATTTTAATAAAATCAACGCCAATTCAGTATACATTGGCGTTATTGCAGTAATGTGACTAAATTATTTCATAAAAATTTAACGATGTAACATTTTTATTTTTAAATTCTGACATTTAGTGACATTTTCTTGGCAAACGCTGCAAAATCTTGATAATTTGACAGTGTTTTATTGGAAAAGCCACCAAAATCATGACTATTAGGGGTGTATTCAACTAAGAAACGCTGCTCAATGTCGTGATTTTAGTGGTGGTTGCAACAACAAATGCCGCTGAATGAAGATATGCATGACATTTTTTTATTTTTGCGGTGCACGCCAGCAAATACCAAGATAAATGCCACTAGGTTAGAGTTTTACATTACAGATGCCACTAAAGGTTGCATCATAACTTCTGCCCTTTCTTGTGGCATTTTGCCGTACTGCTGCAATACTTTTAGCAGCATTTCCGTAAAAATCCAAAATAAACTGTTCAGTCGTAGTGGTACTCACCTTCTCCACAAATATATCTTTACACCGCACAACAGCCTCGTCCGTTTCAGGCAGTTGCTTCATGAGACGCCGCTTAATGTGTACATACACCTGCAAGCAAGTGGTGAAAATATCTTAATAATTTAAATAAACCTGCTAGAACTGCAACCCATTCGATTATCGAATAGGATATTTAAGATCAATGACAATCATAGTTGTAGGTTTAATCATCACAACTTCAGAATAACGTTTACATGTCAACAGCAGAAGAATGAAAAGCAAAAACTTTTTCACCATGAAGACTATATTCTCAGCGAGTTCTTCAATACTTAAAACCAACCTAGCAACTAGGCCAATTCGGTAGCTGTAAAACTAACCACTAGTAGTTATCTAATATATGAAAAGCCAATGACAAACAAATTTGTTGGCCTTCGCTCCTAGGATTCTAAAAGATCTGACCATAGAGATATTTGGAAGCAAATTATGCCTTTATACTCCGAATAAATTTCAGAATCATGCAGAATTTAGAAGCAAAATCCTCAATGAGACCAGTGGAAAATTCTCCAAGAACATATCAATAGAAAACAAAGAGAAAGCAACGTTTGGTCTTAAATTAATACATGTTGCATTACAGAGTTAGCTTGGAATCTGACTTACCACTGAAGATTGCCCATTGAAAAGTCTAAGCAATGTAGGTGAAGGTGAGGTTTTCGGAATAGCCACTGTAATATCATAAATAGCGGGGACAAACAAACACAAATTACTTATAGCTGTAACAAATCCCTGAAGCAACACAAATAATGATGATATTTCAGGCATATGTGAGGGATAACTGATGTATCTCTGGTAATGCTGGCTAAGTATTGAACCACTGTGCCGAAGCAGCAAGGGACTTGCATTGGCCAGAAAGTTTTGGCCGGCTACAACAAAATCCTTTAAGGTAAAGTTCAAATATTATTGATACATGCAAAGAGTGTTATCAATAAGGTACGTGGAAAAAGATGGCATGGAATTCAAGATAAACAGAGCAGAAAGAATCAGACCTTAGTACGAGGAACTAAAACGTTTCTAGGTATAGGCAATCCTTATGAGACCGCATATTCTTGAGCTGCTAGAAGCCTTGCTTCAGTAAAGCAAGTCCCTTCTACAAGAGGTGCCAACCAGAAAGGCCGTGGGAAGTTCTTCACACGTTTAAGGCCTGTCTGCAAATATAATTACACAAGATTTTAACTGAGATAAACAATGTGGTCTAAAATAAAGTAAATACAGCAACACTTATGGTCATCTATATGTGTATACAATCTAATGAGCAAAGTTCCACTACGTCAAAAATGCCCTAATACGACAGTTATGGGGCAATACTTTCCTAAGTGTTGGGATAGACTGGCCAAAATACGCTTTAGCCAACTCTTTCATAAGTGTTGGATATGCAAGCCTAAAGCAACGCTTTTATAAGAGTTGGCAAAAGTCTAGTCCTAAGACGACACTTTTGGGGCAAGTGTTGGTATAGACTGGACTTTCGCCAACTCTTTGTATAAGGGTTGGTATATGCATGCATAAAGCAACGCTTAAATAAGAGTTAACTTTGTCTAGCCCTAAGACGACACTTTTGGGGCAACACTTTCCTAAGGGTTGGGATATGTATGCCTAAAGCAACGTTTGAATAAGAGTTGGTTTTTGTCTAGTCCTAAGACGACACTTTTGTGGCAACATTTCCTAAGTGTTGGGATAGACTCTGCTTTGGCCAACTCTTTGTATAAGGGTTGGTATATGTATGCCTAAAGCAACACTTGAATAAAAGTTGGCTTTTTTATAGTTCTAAGACGACACTTTTGTGGCGACATTTTACTAAGTGTTGGGATAGACTATGCTTTGGCCAACTCTTTGTATAAGGGTTGGGATATGTATGCCTAAGGCAACGCTTGAATAAAAGTTGGCTTTTGTATAGTCCTAAGACGACACTTTTTTGGTGACACTTTCTTAAGTGTTGGGATAGACTATGCTTTGGCCAACTCTTTGTATAAGGTTTGGGATATGTATGCCTAAGGCAACACTTAAATAAGAGTTGGCTTTTTGTAGTCCTAATACGACACTTTTGTGGCAACACTTTCCTAAGTGTTGCGATAGACTATGCTTTGGCCCACTCTTTGTATAAGGGTTGCGATATGTATGCCTAAGGCAACGCTTGAATAAGAGTTGGCTTTTTGTCTCGTTCTAAGACGACAGTTTTTGTGCGACACTTTCCGAAGTGTTGGGATAGACTGGCCAACATATGCTTTAGCCAACTCTTTGTATAAGGGTTGGGATATGCATGCCAAAGGCAACGCTTAAATAAAAGTTGGCTTTGTCCAGTCCTAAGACGATATATATTTTCCTAAGTGTTGGGATAGACTTGCCGACATACGCTTAGGTTAACTTTTTATATAAGTGTTGTGATATGCATGCTTAATGCAACGCTTAAATAAGAGTCAACTTTGTCCAACACTATGCCTACACTTTTGGGCCGACACTTTCTTAAGTGTTGGGATAGACTAGCCAACATACACTTTGGCCAAATCTTTGTATAAGGGTTGGTATATGCATGCCTAATGGGTTTAGGGTGTTTAAGGTTTAGGGTTTAGGGTTTAAGAGTTGGCCTAAATCCCCCAAATCATTCATCTTCTATTTATTAAAAATTAATAAATTTTATACTGATGTAAACGATTAATCTCATTTTTTTTTAATATGAACTCTATTGCGATATAAGTTTAACTTAAAGGTTTCGTTGTTAGTTTCTATATTTAGGGTTTAGGGTTTAGGGTTTATGGTTTAATAGTTTAGGGTTTAGGGTCTATGGTTTTAAGGTTTAGGATTTTATGGTCTTGAGGTTTAAGCCTTAGGGTTTTGATAAAAACGTCACAAAAATCATTTTATTTTAAATTAAACGACGTCGTTTTGCTCTCGGTATTCTCACCCATCATCCAATTGTCTATCATGTATTCTTTTCGGCACGTAGACAAAATTTGAAAGTAAAAACATAAAAAAATACATGTTAAAAATAAAAAATATTAAAATACTATTATTTAAAATAATTTTAAAATTTTTTTCAGCATATGACTGATTATTTTTTAATTTATATATTAAATAATTTCTTATATAATTTTAAAAGAGATAATATTAATTTTAATATATTAAAATTATCATTATAGTTTAAATTATTTAAGAGATAATAGATAAACTTTATATATATTAAAATTAAAGAAATTTCTATCCCATGTATCTCTAGAGAAACAAAATTAATTAGTAAATTAAAAATTTTAGTGAATTTGTTTAATGTGATGCATATCTAATTTATTTCTTTAATTTTTTAGTGTTGCAAATATTGCGGGTTTATCTTTCTTTTTTGGGGGGATTATTTAATTAATAAACATAATATTTATAGTGTTTTATATTCCAATATTAATGACTTAAAATAATATGGATAAAATGAAATGATATGTGAAATACACCAAAGAAGTATGAGTTTGAGAAAAAAAAGAAGGAGATACAGATAATGTGATAGTGTTATTTGAGTAACAATTAAGTTTTTTTTCAATAACATTACTTTTCTGAAATTTATCACTCACTATTTCTGAAATAGGTTGGCTAAATGAAAATTATAAAAAAAATTGAAACAAGTAAATTTAAAATACAACTTTGAAAGTATTGAGTGTAATAGTAAAATATATTATATTTTATAAAGTGAATAATTCAAATTTTAAAAATAAAATTGTTGAAGTCTTGAGTTTTGAAACATACATAAAAAATATTTTAGTTATGTAAATTCAATGTTATTTTAGTTACGGTACAAGAAGATATAATGAGAATAATAATTAGGATCAAGAATGTAATTAAAACTAAAGTAATAATAAAGTAAAGTTTAATTTGTAAGCAAAATCAAAATTAAAGACAGGGTTGTGTTTGTGGAGACTTGATTTGTCTAGAAATACAAAGAAAACACTTCAAACAAAATAGTGTTTCAGAGTCAAACATTCCAAAGCACTCTCAAACAACTAAGTTAAGCTTCTATCTTTCTCACACAGTTTACTCCGCTCCTCTTCTCCTTTTCATGGTCTTCGCCTTTCCTAACAGGTATTTCTTCCTTCCTTTTGGTTTTTCTTTTTGCTTTTCTTTATATTTAAGACAAAACCCCAGATCTATTTGTTTTTATTATTTTCCCTTTCTCATGTTGATTCATTCGTCTTTATTTTTTTTTTTAAATTTTGCATAACAAAGTCAAAGATTGTGAGAAATGAAATGGGTATCCCTAAAAAGCTTGATTTCTGTGTTATTTTTGTTTTACATAGGACATTGTTGTTATGCATGAATAAGGATGGAGTAGAATGTTATGGGTATTTGCTGGTTGTGGTGGCCTTTTTAGATGGGATTTGTTATCTGATTTTCAATAGACAAATGCAAATTAAAAATTATAAACATCATTTAGTTCTATTATGGCGTGTTTGTGTTGATGATTGATTGAAAATTATGAACAGTAATATTCTGATTGAAATTACCTTTGTTCTGTCTGATTTCAGCATGATATATAGTTTTCATACATTTGCATCCCCTTATATATAGTTTCCAAATACTAAGCAAACTGAACTAAACTTCAGGCTAGTGTAAAGGAACTAGATATTGTGATTACTGGATTTTAATTACGACCATATTTAAGAATGCAAATCAAAACTATATATATTGTGTATATGGCCCAAATGGAGCCACTGATGTTCAACTTCAGGAGGCATCATCGGCAGTAAGCATTAATATTTTTTCGAAAAGAGTACAGACACCATTAACCGAACAAATACCATTGCCTAAACTGTAAAGTGCAAACAAAAACCTTAAAATGCCCCACATTTTAAATTTGCTTTGCAACACCTCGGTGAATGTTTGCAAGACTTTATTGGGACCTTCCAGAATAGTTGATTGCTTTATAATTTCAGGGAGGGAAATAGTCTCCTTAATGTACTGGCTAGAAAGGGCAGCACTCTTAGTTTGCTTTGTAAGAGACTCTTCTAAAGACTATGTTTGTCTATGTCGAGCTTTATGCTCCAGTTTGTTAAAGCCGATATGGGTGGTAGTGTTATGTTTAGATCTGCTTTTTAATTTATTAATGAAGTACCAAAAAAAAGTGAAATCATTGATTAATTCATTAATCTGCATGTTTTAAATTAAAATTTTATCAACTTATAATTAAATTTCAACTTATATAAATAATAATATTTTATAATCAATTAATAGAATAAACATAAAAGTAGTAATAAATCATTTATAATACAAGATAAAAATATTATGCATAAAATAATAAATGATAAAACATATTTGCCCTTCTTAATTGAGCTTGCCTTATATGAAGCTTTTTTGAGCTACGTTGTTGATGGTATTACTTTTTTGAATTTTTCAGGCTAAATTAGAGATCCCGAAGCATGAATAATGGCATATACTTTTTACTATAATTGAGATATAGTTTGATATAACCAAAAGGTTAGTTAACCTTTTCTTTTCCTTTTCTTTTTTTCCGTTTTTTAGATTTAGGTTTAAATTTTTCTATCTTTGTAGTTTGGACTATTTTATTTAGGAATTTAGATATTATTTATCATAAATTTTAATATTATTTAATTGTCATAAAGATAAATTTTATTTATTTTAATATTTAAATTTGTTATTTTATTTCTGGATTAGGTAGTTCTAGTTTAGGTTAGTTCACCAGAAAGCCCATCTCTTTTTACACATGAACCTTATGATTAGGCATTCATAGATACTCTATTTTAATATTAATTACTTTAACAGATGGTGGATAAAAGTTGGATGGATGCTCCAAGATTTAGCACCAATCACCTAGCTAGAATAGAAAGATTTCTATCATTTGCAATTGGAAAATCACTTTCTAACGGAAAAATATATTGTCTGTGCCATCGTTGCAATAATTGGATATTGCACGAACCACATATTGTGGGTCAGCATCTTCGTCTTTATGGTATAATAAAAGAATACAAGCATTGAATTTTTCATGGAGAATCCATTGAAAGAACATCGGTGCAAATCGATCAAACCATGAGAACTTCTCCGTCAATTTGTACATTGTCACAAGATAACGAAGCCGATTTAAGAGATCTCATAACGGATGCTCTAGGTATCAACATCCCAACTCTTAATGAGAGTTTTGATGGAGTTTCAAGCAAGTTTCAGAATAATGGTCGGGAGTATGATGTTAATGAGGCCCAAAGGACTGCGGAAAGAGCAAATACTCTTCTAGATGATTGTGATATTCCACTGTATCCCGGTTGTGTCAAGTTCTCATGCGTCTCATTCCTACTTCGGCTTTACCACTTCAAAGCACTTTTTGGATGGTCAGCAAAATCTTTGACATGCTTATTGGAGTTTTTAAATGAGGCATTTCCAGATGGAAACACAATCTCGACTACATACTATGAAGCAAAGAATAAGATTTCTGCACTAAATCTTGGGTACGTGAAGATTGATGCATGCCCAAATGATTGTATATTATATTGGGGCGATGCTAGTAAAAAGATTAGTTGTGTTGTTTGTAAAAGCTCAAGGTGGCAATCTTCTAATAAGTTGGATGCAGATGAACAAGCTGATGGTAGTTGTCGCCGTCCTAAGCCTGCCAAGGTATTACGGTACTTTCCTTTGATTCCTAGACTTAAAAGATTATTTCAATCTTCCAAGACATCACAATCTATGAGATGGCATAAAGAAGGACGAACCAAAGATGGTATATTGAGACATCCAGCCGATGGTTCTGCCTGAGATGCGTTTGATAAGAGGTTTCCTGATTTTACATCTGATCCTCGTAATGTTAGGCTAGGTTTGGCTAGCGACGGATTCAATCCATTTCGAACAATGAGTACAAATCACAGTACATGGCCCATACTTCTTATTCCTTATAATTTGGAACCTTGGGCATGCATGAAACAATCATCACTGATACTCTCAATGGTTATCCCGGGTGAAAAAAGACCTGGCAACGACATTGATGTCTACATGCAGCCTCTAATTAAAGAGTTGAAGCAATTATGGACAGGAGTTGATGCTTTTGATTCATCAGCTTCCGAATCTTTCACTTTACGGGCTTGTCTTCTTTGGACAATCAATGATTTCCCAACTTACGCCAATCTTTCAGGGTGGAGTACAAAAGGTCAGGTTGCTTGCCCAATATGTGCTGAAAAAACTGAATCTCGATGGCTACAGTATGGTCGGAAGTTCTGTTATATGGGTCATCGTCGATGGTTATTAGTTGAACAACTATTTCGAAAATAGAGTCGTGAATTTGATGGCACTATAGAGTATGGGGTAGCTCTTATACCACAATCTGGGGAAGATATCTTAAGGGAAGTTGAAGGTGTAAATTTCATTTATGGAAAAGCTCGAAAGAGGGATAGAGAAGAACTAGATGAAGGGTTGATAGAACTTGATGTAGACGAGGGGTGTGATTTGGTTAACAACTTTAAAGAATTGGTAGAGGGAGATGAAATAGATCTTATAAATCAAGACATGACTTTATGGAAGAAAAGGAGTATATTTTTCGACTTGCCTTATTGGCGTTACAATATACTTCGACATAACTTGGATGTCATGCACATCGAGAAGAACGTATGTGACAATATCGTTGGCACCCTTCTTAATCTCTCACACGATGGTAAAGATAATAACAAGGCACGCAAGGACCTACAAGATATGGGCATCAGAAGTTATCTTCATCCAAAAATGAGAAACGGGAAAGAATATCTTCCGCAAGCATGTTACACTCTTGCATCAAAGGAAAGAGATATTTTTCTTTCCATTTTGAAGAACTTGAAGGTACCCGATGGTTATGCATCAAACATAACTCGATGCGTGAATTTGAAAGAGCACAAGTTGAGTAACCTTAAAAGTCATGACGGTTACATTCTTATGCAAGAGTTGCTTCCTATATGCTTAAGAGGAGTTATAGAAAAGAAGGTGCTAAGTGTTATTACAAATCTATCAGATTTTTTTAAGAGATTATGTGTAAAAAGTCTTGATCCACAAGAAGTTGATCAACTTCAAGTACAAGTCGTATTAACACTTTGTGAAATGGAGAAAATATTTCCTCCAAGTTTTTTCACAATTATGATTCATTTAATTATTCATTTGCCGATGGAGGCTAAGCTTGGTGGACCTGTTCAATACAGGTGGATGTACCCGATTGAAAGGTTTATGAAATATATCAATAAAATTTCACAATATTTTATTTTTATTATTTTAATATAGAATATAATAAGTACGTAAAAATAAATGTATGTGATGTAGGTATCTTATGGGATTGAAAGCTTTGGTGCAAAATAGAGCTTATCCCGAAGGTTCTATTGCTGAAGGATACATAGTTTCAGAATGTCTTACATTTTGCTCCCGTTATTGTTCTAATGTTGAGACTATATTTTCCCGTCCTCTAAGGAATGATGGAAATATTCAAAAATGGTACATTTTCTCTTCTAGAGGACGTCCAATTGGCACCCTGAACACAAAGATATTGGACATGCGATCTCTTGCACAAGCAAACCACTATGTTTTATTGCATAGCGATAAGTTATCACCATATCGTCAGTGAGTTTCCTGAAGAAAATCCTGTCATTCGATTCTTTTTTCTTAACCAATAGACAAATAAAGTTATCACATAATTTGTATACATTTTGACAACATTTTTTCACAAATTACTGAATATATTATAGGGAATTTTTGGAGTCTGAGCGAGCTATTTATGGTGGCATTCAAATTAGTAAACACACAGAGGACAAATGGTTGGTTGAAAAGTTCCCAAGATGGCTTGCGAAAGGGGTAAATTGTCACTATTAAAATAATTTATTCAAATATCTATGTAATGAGAGAACATTGTAGAAATTTGATCATAGAATAAGAGTTAATTGATTTCCTACTATATGGTTAGATTCCAAATATGGAAGTTGAACAAGTTGATGCTGATGTAATTACTCTTGCTAGAGGACCGCATAAGGTGGTTTCCACATATGATGGACTTATAATTAATGGTTTTAGGGTCCATACTAAAAAACTTGAGCAACATCGTAAGACTCAAAACAGTGGCGTGATGGTTTTTACTGACGGGAGAAACTATTATGGAAATTGCATTGAAATTATCGAGCTAAACTATTATGAAAGGTTTTGGGTTATTATGATTAGATGTGATTGGGTGAATATTAAATCTCCTAGGAGTATGAAGAAGGATGCTAATGGTTTTATTATGGTGAAATTTTCTAAGCTTATCAATACAGGGAATCGTGATTCGAACGATCCGTACATATTGGCTTCTCAAGCGAAATAAGTATTTTATGTTGAGGATGGCAAGAGTGAAGGATAGCTCCATGTTATCAGAGTAAAGCCAAGAGATTTGTTCAATTTAGGCATTGAAACCCCTGTAGAAGATGATGAATATCCGCAGTGTAATAATCATATTGTAACTTAATAATTTTAGTTTTAATTTGAACAGGAATGATGTTTTGAAGTGCAAAGATTTAGTGTAATTGACATTTTTAATGCAGTATAGCAGAATGAATTTCCCCTGTTTCTCCTTTTTCTATTTTTCTTTATGTATAAATTTTTAGAGTTCAATTTGCTGTTTTATTCAACCTGTTAATTCTCAAAAACAGTTGACTTTTAAAGTTTCATTCTTTTTTCATCTTGGTTCAGTTAATCATTTGCTCCATCTTACTCATAGGGGTAATGTCTATAATGATTTAGCAAGTCTGCATAATTTTTTTGACTGTTCTTGACGCAATTGAATCAACCGGTTCTTCATTGTATGCATGGTGGATTGGTATATATATTGACTGAGTTAGATTTTTTTACAAATTCACAAACATGTTTTTCCTCCTTGTGTTACATTTTAATGGTTAATACTTGAACCGTGCTATGAGAAATATCAGGTGGTAGAAGGGAGGCACTTGAATCTGGAAGAACTCATGTGGTTAGGCCCAAAGGTAGGCACCAAGAAACCGTAATTTGGTTACATGGCCTTCGTGATAATGCTTCAAAGTATTGCTTTTTAAAATTCCTACTTTTAGTTTTTGGGAAATAAATTTAACTTTACTTTCTTAACATTAGTAATTTAACTTATTTTATCTTAGGAAAATAAAACAATTTAATTTTCAAATTTCCCATTTCTCCTAAAGTGTCAAATACAAAAGGAAGAAATATTATATATGTATATTCTATTTGGTAGGTGTATGCATGTCTAGCTCTTCCCTTCCTTGAGAAGATTTAGCTTGCCTTTGATTCTTTTTAAAACTCAAGTATAGATTTTGATGAGACTCCATTATTCCGGCCATAACCCACCTAAAAGTTTCTAACGATTAAAGTTTTAATGAGATAGAGAATGACAGTATGCATTATATAATATTATAAACTGAATTAGCAATGGATTTTGATGTGTTATTTATCTAATTTATTTATTTAATTTTGATGTGCATCAAATGTTGTTGATGTAAAGAAACGAAGAAATCAAATATCTTAAAGCCATCTTCTTCCCTGTAAGAAAGAAACATTAAAGAAATCAAATACTTTACAACTAGGGTACATAGTAAATTTTGTTATGGTATTTTGATTTTTTTTAAGTATAAATTTAATTTATTTATGTGAGGTACATATTACTAATCATATTATAATTTGTTTAAGTTTGATGTGTTATTTGTTAATTTTAATTTATTTATAAAAATTAATTTTTTGGTTATTATTTTGAAAATTGAATAGAATATAAATTTATGTAAATATTCAAATATTTGCCTCTCTTTTGTTGTTTTGCTGGATATTTCCTTGGGCTGTTTTTATTTTTGGGCTATTTTTTTTGGGCTGTTTTTATTCAAATATGCAAATTTATTTACCGTTTTTGCTTTTTTTTTGGTTTTAATAGAATGTAGTACAGATTCTCCATCTTTTGACAAACCCTAAAATCTAAAATAAAAAGTAAGTCTTGCTCAGTTTACAGTAGGTTTCAAGTTTCCCAGGAGTAGGAAGTTTAAAATTCATATTTTCTCGATTTTTCCTCCTTCTCAAAACTTATGATTTTCTTTTTAATGTTGTGCTGGGTGCTTCGTCGTTAACCATCACCTGTTTGTTTTCTCGGAAAATGATTGGCAAAAGGCGAACATTAAAAGGTGTACGATTCTCTTCAAGGGGTTCTTCGACAGGTTCAAACGCCTTGGGAAGTGCTGCTACCGATAGTCAAAGCACGAGAGATGAAACTCTAACTCAATTAGTAGAGGGAGTACCTGCAACTCCGGCTGGTACATCCATTGGCTTCTGTTTGTTTTCTAGTTTTCATTTTGTTCACAATATACAGAGAAACAGGTAAATTTCGGCTTTAACTTTGTGTTTGGTTTTTTGCCCTACTGATCTTTCTATTTTTTTTTTGTTTTCTAGTTTACTTGCAATTACTGTTTTTATTCAAATATCTAATTAAATTTGAGCTTTACTAATTTTATTTGATTCTGATACATATTTTCCCTAGGTATAACAAAAGTGCAAAACTGTTATAAATTTTGAAAATTTCAATCTTTAAACTAAAAGTGTTTTTTGTTTTTCTTCATTTATCTTCCTAGAAAGTGCAAAATTTTAAAACATAATAATTTAAGTCGGTAATTTTACTTATTAAAGTGTTTTTAAAGCATTTGCTATTTTGAATAAGATAATATTACAAATATTTGATACTTTGATGTCTATGCATTAGTTAATATTTGATGTATGAATTATATATAAAGCAGAGTGAGTTCAATTTTTGCATGTTCTAATCCGTTCAATACTTTATCCTTGTATTTTGATGTATGGATTAGTTAATATTTGATGTATGGATTTATTTTATACACAAATAAAGGATACAAGCAAATAAAATGTAGTTGATCTTGCAAACATACATATGCGTATATAATTTTCTAGTTTGCAATTAAAACTATATGTTTGATCTTACAATTGAATGTTTTGCTCTGTGCTTCACGTTCGACCAGTTAGTGTTGTATTTTTAACTTCCAAAAACTCTGTTTCATCTTTTCTCTAATTGAAATGTAAATGATAATACTGTAAAAGTAATTCCATTGCATTAAAATAAAAAAATGCGACTTATAGTGTCGAAGAATTTTACATTCTCGGATATAGAGTTAGAAACCTTATAGTCTAATGCTAACATTTTTATTTGTTAGTTTGGCCTCATCGTAATATCAGCTACATGAGTAATTTTGTATTTTAAAATACTACATTGGTGGTGGAATTAATGAAAGTTCTTTGAACCAAAATAATAGAGGAACGGTGAATGGTGAGAGCATAAGTATAAGATATAATTTACAAGCAGTGGTAAAATAAGAAAAGAAAAGGTATAGCTATTTAAATGTAGATAAAGAGAATAATAAATAAAGAAAAGGTATAGCTGTTTAAATGGTGAGAGCATAATTATAACATGAGCGTATTATGTGTTTTTTGTGATAAATAAAATCTTTTATTATGCTTTTATATAATTAAGAGTGGTTTTTTTTCTTTTTTTACATATACACAATTTGCTCCTGTATCGTATTTATTTTTTCACATTGATACATAATTTTTTTTTCATTTTTCATATCTAAAATATAATTGTTACTTTTGACAGAGGCTACTAAGGGTACTAAGAGAAAGCAAGAGCCTACAAACATGAAAGATATATGGAATCTTCAACCTGGAACTCGTATAGTAGTAGATACCAACCAATATGGCCAGCCTATTGGGAAGGAAGCGTCCAAATTGGCTGAATTTCTCGGTACAATTGCAAGGACTGGTTCTATATGTCCTTTGAATACAAAACATTGAAAACATCTTCCTAAATATGTGTTGGAAAACATATTGGCAATCGTTCATGTATGTAGTACATAACCATTTTCTAATTTAATGTATTGCAATAATTTTGCATTATTTGAAATTGTATGTAATGAGTACTTGTTACATTATTTTATTATACGTGTAGGAAAAGTTTGATCTCCAAGGTAAGGTGGAGGACTCGGACATCCTCTCACATGTTGGAAAACTTCGGAAGGAGTTTAAATCGACTTTGAAAACTAGATACTACAAAGAGATGGTCCAAGAAGGTCGACCGATTCAAGAAATATACGAAACAATCCTCCTGGTGTGCATGATGATCAATGGAAGTGGCTAGTGGAGCGATGGGGAACACCACAAGCTGTGGTATGCACTTTTATTAGATTAAATGTCCCATTTTTCCTACTTCCACTTACGGTATGATCAAAGTAGTGCATAAATGCATGATTTGTTGAATGAGGCATAATAAACTTAGTTTTCCTATTACTCTCATATTTTTTCTTATTAATTTAAACAATAGGCACAATCAGAAAAGGCGAAAGAATCCCGAACAAAGGTGCGTTATGCACATACTGCTGGTCATACTGGATATGCAACCCTCAATGCATAGTTTGTAAGTATTACATATTAATAAATATGTAACTTATATTAATTATTCTGTGCTCATTGGTGAATAATGTTAACAACTATTGTTTTGTTGTATAATAGGCTAAGAATGAAGGCCGTGAACCCTCACGTTTGGAGCAGTTTAGATTTCAACACTTGCGCAAAGATAGGAGTGACAAATTGAGCAGTGAGGCAACACAACAAGTTTATGTAAGAAACAAATGGTTATTATTTATTTATTTATATTTATTTTGACATCAAATTTTTTTTTTCAAAATAGATTTTTTAATTAAAGATAACTGTAGGATGAAGCATGCAAGATGATTAAAGACTCCATGCCAACACTTGAGAGTTCTTTCACACCTCAAGATAATACTGAATTAGAAAACGAGGTCTATACACAAGTGTTCGGCCCTGAAAAGGATGGAAAAATGTTGGGATATGGACGTGGGATGACCAAATCCAGGTTGTTTGGCTATGGGTCAGTTACCCGAGGAAGCCAATCTACATCGTCCATCAGTACAATGATTGAAGAGATGAGCGCTAAACATGTCCAGCAAATACAAATAATTCAAGCCGAACAAGCAGTTCGAGAGAAAACTCTACTCGAGGAAGCAGAATCTCGATTTTGTATGGAGGCTGGAGAGCGAGAAGCTCATTTGATAGCTGAGGCAGAAGAAAGATTTATGAAATTAACTAAAATTCGAGAGGCAAAGTTCATGGAAATGTTGGATGCTCGTGACAAAAAGTATAAGGCTCTCATCGATGAGTGCATGGCAAAGGGAATTTCAAGTAAGTACAAGGTTTTTCATAATAAGCATAGTAATTAAGGTGACTATTTTATAACTAGATTGTCAATAAGTTTGTTAATGGTTTAATAGACATTGATTGTTGTAATTGAATGCTATGTTCTTATTTGATGTCTTCATTGCTTGCTCAACTAATAATTACTGGATGTACTGATGAAAACTCTTTATTTAGCTTCAATTTATGGTTCTTTGGTTAATATTAAAATATTATTCTCATGTGTTCATGTTGTTTCTCATCTAACTTGTATAAATAGAAAATGTACATTGCTATTTTTTGCAGTTGAATTTCAAAGTAGCGGACTTGATGATAAAGCCTTCAGTTCGGATGATGATGAATGAGGCTTATTGCATATTATGTATTATATATATATGTTATAGTGGTTGATGAATGCAATTGTCTCATAATTTTTTGGTGTCATCGGAATCAAGTTGACAACATGTGGCAGCCTATTGACTGCTTTTATTAAGATTTTGTATAATTTTTTGATGTCATATGAAATAGGTTGAGAATATGCTCGCAACATGTTGACAACTTCTATTAGGATTTTGTATATAAATTACTAACTGCATTATTCAATGATAATTTTGTATTTATATGATCATTTTATGTTAATTAATTGTTCAATTAATATTGACTCAAACTTTTCCACACCCAATACATACAAATTTGCTCGTATTTCACCAAAATAGGCTCTTAAAAATCGGGGAAAACGTCGTAAAAAATAATCATACATGAGGCAAAGATCTATTCCAACATTTTCAAGTTGCATTGGAAAAGGTCTATCCCAACCTTTTTAGGGTTGCTGTAAACAGGTCTATTTCAACATTTTTAACGTTGTCTTAGACAGGTCAATCCCAACCTTTGCTAAAAGTTGCCTTATATAAGATATATACCAACGTTTTTAAGGTTACTTTAGAAGAATCTATCGCAACCTTTTTAACGTTGCTTTAAACAAGTCTATCCCAACCTTTTTTTAAGATTGCCTTAGACAATGTCTATTCTAACATTTTTAAAAGGTTGCCTTAAACATGCGTATCCCAACCTTTCCTAAAGGTTGCCTTAGACAAGATCTATCCCAACTTTTTTAAGAAGTTGCTTTAGATAAAGTTTATACCAATTTTTTTAAGGGTTGCTTTAGACAAGGCCTATCGCAACCTTTTTAAGGTTGCCATAGACTGATCTATCCCAACTATTCTTAAAAGTTGCCTTAGACAAGAACTATACCAACCTTTTTATAGTTGCCTTATACAGGTTTATAACATCGTTTTTCAAAGGTTGGTCTTGAGTAGGTCTATACCAACTTAATTTAAAGGTCGGCATTGACTAAGACTTTCACAACTTTTCAATAAGTGTCGGCTTATGTTGACTTATACCGGCGCTTTTTCAAAAGTGTCGCGAAGCCTATACCAGCTGCACTATATACAACCTTTTTGGAAGCGTCGCGAAGCCTATGCTAACCTTTTTTGCGTCGTCTTAGGTCAAAAAAAGTGTCGTATTAGGGCATTTTTTACGTAGTGTTCTACCTTTAAACTATTTCGGTCTTTTGACTCAGTTTCGTTCCAAAAATAGATACTCAGAAAACCACATTGTCACACTCAAAAACTGGGTTAAGAGAATCAAGTAAATAAATCGGGAGTAAGTGAACTGAAAACTGTAATTAGATTAGATAATTAAATAATAAAAAATTAATTAAATAAAATATTAAAATAATTAGAATTAATATTTGGTGTCCAAGAACTAATTTGGTAAAAATAGATTTTAAAAGCGAGGCTTGATTTGAAAATAATTTTGAAATTGATTTTAATTGAAAAATAAAGACTTATTTTAAAAAAGAAGAAACTAGAGGTGGTTAAATGAGCAATGACCCAATTTTTAAAAATGAGTTGCCTATTTAACAACTCCACGTCTCCTTCCCTCCTATTTTTCATCTTCTTTAAAAATTTGTCAAACATCAAATGAAAACTTTTCTCTTAAAATTAGTTCATCCTTTTTTATTCCTAAACTTTCTAAACATAAAATCTCTTTTTCTATTTTGAAGAAAACTCATGTTTTCATCTTTAAAATCCTTAAGAGATCTTCACATGTTTTAGCTCTAATTAGCTCCATAGCTCATCAATTTTACAAAATTGAGGTGAGATTCTAACTTTTTATGATTAAACTAAGTGAGTTGTTATTTCAATTTGATATTTAAATGATTTAATTAAGATCTAATATATTACTTGATTTTAAGTTGATTTTTTGCTTGAAAATGGTAGATCTTGTATTTCTTGACTAAACTTTGGTTTTGAAGTGATTTATAACTAATTTTAATCTAATTAAAGGTATTTGATCTTAATTTAAAAAATTCTTAATGAATTTAAGTAAACTGAATATTTTTCCCTTTTCAAAAGATCACATAAGCTTGAATTTTCCAAAAAAAATTAAATCGATAAAATTGGGTAAAATTGATGGTTTAGATATGTAATTAGTTGATATTTACGATGAATGAAGTTGAAATCTAAGCTTAGAAGTAAAATTTGAGTGGTTAAACACCTATCACGGCAAAACTAGTTAAATTTTCGGTCTAGAGGTTAATACGCTTTGATCTATGATTTTGAAATGATTTTATTGTGTTTGTTATTGTTAGTAATGTATTTGTAATATATCTGAGGTTTATGAAAAGTTTCAATTCATTTGGGAGCCTCCACAATCAATGACAAAGGCAAATAAAAGCTTACTTGAGCATGGTAATTGAAGCAATAGTTGCTAAGATGAGTGGTTTGATATATTGCATTTAAACTTCAGAATGCAGGCTAAGGTAACATATGCAAACCCCTCCTTAATTATTATGTGAACCTTGATTTCTCTTGGTGCAAACTGAAAATATGAAAATATACACATTTTTTCATGCCCTTTTTAACCCCAATTCATGCAAATTCGTAGTAATTCTTGTCGAAAAATATATAATAATTATAAAATAATTAAATTGTACTTAAATTATTGACATGTTTAATCTTAATTAATTTTATAATAAATTTTGATTAATTTTGATCATTTTCGACAGATTTGCATAAAGGGCAAAATTTGGCTCGATAGACATTACTAGAAGCACAAAACTGAGAAGCGATTTTTGAAGCATCAAGGCATATTAATTTTTCAACCAAAGGTGGTCCAAATTATGAATATTATTTCATAATATAATTAATTTTAATTTTAATCCAATTTATTTTGGGTTAAATAATTATTATTAATTAATTATGAAAAGAGGCTCAGTTGAGCTAAACCGAGAAAACCGATCCAATCGAGCACTGGGCTGCCCAAAACCGTCCCACATGCTGACCCAATCAGCTTGTTTTGCTGATTATTTGGCTTGCAAAACAGCTCTTAAAGACTACTTAAATTTACATTCAAACCCTCCACTTATCATGCCTTCCTAGATTTACCCTTACATTAAAATAGCAAGTTTGAAACCTTCAAACTTGCTACATGTGTGACCGGTCATGGGAGGACTCTATGGCTGCTGATTTTTGCTATTTTTAGCAGCATACTTAACCTATAAATACCTTCTTTGGCTGCTCATTTCAAATAGATCTCAAACTCATTCATTTCTTCACTTCTCTCTCACTTTTCTCTCTTCATTCCCTTCCATTGTTATTCATTTTCTTCCCCATTCCTTTGTCGATTTCACCTCTTGAAAAAGAGTTCTTCAAGAACCATTTGGAGCAGCATTCAAGTGTTTGTGGAAGCCTTAGTTCAACAAGAACAAGCGGAGAAGGAGGAGATGAGCAAACTAGTCAAGCCTTGGTGAAACACCGGATTTGATTCTTGTTCCTTATTGTTTTAATTTTATTGTTGTTATGAACATGTCTATGAATATTTGTGGTGTTTATATGTTTAAATTAATTAATATGACTTAAATTTAATTCGTGTTAGGTTAATTGCATTTTGTCCACTTAATTTATTAAAATTGTGTTTGTGTTGTTATAGGCCTCGGTAAGATGTTTGATTAAGTAAACCATGACTAAGTTATTCTTGCATTACAATTGTGAGGTAACTTATGAATTAATTATTTAAACGAATTGAAATTGTAATTAATTGACACGATACTTAATCAGTGCATGTTTAATCATCTAAGGTAGTTGAGGGTTAAATTAGCAACGGTATCTAAAGATACATTAGCCTTGCATAACATGCAAGATTATTGTGATTAAACTGTTTCAAGGTAGAAATACATTGTTACCTCACATAATATTTTATGTGCTTATGAGATTGAATTAATTGTTCGAATTGGAATAGAGATATGTACAAAAGATTATTTTAATTTCATAGGTATGTATATGCATGAACACATTTGCTTATTAAAATTTGTTTAATCGGTTGAATTGACGTAGAGATATAGTCAAGAGATACATGGATTTTGGTAGGTAAGTATGTTCATGAGTTAGCAAATTATTGTTCATAAGTTAGCAAATTACCGAGTTATCGTGAATTTTGTAACATCCTGATTTTCAGGTTTTCGTAATTTCTGAGAATTTGGTAAGTTTTTAAAATTTGGTATTTGGAGTTAAAATTCATAGTTGGAATATGTAAATGGGCCTATGGAAGGCCCACGTGCTAGCCAAAACCCGGAAGAATTTTTAAATTTTGGGCTTAAGGAGTTAGGGGCATTGGATAGGTGGCCTTATTAAAAGACGATGGTAAAATGTAACACAAGAGAGCCCTTGGCAAAGTGGCTAAGTGACGCTACTAAGGAGCTAAAAAAGTGGCGTGTAAGTGGTTGAAGAGAGCCAAGGTTCGATTCTCTAAGCTGGCAATTGTGGTGTTCTTTTTTTGTCTTGAGCAGGCATGAGTTGGAAGTTGAATGAAACTCTGTTGGAGAGAGTTTGAATCAGTCAAACACATGGATTAAGGAGTGATAAGGGGAGAGATTTTGAGGATTTGGAGAGAAGCTAAGAGTTGGCCGAATAGTGGGAATTGGAGAGGGGATTTCGGCAGAGGAGTATTTGGCTAGTATTTCGGCATTTAGGAACTTAGTTGTGTCGTTTTCTTCTGTGTAAACACCATAGGATTATTCTTTTCTTCTCTTTTTCTTCTCTAGCCGAAAATACCACCCTTTCCATCCATTTTTTTCTTTCCTTTTTCTTTTCTGAAACCAATCTATTATTCCCTTCTTTTTAACTACTACTTCCTTTCTATCTTCACCTTTCCCGAATAGCCAAGAGCTGAATCTTTTTGAAGGTTGGTTGTGGTCAATTTCTTCTTCTGCTAAACTCTAAACAGTACACAAGGAAGACTGTGGTAAGCATTCATACTCTAACCTATTCAGTAGTAAATATTAAGAAAAGCCGAAACCCCCTATAGTTTAGGGGGGCTATCATTTTGAGGTATAGGCCTTACTAGGCCTTTTTCACTTGATTTTTATGGTTTGTGTAGTGAAATAGATAACTTTGGAGGAGCAGCAAGGCTTGGGGTATCGACTTGGATAAGCTTGAATCGTATCATCGGACCCGGTGAAGGTAAGTGACCTATGGCCATTAGGGGTTCTTTGGCCGAATAAGGTAAGGTGGATTTTGGGTTTGATAAGCATGAATTGTGCGCTAAGAATGGTGATACTTAATTGTAGGTTGTCGTGGGAGACTCTGTTAGCAAACGTCACAAAACAGGTGTGTAACAACCCTCGTAGTAGCTTAGCCTAATATTCGCAGAAAAGCCGAAATGTCAAAATTTCAGCATTTCGGGAACTTGAGATTTTGCATGTGGTTTTATATGTGATAAAAACAATATGATCGGTGTTTGGATCGATGGAACAGGTAAGACCGCAATTCTGTGCACGACGGTAGGTTGGGCCTCAATGGGCTAAAATTAGACCCAATGGGATTCCGAGCCCATTTGGGTAAAATTCATAGAAAATGGAACTTGGATAAATTTCATGTTAACACGGTTAGTTCTGTTGTAAAAATTGGGTTAAGAGGGGTAAAAGGGCTAAATCGGCATTCGTGGGGCCCATTAGGGGTTTTAGGCCCAAAAGCCCTAATTTGATAAAGTGCGTTAAAATCACTGTTTAAACACTTGAGAATATTGATAATTGTTAATGAACGTGGATAGCCCATAATATTTGGTAAATTTACGAAATTACCCCTATAATATGGAAAATGACTATTTTGCCCCTAGGTAAAAATGACCATTATACCCCTAGGGTTTAATTATGAATATGATGCATGAGGTATTGATTTACATGATATGACATGATATGTACATGATATGTTAGAACATGCACATGTTATGTTATGATATACTCATTATATGCATGGGATGGGTTTTTGATATAAATAGAGGAAGTGCGAAAAGGGCTTTGCCCCAGTTTATCAAAAAGGGCTTTGCCCCAGTTATTAAAAGAGGCTAGGCCTCCAGTTATATGATAAAGCAAACAGTCTTTGCCGATGGAGAGTTTGGTTGGGTGGGTTGAGTTATTCCCCACATGGAGAGCTTGGTTAGAACGGGTGGAGAGTAGCAGATGGTGGGTTGAGTAGTCTCCCCAAATGGGTTTGCATACATCCATTAATATTACATGTGGCATTAAAATGGGCCTATGGGCCATACTGTTTGCAGTGAAGGCTTTGGCCCAGTAACATGATTAATGAGAAGGCTTCGGCCCAGTATGCTGGTATTAGGTTAGGCTCTGAAAGGGGCTTGTTACACACTGAGTTTCCAAACTCACCCCCTTTCCTTATCTTTGCAGGTGAGTCATGATGTGGAGACTTGGAGCTGGAGGGGATTTAGAGTGGCCATGGTGATCGCTTTTGGACTTTGCAATAAGTAACCGGTTCTTTTTTTTGTTTATCTTAACTATTAATACTATTTTTTTTGGGATGTAATAAGGCCATTTTATCTATTTTTCTGGGATTATTTTTTATTTTTAATAACTTTATATTTCTCTAATAATAATTCAAAATGGGCTAGAATTAGGGCACGTTTTCAAAATGTTATTCGTTTTCAAAATAACACAACGTTAGAACTAATCGGTTTATCAAAAATATCTACTTAAAGGAATTTCAACTCGTTTACCAAAGTGTGGCAATGGTTGTGGGCATGTCTAGGATTGGATCCAATCGAGAGCTTGGTACTTAAGCAGCCTTCATGGCTCACCTCCTCTGTTTCAGATACCTACCTGGTGCACAGCTTCCGTTCACTTTATGAACTTAGCAAAGACTATCTTTTAAAACACTAAGAAGGACGTTGAAAGAGGCATGAGTTTTTTTAAAAACTTCAATGTGATACGTCGGATCCGGCCATAACGTCTGGGCCGGGTTTGGGATGTTACATTTAGTGGTATCAGAGCCAGATTGCAATAACTCGGCTGTGGGTTTCTAAATAGGTTAAAATCAAAAATTTCAAACAAAGGTATTTTAAATCAAATTTTAGGAAATTTCTATATCATGTGACCAAATACATATTTTCAAGTTTTAAATGGTTTGGAGAAAGACGTGGCACACTGAATCCCCGGCACCAAGTCTGTAAGTACACTTTCTTTTACACCATGTGATATTGATATGATGTTATAGATAGAACTGAGACCCTACTATGATACTTTAAGTAGGGTAGAACTGTAAGACAGTAGGATTGAGACTGTAGCTAGGCTACGATGTTCCGAGAACAAACCCTGAACTACTATATTTCCATAAAATATCTTGTAATAAACAGCTGAAATATTAAACTAATGTCATAAAATTCGTAATCAGATAATTCGATATGAGTACAAGGGGAACTCGTGGACGAGGCTGCGGATGTGGTCGCGGAAGGGTGTAAGCTGAATCTTCATCCTCAGGGCATAGGCCAGCTGAGGAGGCATTCGTGCCACAGGGAACTAAGACTGGGTCATATGATCGGGCTGCAGGGGACGATCCTTTGTCCCAAGCGATGTTAAGGGTCTTGGAAAAGGTTGCTGGAGCTAGCACCGGGATAGTGAATAGGGGATCCATCTCTGAGCGACTCCGGGCTAACGGAGCAGAGGCTTTTAGGGGCGTATCTGGAGTAGCCCCAAACGTGGCTGAATATTGGCTAGAGGCGACAGAGCAGATTATGGACGACCTGGATTGCTCTATGGAGTAAAAGCTGAAGGGGGTCGTGTCGTTACTACGAGATGAGGCATACCGGTGGTGGATCACTGTAAGGGAGAGTACCCCGATCGAACGAGTAATCTGGGAACTATTCAAGAGTGTTTTTAAGGGAAGGTATGTTGAAGCTAATTATGTGGATGCCCGTCGAAAGGAATTTTTGAATCTAGCTCAGGGCAATAAGACTGTTGCAGAGTATGAGGTAGAATTCTTGAGGTTGAGTCGATATGCTAGCGGGATAGTTGCGACCGAATATGAACACAGTGTTCGATTCGAAGATGGCCTCCGCGATGAGCTTAGGGTGTTGATAGCTCCACAGAGGGAGCGTGATTTCGTTGCATTAGTGGAGAAGGCTAAGATAGCCAAGGAAGTAAAATGAACCGAATGGCAGAATCGTGAGAGGGATCGATCCAGATTCAGGAGGGATTCTGGACCCACGGGTGCTACAAATAGAAATGTTAAAAGAGCTAGAATGGAGGAACCAGTTCGACCAGCTCCGGTTAATACTTTTAGACTGCAAGCTTGCAAGGATTGTGGTAGAGCGTATATGGGGGAGTGCTGGAAACAAACTAGGGCATGTTTTCGATGTGGGTCAAAGGAACATAAGTTCAGAGAGTGTCCTCGGAGAGCAGCTTAGGATCAAGCTGCGAAGCAAAGAGGTGTCCAACCGCAGCGAGGAGGATCACCACCACACAGAGGCCGTGGGCAAGGTAGAGGTGGCAATGGTAATGGACGAGGACGTGGGCACTGGCGTGGAGTCTTGGACATCTTTGGCTCGATAGCAGGCGTTGGTTTATACTGCACGGCGTCGTGAGGAGGGTGATGCTCCTGATGTTATAATCGGTATGTTCCTCATTCATAGCAAGCCTTACACTGCTTTGATTGATGTGGGTTCCACTCACTCGTATGTTGCTTGTGATGTATCTGGGGCATTGGGTGTGCTTCCTGAGGAGACTGTGAGTGGGGTATTAGTGATAAGTCCTTTGGGACACTCGGTTAAGGTAGATAAACTCTTTAGGGAGGTGCCTTTAGTGACACAAGGTAGGATATTTATGAGAGATTTGATGGAGCTGTCATTTGGGGAATTTGATCTTGTTTTGGGAATGGACTGGCTAACTAAGCATAGGGCAACGTTGGATTGTCCTGTTAAGAGAATGGTGCTAAGAACTACCGAGGATGAAGAGATAATGGTCATAGGGGAGCGAAGGAACTATTTGTCCAATATTGTCTCGGCTTTAAGGGCTGATAAGTTGATTCGGAAAGGTTGTGAGGCGTTTTTAGCATTCGTGAGTTAAGCTGAACCTGAGGGATGACTGCGGAGTCAGTTAAGACCATCAAAGAATTTCAAGATGTATTTCCGGAAGAACTTCCTAGACTACCTTCGAATAGAGAAGTTGAGTTTGGAATCGACTTGTTACTTGGAAAGCTCCAGTGTTCATTGCACCTTATAGGATGGCACCAAAGGAGTTGGTGGAACTGAAGGCTCAGATTCAAGAACTGTTGGATAGAGGGTTTATAAGACCAAGTGTTTCTCCGTGAGGTGTACCAGTGTTGTTCGTAAAGAAGAAAGATGGGACAATGCGGATGTGTATTGATTATCGGTAGCTGAACAAACTGACGATCAAGAACAAGTATCCTTTGCCAAGAATCAACGATCTGTTCGACCAACTGAAAGGAGCCTTGGTATTTTCTAAGATTGACCTTCGGTCAGGATATCATCAGTTGAGAGTTAAAGAAGGAGATATTCATAAGACGACATTCAGAACTCGATATGGTCATTACAAGTTTTTGGTTATACCCTTTGGTCTGACTAATGCTCTGGCAGCATTCATGAATTTGATGAATCGGGTATTTTAGCCGTACTTGGATCAGTTTGTAGTCGTTTTTATCGATGATATCTTAGTGTACTCGAAAACAGAAGAGAAGCATGATGAGCATCTTTGTATTGTGTTGCAAGTGCTAAGGGAAAGGCAACTTTATGCAAAGTTCAGTAAGTGTGAGTTTTGGTTGAGTGAAGTAACTTTCTTGGGGCATGTTGTGTCTGCTGAGGGGATCAAGGTAGACCCTCGGAAGATTGAGGCGATTTTGGAGTGGAAGCCACCGAGGTCGGTAACAGAAATCCAGAGTTTTCTGGGGTTGGCAGGTTATTATCGAAGACTTGTGGAAGGATTTTCTGTGTTGGTAGCGCCGTTAACGAAACTTATAAGGAAGGGAGCACCATTTGTTTGGACAAATAAGCAGCAAGTGGCTTTTGAAAAGTTAGAGAAGGTTCTGACTGAGGCACCAGTATTGATTCAGCCAGAGTCTGGTAAAGATTTCACTGTGTATAGTGATGCGTCACATGTAGGTTTGGGCTGTGTGTTGATGCAAGAGGGCAAAGTGGTCGCTTATACTTCACGACAGCTTAAGCCTCATGAGGTAAACTATCTTACTCATGACTTGGAGTTGGCAGCGGTGATTTTTGCACTTAAGATATAGATTCACTACTTGTATGGGGAGAGATGCATTATCTATATGAATCATAAGAGTCTTAAGTACTTGTTGACTCAAAAGGAGATGAATCTTAGACAACGAAGGTGGATAGAGTTGTTAAAGGACTACGACTATTCAATTGAGTACTATCTAGGTAAGGCAAATGTCGTGGCTGATGCATTGAGTCATAGAACTGTGGCGGAATTGAAGGCAATGGTTGCTCGTTTAATCTTGTATGACGATGGGAGCTACTTGGGAGTCCGAAGAGGTGATGCGTCAACAATATCCTCAACTGTTTGGATCAAGTAAAATTTTGAGGCCGAAATTTCTTTAAGGAGGGTAGAGTTGTAACATCCTGATTTTTGGGTTTTCGTAATTTTTGAGAATTTGGTAAGTTTTTAAAATTTGGTATTTGGAGTGAAAATTCATAGTTGGAATATGTAAATGGGCCTATGGAAGGCCCACGTGCTGGCCAAAACCCAGAAGAATTTTTGAATTTTGGACTTAAGGAGTTAGGGGTGTTGGATAGGTGGCCTTATTAAAAGACGAGGGTAAAATGTAACACAAGAGAGCCCTTGGCAAAGTGGCTAAGTGACGCCACTAAGGAGCTAAAAAAGTGGCGTGTAAGTGGTTGAGGAGAGCCAAGGTTCGATTCTCTAAGTTGGCAATTGTGGTGTTCTTTTTATGTCTTGAGCAGGCATGAGTTGGAAGTTGAATGAAACTCTGTTGGAGAGAGTTTGAATCAGTCAAACGCATGGATTAAGGAGTGATAAGGGGAGAGATTTTGGGGATTTGGAGATAAGCTAAGAGTTGGCCGAATAGTGGGAATTGGAGAGGGGATTTCGACAGAGGAGTATTTGGCTAGTATTTCGACATTTAGGGACTTAATTGTGCCGTTTTCTTCTGTGTAAACACCATAGGATTATTCTTTTCTTCTCTTTTTCTTCTCTAGCCGAAAATACCACCCTTTCCATCCATTTTTTTCCTTTTCTTTTCCGAAACCAATCTACTATTCCCTTCTTTTCAACTACTACTTTCTTTCTATCTTCACCTTTGCCGAATAGCCAAGAGCCGAAACTTTTTAAAGGTTGGTTGTGGTCAATTTCTTCTTCTGCTAAACTCTAAACAATATATAAGGAAGACTGTGGTAAGTATTCATACTCCAACCTATTCAGTAGTAAATATTAAGAAAAGCCGAAACCCCCTATAGTTTAGGAAGGGCTATCGTTTTGAGGTATAGGCCTTACTGGGCCTTTTTCATTTGATTTTTATGGTTTGTGTAGTGAAATAGATAACTTTGGAGGAGCAGCAAGGCTTGGGGTATTGACTTGGATAAGCTTGAATCGTATCATCGGACCCGGTGAAGGTAAGTGACCTATGGCCATTAGGGGTTCTTTGGCCGAATATGGTAAGGTGGATTTTGAGTTTGATAAGCATGACTTGTGCGCTAAGAATGGTGATACTTAATTGTAGGTTGTCGTGGGAGACTCTGTTAGCAAACGTCACAAAACAGGTGTGTAACAACCCTCGTAGTAGCTTAGGCTAATATTCGCAGAAAAGCCGAAATGCCAAAATTCCAGCATTTCGGGAACTTGAGATTTTTCATGTGGTTTTAGATGCGATAAAAACGATATGATCGATGTTTGGATCGATGGAACAGGTAAGAGCGCAATTCTGTGCACGACGGTAGGTTGGGCCTCAATGGGCTGAAATTGAGCCCAATGAGATTCCTTTCCCATTTGGGTAAAATTGATAGAAAATGGAACTTGGATAAATTGCATGTTAACACGGTTACTTCTGTTCTAAAAATTGGGTTAAGTGGGCTAAATCGGCATTCGTGGGGCCCATTAGGGGTTTAGGGCCCAAAAGCCCTAATCTGATAAAGTGCGTTAAAATCACTGTTTAAACACTTGAGAATATTGATAATTGTTAATGAACGTGGAAAACCCATAATATTTGGTAAATTTATGAAATTACCCTTAAAATTTGGAAAATGACTGTTTTGCCCCTAGGTAAAAATAACCATTATACCCTTAGGGTTTAATTATGAATATGATGCATGAGGTATTGATTTACATGATATGACATGATATGTACATGATATGTTATAACATGCACATGTTATGCTATGATATACTCATTATATGCATGGGTTGGGTTTTTGATATAAATGGAGGAAGTGCGAAAAGGGCTTTGCCCCAGTTTATCAAAAAGGGCTTTGCCCCAGTTATTAAAAGAGGCTAGGCCTCCAGTTATATGATAAAGCAAAACATGTCTTTGCCGATGGAGAGAGTTTGGTTGGGTGGGTTGAGTTATTCCCCACATGGAGAGCTTGGTTGGTACGGGTGGAGAGTAACGGATGGTGGGTTGAGTAGTCTCCCCAAATGGGTTTGCATACATCCATTAATATTACATGTGGCATTAAAATGGGCCTATGGGCCATACCATTTGCAGTGAAGGCTTTGGCCCAGCAACATGATTAATGAGAAGGCTTCGGCCCAGTAACCATTAAACGAAAGTCTTCGGCCCAGTATGCTGGTATTAGGTTGGGCTCTGAAAGGGGCTTGTTGCACACTGAGTTTCCAAACTCACCCCCTTCCTTATCTTTGCAGGTAAGTCTTGATGTGGAGACTTGGAGCCAGAGGGGATTTAGAGTGGCCATGGTGATCGCTTTTGGACTTTGCAGTAAGTAACCGGTTCTTTTTTTTGTTTATCTTAACTATTAATACTGTTTTTTTAGGATGTAACAAGGCCATTTTATCTATTCTTCTGGGATTATTTTTATTTTTAAGAACTCTATATTTTTCTAATAATAATTCAAAATGGGCTAGAATTAGGGCACGTTTTCAAAATGTTATTCGTTTTCAAAATAACACAACATTACAACTAATCGGTTTATCAAAAATATCTACTTAAAGGAATTTCAACTCTTTTACCAAAGTGTGGTAATGGTTGTGGGCATGTCTAGGATTGGATCCAATCGAGAGCTTGGTACTTAAGCAGCCTTCATGGCTCACCTCCTCTGTTTCGGATACCTACCTGGTGCACAGCTTCCGTTCACTTTATGAACTTAGCAAAGACTATCTTTTAAAACACTAAGAAGGACGTTGAAAGAGGCATGAGTTTTCTTAAAAACTTCAATGTGATACGTCGGATCCAGCCATAACGTCTGGGCCGGGTTTGGGGGTTACAAATTTATTCTTAATAATATAAACATGAGTTTAATAATTCTAAGTTAATAAATGTAATTAATCTAGCACAATTATGCCATCTTGATTAAAACCATCTTTTGAAATCGTGCATTGAAACTTTTATTTTATTTATTTTACTTAGTTAAAATCCTAGTTTTTAATCACCTCCTCAAATCAAAATATTTTTCTTCACCAAAGTGTTTTTAAAATTTCATTCATAAATAATTCTTTTCACAGTCCCTGTGGGTACGATAACTTGACATTTACTTATCACTTTATTACTTGTTGCGATTGTGTACACTTGCACATTTCCGTCGTTCCACAAACCATTGCAAATTTGTTTCAGTGTAGGGTATGCATGCTGTGCGATTTTAATGAGTCAAATGCATGAATTTAAAATGTGAATGTAATTTTAGGAATAAAATAGGCAAGTCATAACTTTAAACTCTGGAATTTGACATCACAAGTGTATGAAATTATATACTTAAAGGTTGCGTGCGTGTGTGTGTGCGCGTGCATATTAGTAGGAGTGAGCAATTGCATGAGCTATTGTACTAATAAATAGGTACGTATATAATATAAATATGTGTGCATGGTCTTGTTATAAATATAATATATATAAATATGAGTAAAAAGGTCATGTTATATATATAATACCTATATATGCGTGGGTTTTGTTATATATATAAAATATATGTGTTTATGGTTCTGTTATATATATAGAATATATATATGCGTGTAGGGTTTTATTATATAATATATATGCGTTTAATGATTATATATGTGTAGGGGAATTACTTTATATAATATATATACCTAGCACCTAGAATGTGCTGAAATTTGATGTGATGGAGGGTTTTAAATAGAAACGTATATATATAATATATTTATGCGTCTTGTTATATATAATATATATGTGTAAAAAGGTCTTGTTATATATATATATAATATATCTGTGGATGGGTTTTGTAATTTTTGAGAAATAATATAAAAAATAATAATGTGAACTCTTTTAACATGCGGATTTTATTGATAATGTGTATATCTATGCATGCACGAATCAATATGTGAATTATGAGCTCTATGATAATGCAAGCTTTGATTAGTGTAGAATTATATTATCATGAAATTTTAGGTACGAGGTCAATTGTAGTGCGAGCCAATTATATTTGTGTACTGTGTTATATTGTGAACCATGTTAACTTGGCAAATTATATTATTAAGGCCAACTATGTTAATTTGGTGATCTGTAATAATATGGCGAACTGTATTAATTTGCCAAACTATGTATTGTGAGATTTTAAGTTGTATTGTATATAAGCTAAGCTGTTGCGTGTCCTATGCTAAATAAAATATGATAACAATGATTTATATGAGCTATGTCATGAATGATATGTGAACTGTGTTATGTGTGCAATATATTTTGCATGAAAGTTATATTATTTGTGAACCGTGCTCTATTGTGAATTGTGAATTGCAAATTGTGTTATAACGCTCTGCTTAATTGTGAGCGCTATTATACCGAATATTGTGAATGTGTTAAAGAGATATGTTGGCATTGTGACCTTATGGAGCCAATGGATATAGTTGGTATGCCATAGGATTATGACAACTCACCCTCATTATTGCGATGGGAATTGTGCCCGGAGATAGCGTTGGAGAGATAAGGGAATGTCGAGCATACCTCTATTCAACAGAGACAGCGCAGGGCTCTATGTCGGAAGTGTTCGAGAGTGTGAGTATTCGTGCTACACTTATATTAGAGAAAACGTAGGGCTTTTTGAGTCCAAAAGTGAGGCGTTATAATGAGATCCATTTATCTAATGTGTGGTGATAGAGTCTCCCCTATATGTTTCATAATCATGAAAATGCAAATTTATCATTATTTGAAATATATGAATTATAATGAAGTATGAACTGCTATTTTGCATGCATTGTTATTCGGTATGAACTGATATTTCATATGAACTATTATTTTGCATGAGCTGTCATTTGGTATGAACTATTATTTTATATAAACAGATATTTGATGCGAATTAATAATTTATGTGATCTTCCCATTTTATGCAAATTACTTATTATATGTGCACTGTTAATTGTATGAGAACTGTTGTGTCATGTGAGCTATTATTATGTGTAGACCATAATAATATGTGAACCATTATATTATGTCACCCTTTAACCTGTGCTGCCAAAGGGTGGATTAGGCAAGCGAAAGCTGTTTCCTAAAGTTCTTCTATTATTTCCATTAGTGTTCCTTCGAAATATTGAATTGAAGTAGTTGAACACAATGTCGGATAATATTTTGATTTGGAATTTTATTTCCCAGCCCATGAGCTAAATCTTAAAGGGTTGGGATTACTATCGATAAATCCTTAAATAGTTTTTATGGATGCAGTATATCTCTAATTTACTTTACTGTTTCATTTGATTTTTCTTTTTTCTTAATTAAAATGCGAACAATCTCTAGACATAGAAGATTATTCACATACTTATAAATTAATTCTAATTCTGAAAGGGTTGGATTAAATTTAAATGAAATGAGCAAGTATTCGATAGACACTTATAGTCGACTCTAGACATAGAGTCACGGTCATACAAAAGGAACCCATGCAAGATATCTAAAAAGCCTATAGACACGGGCAAGGTAATTTGAGGTTTTGCTTTCGTAAGAGGTAGACCATTTTAGAACTCTTCTGTGCAGTAAAGTAATTACGATTTTGCTAAGACATTATTGACAGTAAGGGTCAATTCTAGGTAATCTCGACCTTCTAAATCAACATCACTCTATCCTTATTCTTTGTCGTAGTATCTTTGCAACAACATATTTAGTTGTTTATTTCTTTGTTTATATTCTATTCGGATAATCACTCTCATTATTGCTGTCACTTTTGCCATAGCATTTCCAATTATTCATCAATTCCATCTATCGCATACATCATTATTCCTTTGAATTATCATTGCATACTTACCTTAGTTTACCATAGCATTAATCACATTTTATTATAATAACTTGACCACTTTTGTGCCTCAATCCGATTCTCGTGGGAACGATACTCACTCATCACTTTATTACTTGATTCGACGTGTATACTTGCACAAATCACATAGCATTTCACACACGACAGTAAGATTTAGATATTAAATGTGTGTGTTTTAGAAAACAATTGAATGTTTAGTATGCATGAATGTAAAATTGGACAGATTACGTAAATTGATAATTGCCTGTGAACTAATGGAATGATAACTTAAAAAAATTGAGTGTAAGGTTTTAATCAATCTTTTAAAACAAGACTTTTATATATAAATCTATAATACTATTGTTAAACTTCGTGAAATGGAATTTTTCCCAACATATTACTATATATTACATTTTAAATCTAATTATATATTTTTAAGCGAAACAGTTTTTTAAGTCCTTACAAATATAGCCCTTTTAAAAATACCCTACTTTGTGCATGTATATTTAACTAAAGTTTTTGAGGTAATTGCCCGTTAAATATTAAATTGTGAATTAATCTTGGTGTTGATTGTTGATCAGAGTAGCGTAACGGAAGCATGATATTAGATTTTTATAAAATATTTCAGGATTGATTGTGTGGTATGATTGACCACTTAGTGTGTTTTGTGGTGGTTTAAATGAAGAATCACTTCAGTGGCTAATGTAACGTTTGAAATTTGAATAAGACCGTCCAGGACAGGTTTGGGGTGCAACACATATCAACCAGCCTATGACGTGAAAATATCATATATGAATTAATTCTTCATAACCATGTAAAAGTAAAACCATATTTTCTTCTTTTTATAAAGAAACTTACGAAAATAAAAGGCAACATTCAAAAGTATACAGAAAAAGTAAAACAGAGATGTATGCCCAGATGCCTAAAATGAACACTAATTGTCACTACAAACACTATTTTTGCTATTTTTTTGAAAGAAAAAATAGCATTTAATTTACTCGCAGCCCATTTATTTAACTCGTAAGTTACCTACCAAGCTATCCTCACAAATTTTGGTGCATGAACCTGTATACCGTGGCACGTGCTATGTAAGAAATTACCATATAAGTGGCATCAACAGCTATTATCATTCAAACTTGAAGACAAAGAATTGGTAATCAACAAAATCTCAATATTTATGGTTGAAACTTCAAATGAATAAAGAATAACACATACCGTGAGTTTTACTGAATTCTTCATAATAGCTAATACACTGCCAAGACAACCTGATCGCTCTCAAAAGCGAATTTAATTGTCTCTTAACCATAGAATGTTTTATGAGAAAAAGGAAATGCAGTTAGAATGCCAAACAACAAAATCCCAAGTAGATCTTTTTCAATTTTATACTTCTTTCAACTAAAGAGTATGTAAAGTATTCCGAGTTGGAATATAGATTAAATACGGACATAAGCCAAAACCCATCCAGCTAACCGATCAATATCAGTTCTATAATTGGATATGAGGAGGGCATGTTCCTTACCTGAAAAAAGTTTTAATATCATATGGCAAGTAAATCATTCAAACATTTATCATTGAACAATACACATTATCTATGTAACTGTTGGAGATCAATCTGTTTAAGTAATAAATAAGTAAAAATAGCAGAAGAAATTGAGAAATTATATATACAATTTTAACGTAAAAAACCCTTTAAAGAGGATAAAAATTACAGGTAAATATAATTTTACTATAATGGCAAAAGAACGAAGAGTACATAAAATGAAAATATTTTCTAATAGGTGCATTTTCTAAGGGCCTATTTATAGACTAAATTCGTAAGTCAAATAAATTATGCTAATAAATGTTAAATATATTATACTAATAAATACTAAATCTTCTATAAAGAAAATATATTTTGTTTAACTTGACTTACAAATAATCTCTTATTTAACTGAAATATAAGACATACTCAACAGTAACTCTAATACCGACAACTAAATTCCTATATGTGGAGATTGATGTTAGTATTACCCATTAAATTGAAGCTTTCATTATCCACGAACATTTTAATCTGCAAACAAAATGTCTCATAGATCAAAAATTATCTTTTAAGAGATCCATGATGTCAGTTCTTTTCCCACATTAACAAAAGTTGACTCACTAAGGGCGGATAACTAACACCTAACTCGTATAACATCTATCGGTGATCGAAAAGATATGAAGCTTCACAGCAATACTTCAACTCATATTTGCATAATTATCAACATGATTTGACAATGAACAAAATGGAAGTATAAAGCATTTAGGCAATTTATCATCAAATTTGTCTTAAAAAATTCAAAGCATAAGAGTTAAACAAGGGAAATGACCTTAACTCCAGCCCACCAATCAACAAGCCGTATAATTTCCAGCAGCAATAACTCCAAAGCCACCGTATTGATCGTTCTATAAGTGTTCTTGGACAGTGGCCAAATCAGAACAAAGCTAACTGCCTGAAAAACAAATGAAAAATTAAATTTGTCTAACACCGTAAATTCTAATTGCCATATAAACAAGAGCAACATGAAAATGGACTCTTGAATCCCATTTTTACCAAAATTTATTGGCTCAGAGATAAAATAGATTCGAAACCCAGATGTAAATGCAAGCGCATTAATCATCTCAGCTCAAAAAATTAGAAATATAGAAAGCCATTTTTATCAGAATTGTGAAAGAATAAAAGCAAATTCCTTGAGAAGTTAAAATAAAACTACAATTTTATCAATAATATAAAAGCCAAAAAAGGGAACCTGAAAGAGATTAATAACGAGGCCGGAGATGAAGAAGAGAAGACTCAATGGGACGATGACAGCTCCTGCCGCAATTCCCATTGACACCCACAACCACTTGACTCCTCAAGATTCGTAGAAAAAAGGGCTGTGTTCGTGCTGGGATTTTCAATTTACTTGTACAAGAGAAGATCATGGTAAATCGTATCTTTTTCTTTTATATTGTGAGAATTTATTCGAATGAGATTGTTTATTTGTCTCTATGAAGAAAAATGTTTAATCCAGTTCTGAAAGCATATCAAGAGATCAAATGATAGAAAATGGCAGTGAGTAAGGCTCCGTTTGTTTGTCAGTAAAATGTTTTTTGGAAAATGATCTTTGGAAAATGATTTACTTTTCTGGAAATATTTTACTTTTCTAGTGTTTGGATGAATCTGTGTAAAATATTTTCTGTTGTTTGGCAGATTTCCTGAAAATATTTTCCGGAAAAGCTGTTTTTACATATATTAATAAATTTATATATATTAATAAATTTATATTTTAAATTATTTTTACATATATTGCAATGATTTATTTATAAATAAATAAATCAAATTAAATATATCAATCAAATGGTTTAATTGTTCAAAATTGGCAATCATCTTATAAGATTCATTCACATCACATATAAATGGTAAAAACTAATCAACATATTTGTTGTTAAATAACCAAGTAGCAGCAGCTTGTCTAGTAACGTATTGAAGCCAAACAATATATAGATCATGCAGAAAATTATCTAATCTGAAATGAGAAGATACTCAACATCCTCAATTGACACAATTTTGTTCTCTCAGCAATAACATTTAAAGGAATAGTTCGATCATTAGATGGGCGGCTGCATTGAAACATATTGTACTTTAGTTTTTAACCACATACAATTATCAACAACTTTGACCTGATCTTTTAGGGTACACTAAAATAATACACACCTAAAGATAATCTCCATTAAGCATAGAATATTAATTTTTTTTCCAAGAGCTTCTTCTCATTCTCAACCAGGGCTGTTTGAGCACTCAGTGCAGCATTGTGCACGCGACAGAATTCTTCATAACGAACCAAATTCCCAGAGTTGAAGGATTGGAGGATATATTAAAGCCACTCTACCTTGGTCCCCAGAAGACTCTTTATCTGCAAATGATGCCAACAATCATCATCTCAAACATAACAAAATAAAAATATCAAAGCAAATAAATTCAGAAGGGAAAAAAAGAAA
>CM046995.1:22192874-22292874 GCA_025698465.1 Gossypium longicalyx | reverse complement strand
ATAATCGAAGCAAGTTCTAAAATAAAAAATAAAATTGACACACTCATAACCAATAATAAAATGAGAAAGAAAAATGTATGCTCTAAAGGTTTAAAATCTCACAAAAATTATGGTTTTGATGTCAAACTTGCAAATCTCAAACTTTAAGATAAAACTTCAATTTAGAAAAGTAACCTAATATTTTAAATTTTGAAAAATAACTTATCATTCTTTATTCTCTCATTCTTAAAATTTAAATCAACCAATGCACAAATTACTACAAATTAATCCAAAGCACATCAACAAAAATCCCAATTCGACAAAAATAATTCTAATGGAAGTATGAGAAAATTACTTAAATACAATACATAGTGCAGGATTTTCTAATAATTATATAAATAACCTCCCACGCTTAAGATGTACATTGTCCTCAATGTACAAATAGATATAATCACAGTATAAGCATAATATCATAAGGGAGGGAGAAAACCAAAATTGCCTTGAATATTGGATGAAATCGCCAGAATGCTAAAAAACAGAATTGTAGGAAAATCTAAATGTAGTGTTTGATCCTGAGCAAACTAATAAGAAAATAAACACAAATAGTGAAGAAGATTAAAAGGTTACTAACTCGAATAGAAACAACCATAAAATAAAAGTATAGTTCAAAAGATAGTAAATGAAAGAATTCTAAGAAAATAAAAATAAAACAACTAAAAACAAAAACAAAAACAAACATAAACATAAAAAAAAATAAAACTAAAAATAAAACAAATAAAATCAATGATCTTTATCATTAGAGGCATCACTATCGTGAGTTACCGATACTGAAGAGGAGATATGGAGGTGCAGACATATCTATTGCAATGTCATGTCAATACTATCGAACCTCCGAAAGTAGTGCTGCTTAAAGCGAGTGAATCGCTTGGAGAGGTCTACTAAGGTAGCAGCAGATGTAGCATGGTGGTGACTCGAAGGTGGATGATGAGGTGGATCTTCGTGATAGTAGGGGACATCATCAGGGAAGTCCTCTGGCTCATCTTGAGGATCATGATGAGATAAATGATACTGAGGAGGATCCACTCCACGAAGTTGCTCAATCATCCTCATATGGCTCATGCTCAATAATCCCTGCGAGGACATCTGACCTACTAATGTAAGTGAGGAGGACTACTTGGTGTGTTGAGGAGCGAGGTGACGTGCGAGTTGAGTCACATAAGGGCCTAAACAGATAGGAGCCTTCTTCTGCCATTGTGTTTAATGGCGGCGAGAGCGATAAAGTAGGCTAAATCGAAAATATGCCCGTGTAGCCATGTTCCCAAAAAAAGCATCGGTGGTGTGCGACGACTGTGGTGCTCTCTCTCCTACGGTTAATATGTGGGCCAAGATGGCATGAATATATCTCAAAGTGGGAGGAAGAGAAGTCGTATTTAACCAATTTAGGTCATAAGGTGTCATGCTCACCGTAAAATCTACCCAACAAAGAGATGGCGAGTGGTGGATGTATCGGTATAATCGAAGGAAGCTCTTGGCACTCATGAACTCGGCAGTGTAAAGTCCATATGTAGTTCTAAACTCTGGGAGACTCATATGTCGTGGTGCACCATCAAGTCTGAAAGTGATGGTGCTCGGCTCATCATGGGTCGTTATCACCTGTTGAAGGAGAAATGTCGAATAGAACTCCAAAGTTACCTCCACATATGTGGGCTCGATGATAGAGAAAAACCGATCCTAAGGAGTTGTGGCAATGATGGTGCGTACGCTATCTGCTAACTGGACCTGCTCCAAAGCAGGCCAATTAATACAGTGGCTTAAGCCGAGTGGCCTTAGTTAAAGAAGTTGATATAAGTCCTTCTGGGGACCCTGTGAAAGGTGGAGGTATAGATGGTGGGCCTTGGTGGAAGCGCCCGGAAAAGAAGTCACGCCAAGGGTCTTCCGCTTTTTCGAAGCAGAGACGGCAACCTTAGATTTGCTACGTGTGTTTTTCATTATGTCCCTACTAGAAAAATGACCAGAAACAATTTCAGTATTCAATTATGATTTTCGCAGGAATCAACATAATGGATTAGTTCAAATATTAACAAAATGAAAGTTGAATACAACGAAATCCAAAAGATCAAACATGAGTGAAATACTTGAATCCAAGAGATACAAAAAATAAGCAGTAAGAATAAAAAAAAGAATAATAATAATAAACAGGTAATAAGAAAAAAAGTAATAAAAGAAAAAAAATAGAAATAGAAACATGACAGAAATAAACATGACCAAAATGAGAAAAAAAAGTAATAATAAGATGAAAAACAATAATATAAGCATTAAACTAAATGTAGCAGGAATAAAAGGAATAAAACAATACTAAAACAACTAAGAATAAAAGTAATAAAGAGAATAAATAAAATAAATAAAAATAAGTAGAGTAGTAAAATTAATTAATTAATTAATTAAAGAAAATAATAAAATAATAAAATAATAAAAAATTAAAAATAAGGGAAATAGGAAGGATCGACGGTGAGATGGTGGGCAAAGGTTCGTTCGGTAGTCGACAGGCGTGGTGGTTCATTGCGGAAGAGGGAGATCGAGGAGAGGGGCAGACGATGATGTGGTTTATGGTTTGAAGGAGGGAAAGAAACTGTGGTTTGGGGTTGAGGATGTTGCGCTTTGAAGGTTAGTGAGGGTGGATTTGGACGATGGGTAGGTAAAGGGGGTCAGGGTCGACGAAGGGGAAAGGGTGCGGCTAGTGGGGAAAGACGAAGAAGAAAAAGGAGAGGGGAAGAGGGGGTTGCGTGGTAGTGTGAGGTTCAAAATATGGGATTAGGTGGGGTGGTTCGGGTGCAACTAAGGAAGGAAGGGAAAGGGAAACCACGACGGTGATGGGGTGCGAATGACGAGGGTGGATGGAGTTGCAAGGGAGCAGTTGACGGTGGCTAGGGTGAGAGAGAATGGAAGGAAGAAAACAAAGTAAAAAGGAAAAGAGGAATTAGGGTTTAAAAGAATACATGAACTTGTTTAGGCCTGTGTTGGGCCACACACCCATGTGGGGCTTTCCCAGCCCATGTGTGAGTTAAAATTTGAGCCCAGTGTTCACACGGCCTCAGACACGCTCGTGTGTCCAGGCCGTGTGTGATCTCCTTTGCTTCTTCCACGCCCATGTAAGAGGCCGTGTGGGTCACATGACCACCCACACGCCCATGTGGTCTGGCCGTGTCTCGAACAGGACCGTGTCTCTTACCCTTGTAACTCTTGGACTTGAAATAAAATTGAGAAAAATAGCTCCATGACTCACATGGCCTTGTGGACTATTTTAGCCTGTGTAACCTTTGATTTTTACAAAAATTAAGTCCCAAGACTCACACGGACAAGGACATGTCTATGTGTCCAAGCCGTGTGGGTCACATGGCCATGTCGCTAATTCGTGTAACTCACTATTGAATGCTCCCTTATGCACACGGCTTGAGACACGCCCATGTGTCCAGGCCGTGTGGGTAAAAAACAGTTTTTTATTAAAGATTTTAAATTAGCATGCAATGAAATTAAAAGAATTAGAAAAAGTTAAACACTCGAGTTGCCTCCCGATAAGCGCTTATTTAAAGTTTAAGCTCGACTTACCTTGTGCATGTACGATTACTGCGGTTCACGAAGCTAAGGCTCCTCTTTCTCGTAATCAATTATTCTACCAAGATAAGGTCTAATTCAAGTATTGTTTGCGTTAAATATGCCAAATTTAGAATGGGTTACCTTAACTGTATCATAGGGGAAGACGTTCAGTACCGTAAATAGGTTTGATCCGTTTGACTCGAGCTCGGAAGGGGAGATTCGAGGATCCGTTTTTTCCAGTAGCACTTTGTCTGCAACTTTAAATTGGTTTGTTCTCATCACATGCTCATCATGGTGTCACTTCGGCTCTTCATCGTGCTTTCTCGGTTTCTCTTTGACATGTGTTCGAAAAGCCAAGGCTCCTCTTTCTCCCTATCAATTATTCTACCAAGATAATGTCCAATTCGGGTATTGTTTACCTTAAATGTGTCGAATTCAGAATGAGTTACTTCAACTGTATCATGGGGAAGACGTTTAGTACCATAAATAGGTTTGATACATTTGACTCGAGCTTTAAAGGGGAGATTTGTGGATCTGTTTTTTCCAGTAGTACTTTGTCTCCAACCTTAAATTGGTTTCTTCTCACCACGTGCTCATCATGGCATCACTTTGGCTCTTCATTGTGCTTTCTCGGTTTCTCCTTAACATGTGCTCACAAAGCTAAGGCTCGTCTTTCTCACTATCAATTATTCTACGAAGATAATGTCTAATTCAAGTATTGTTTACCTTAAATATGCCAAATTCAGAATGAGTTACCTCAACTGTATCATAGGGGAAGACATTCAGTATCGTAAATAGGTTTGGTCCGTTTGACCCGAGCTCCGAAGGGGAGATTTGTGGATCCATTTTTTTAGCAGTACTTTGTCTCCAACCTTAAATTGGTTTTTTCTCATCATGTACTCATAATGGCATCGCTTCGGCTCTTTATCGTGCTTTCTCAGTTTCTCCTTAACACGAGTTCGTAAAGCCAAGGCTTCTCTTTGTCGCTATCAATTATTCTACCAAGATAATGTCTAATTCGATTATTGTTTACCTTAAATGTGTCGAATTCAAAATGAGTTACCTCAAATGTATCGTAGAGGAAGACGTTCAATACCATAAATAAGTTTAGTCTGTTTGACTCGAGCTTTGAAGGGGAGATTTGTGGATCTGTTTTTTTCAGCAATACTTTGTCTCCAACCTTAAATTGGATTCTTCTCATCACGTGCTCATAATGGTGTCACTTTGGGTCTTCATCGTGCTTTCTCTGTTTCTCCTTGACATGTGTCCACCATTCATCTAGTTCATCGATTTGTAACATTCGCTCTTCATAAGTCTTTCTGTTTCTGTTGCATTATCTGGAACATGGCTCCATTACATTTTTTTGAAGGGTTTCCTACGAAGAAGGTTGAGCCACATGGTCGCTAATATTAACAAAAGATTTAAAATCATCTCGATCACTAGATGTTCTAACAGAATCATGAATTTGGAGAGTAATCGATTCATCACCTACATGAAGTACAAGTTCACCCATACCAATATCAATTATAGTTCTAGCTGTTGCTAAAAAGAGTTGCCCTAAAATTAAAAGTACCTCACTACTCTCATCCATGTCCAACATAAAAAAGTCAACAAGGAATATGAATTTGTCAATTTTTACAAGCACATCCTCAATAACACCCCTAGGATATCTAACGGTTCTATCTGTTGATTGAATACTCATCCTCAATAACTGTGTATTCATTGCTCTCAGAGCAAACAAAGACTTTCTACTTAAAGCATCTGCAACTACGTTCGCTTTCCCTAGGTGATAGTCGATCACTAACTCATAATCTTTCAACAACTCGAGCTATCTTTATTGTCGCAAATTCAAATCTTTCTGAGTCATCAAATACTTTAAACTCTTGTGATCAGTACAGATATGACACTTATCACCGAATAAATGATGTCTCTAAATTTTTAAAGCAAACACAATAGCAACTAATTCCAAGTCGTCCGTCAGATAATTCTTTTCGTGCGGTTTCAATTTTCTCGAGACGTAGGCTATCACTTTACCTTTTTGCATCAATACACATCCAAGACCGTTCAATGGCGCGTCACTGAAGATCACAAACTCTTTCCCCGACTTAGGTTGCACTAATACCAGTACCTCAGTCAACAACGCGTTCAACTGTTCAAAACTCTTTTGACATTTCTCAGGCCACTCAAATTTCACATCCTTTCGTAACAATTTGGTCATAGGCGTAGCAATCATTGAAAATCCTTTAACAAAACGTTGATAATAACCAACCAAACCCAAAAAGCTTCTAACTTCGAATACATTTCTCGGTGGTTTCCAATCGACGACTGCCGAAATCTGACTAAGACCAACCCGTATTTGTTCGAACAAACTCGGTAAACCACTCGTTCATCCTTTGGAAGAAGGCTTCCCTAGCCTCTTCTTGCTGACTAATCGTTACTGGTCTACTTTCAGATAGTGCTATCCTTTGGGCGGGAGCCGACGCATTACTTTCATCATCATCAGCTACCTCTCGGTTGGGATCCATTTACTAGATGAAAACACAATTTAAGTTGTCAGAAGTCGTCACACTATCACAAATTATTTATGGCATGTATAGCTAGACTCTCACACATGCTATGTTAGCTTGAAAATTAACTAAATCGTAGCTCTGACACCACTAAATGTAACACTCCTTATCCGTATTTAATGTCGGAACATGATACGAGGCATTATCGGACTCACATCACAAGCAAACATACAATTTCGAGTCATAAATTTTCATCCAAATTAAAATCATTTGCATTCAAACATAAAGTCCCTAATACGAGTCTACGAGGCCGAAAACATGCTTTGGAAGTGGTAAACCGATAACTCAAGAAATTTTTTCAAAACATAGAAATTTTTTTCTATGAACAGGGGTCACACGCCCGTATAGTTTAGGACACGCCCATGTGGGCAGGCCGTGTGGTCACACACTCCCGTGTCCCTAACTCGTGTAACTCTCTCTTTCGCAATACATGAACAAATTGTGATCACACAGCCAAGTCACACGCCCGTATGCTAGGCCGTGTGGTTAATTTAATTTTCATAAAATAGGTGCAGACTTCACACGCCCATACCTGAGGTCGTGTCCCTCACACGATTGAGACACACGCCCGTGTCTCTGCCCGTGTGCTCAATTCTAAGCATTCTGTTTCTCAAAATTAAGGTGCAGGGGACACATAGCCGAAACACACACAACCATGTGTCACACACGGCCTAGACACACGCCCGTGTGTCTACTTGTGTGGATAAAATAAAGGCTATTTACCAAGCCATTTGTCACCCTCATTTACACCTACACATGCACAAGTTCAATGGCATAAATCATGATATACTTAGGAAACCAAACATCTACAAACAAGGCCAAATCATGTCATTTCATTATCCACACTCAACACATTTACAACACCATAATTTGTCAAACCAAATCATACCAACTCACATTCTACAAGTTTCATTATGACTATCAATAACATGCACAATTTTACTCAGTTTTCCTAGCATACCAATGAGCCAACCTTAACCAGTCAACAACAAACCCATTAAGCCGCATTCAACCATTTACCAAGCATTTATAAACCACATCACATAAGAGATAATTGCACATGCATGCATATATAAATATATATAAGCTTACAACCAATTCAACCAAAATAAGTTAAGTTACATGGCTAAATACCACATCAAGCCTTTGACAATTACAAGCCAATACATTCGGCCAAATTCATAATGACACATATAATAAAATGACCAAGTCCCTATACATGCCATATTCTCAAAATGTTTAAAATCATCGGTACCTAGAATAACAGTTTGATAGTGTGATGCGAACTCTGACGATCTCCAATCTAAGCTAGCTTTGTGACACTATAAAACATGGAAAATAAAACAGAGTAAGTTATATAGCTTAGTAAGCTCGTATGGAAGAAATAAGCTAGCCTTACCATACATTAACATGTAAGTAATATAACATAAGATAATGTAATTTACCAAAATCTCATGATCATAATTCATTCCATCACAAACTTACCTTGAAATCATCATTTCATCTTTAAGTACATACCTGTATCATCTCAAAATAATTTTGTACACATTCTCATCTTTGTCATACCCAATGAACTACTCGAAATAATAAATTCAGATACTCAGGAAACCTTGCATACAAGGTGCCACATGTGTAGCCATTGCTACCTTTATCTCATATCACGTACATGCTCACTTTCGAGCCAACAACGGGCCTGCTCACATAAGCTGTCAGTCGAGACGTAGCTACATGGTGTTGCTCACACAAGCTGTCAAGTAACCGTAACATATGCCGGTATACTTAGCCACGAGTAGGACGTACAGGACCAGCACCCGAAATCACATAACATAAAACCCTAGTAACATGTCACTTGTATCCTAATCTATTCCTAAGGTTCGATGAGATTTCTCGCTTGTCAAAATGTCGTCAAATGTGTTTGTAAGGTCGGTTACACAAATCACGCATAATTAAAGCATTTAAAATACATTTAAAGTAAAGCTTATTTAACATACGAACTTACCTCGGTTACAAAAACGGCCAAAAGAACCTATTCGTGAAATACTTTGTTTTTCCCCCAATCTACACCTGAACTTCGTTTTTCTTGATCTATAATACAACATTTAACTTATTTAATCATCACATTATTCAATTCAGCCCAAAAACATATTATGGAAAAATTTACATTTTTACCTTTAACTTTTCAACATTTTACAATTTAGTCCCTAGGCCTGTAAAATGAATTTCATTCAATTTCTTCACAATCCAAGCCTAGTCGATTGTTGGTTGTACTCATAACAGGCCACAATTTTCATTTATTTTCACTTTTCTACACATTTTATAGACTTTTTCAAATAAGTCCCTATTTGACCTTTTTTTACCAAAAATCACTTTACAAAAGTCATTTAACAAACAATGAACATGCATTTTCTACCCTCAAACATCAAAATACACACATATTCATCATGGGTCAAATTTTAAACTTTAATCTTTCTTCAAATTAGTCCTTGGAAAGGCTAGATTAGGTTAAGACAACTTCAAAAACATAGAAATCATTAAAAGCGGGGCAAGAACATACTTACAATCGAGCTTGAAAGTGGCCAAAACCCTAGCTATGGACTCCTTGTGAATTTCGGCTATGCGAGGACTAATTTGAGAAGATGGACACTTTTATTTAGTTAATTTTGTCTTCATTTGACAAATTACTAAAATGCCCTTAATGCATAACTTTAAAATTTTACCTAGCCATGTCCATTTTTGTCCATACTAAAATATAATGGTCTAATTACCATTTAAGGACCTCTAATTTAAATTTTGTAATTAGACGCCTTTAACTTATAGAACTCAAGTTTTGCACATATTGCAATTTAGTCCTTCTAGTCAAATTGAGTACTCAGTCGATAAAATTTCTTAACGAAATTTTCACATAATTATTCTATCATCATATAATTATTCTATCATGTTGTGGACATTAAAGAAACAATAAAATAAATATTTCTACTTCGGATTTGTAGTACCAAAACCACTGTTCTGATTTGACCCAAAAACGGGCTATTACGTAACATATATATATACCAAAACCCTATTTACATGCCACTTATAACCAAACCAAAGTGAAAAATTAGTTATCGATTAAGCTGTTGGATAGTGTGATCCCTAAAAACAATCCAATCGACAACTTGTATCCAACAATCTACATGGAAGAAAAATCAAAATAAGGCAAGCTTGCGTAAAATTTAGTAAGTTCGTAATAAACTTAAACCTTAACTTACTAAAAAGGATGCAATTTAAACATTTTACAAGATAATTCAATATCATGGTCATGAGTTCATTCATTATCTATACACATCACAAGTCTCACAAGGTTAGTGAGTTCACATATACTAAACTTATAACCCTTTTCATATTATAAAACATTTACAAATAAACACATTAGATATACCCTTTATTCAACATCTATTCATATAACATTTCACCTATTATAAAACATATGTAAGTAAACATATTAGATATACCATTCATTCAACAACTATTCATATAAACACTTTATATAATTATTTCCATATAATCGATTCATATAACCATTTCATATATTCTTTTTTATATAAAACTATTTTGAATAGCTATCTCATGTAACCATTTCATATTACACATTTAACACATAATCATTTTGTATATCACATTTTGTTTCAATAATTTATATCAATTTCTCCATTCAATGTCTCATTCCATATAACTGTTTTATATACCCATTTCATTTTATACATTTAACATTCATCAAAGACCTATAAAATTTGAAACATCCATCTCATGTTTAACATTACATAACATATTTAACATCCGATACATATTACCTAATAAACAATTGTACAAAGGATGCCATTGCGTCTTTCAGCCACGATCTTACACACTTCTGATATGATGCCATAGTGTCTTCCAACTATGGTTTTATTTTTTTGTGACATGATGCCATAGTGTCTTTTAACTATAGTCTTATTTATTTTCGACATGATGCCATAATGTCTTTCAACTATGGTCTTATTCATTTCCGTCATATTGCCATAGGGTCTTTCAACTATGGTCTTATTCATTTTCGATATAGTGCCATAGTGTCTTTCAACTATTGTCTTATTCATTTCCGGTATAATGTCATAGTGTCTTTCAATTATGGTCTTATTCATTTTTGATATAATGCCATATTGTCTTTCAACTATGGTCTTATTCATTTTCCAAGCCAATGAACTCTATCCCAACATACATAAATTGATATTAAATTACCAAAATAGCAACCAATTAATTTAAACAAGTTATGAACTTACCTAATAAAAAACAACTATGAGTACGACATCGATATTTACTCCGCAAACTTTCCTTTTTCTATGACTACTGTCTGTTTGATTCGTTTCTTGATCTAAATATAATAATTTCATTCAATTAACCAATTCAAATGCTTTAAACACTTAAATTCACATATTTGACCTTTAATCAACATTTTACACTTTTACCTTAAATTTTTACCTTTTATTCAATTTAGTCTCTAAATCAGAAACTTTCAAATTTAAATACATTTAATGTAACACCCCTAAACCGTATTCGTCACTAGAACAAGGTTATGGAGCATTACCAGAGTTTTCAAATCAAACGGACATAAATTTCAAACTTTTCAAATCATATCAATAAACATATTAAAACCAATTCAAATCATACATAATGTGCCTTATACGAGCCCTCGAGGCTCTAAATATTTGTTAGAAACAAGTTGGGACTAAATAAAAAACTCAGAGAATTTTTTAGTAAACAAGAAAAATGTTCAAAATTGCAGGGGTCACACGGCCGTGTGGCCAGGCCGTTTGACTTACACGGCTAAGAGACACGCCTGTGTTTTAGGTTGTGTGGGCATTCGAAGTAGGGACACATGGCTGTGTCCCAACCCGTGTCTGTGCCTGTGTAACTCATTGACTTGGGTCACACGGCCAAGCCACATGCCCGTGTGCCAAGCTGTGTACCCTTCAAAATAACCTCACACGCCTGTGTGCCAGGTGGTGTGCTAGGCCGTGTAACAACCTGACTTGCAACCCTTAGAAAGCTATAGGGGATACACGACTGTGTCGCCTGGCCATGTATCACACATGGTTGGAACACAAGCCCATGTCTCTACTTGTGTGAACGAAAATAGGCCATTTTACAAGCCATTTCTCTCACCTATCAAAGCATATACCTACAACCAAAAATGTACATATATACAAGTCATAACAAGGCACCAAAATCATGCATATTCTAGCTTCATACATATGGTATAATCACATGCAACTAATATGCTCTTAGACACCTCAAATGACAACATTTAAACATGTAAATTCATGTATTCAATTTGGTCAAAATGATCTATTAACTTCTAATCAAGTTTGCATTAAAATATACCATTGAATTTACTTACCAAAACATACTAAATGGTACTAAACATGCCACTCAAATACTAGCCTCAATATACACATATGTCTTCCAAAACAAAGTACCAATTCACAACAAGTTATAAGACATATACAATATGCATAATCAAACCATAATTTCATCTTCCATAATTCAAGTATAATAAGTCAAACATCAACCATTATAAGGCTAATATTTATATGCCATAAACTAAGCTCATAACATCATCAAAGTGCCAAATCACAACTCAAACCAAATGGTCATTCTAAAAACCAAAACTCATAGGCCAACATTAGCTAAAAATACATATATATGCCATTATAACCAAAATTAAACAACTGAAAGTACAAAAAGAGCCAATGGATAGTGTGATATTGCTCCGACAAGTGTCCAACTCGAATGAGCTTCCAATTCACTATAAAACACAGAAAAAGGCACAGAGTAAACATTTAAACTTAGTAAGTTCGTATATCAAAGAACATAACGTACCATTTAATCATATAATAGATAAGTAACATAGCATATTCCAACCATAATTTGGCCAAAGCCTATGCACATATACACCAACCATGTTAGTCATGTAAATATATATATATAAACCAATAATTATTGATGAGCACAACAATTGATTAAGTTTCATATACATATATCATCCAATTAAAATTTTCATATACCATGTAACAACATTTCCATATAATTCATATGCATCCTTGTAATAGTCCATATCGAACTCTTACCATTTCGTATCAAAATATTGTCTGTTGAACCATTAGAATACCGTTAGATACTCGGGATAGCTCACACATAGTGTGATAACTCATATAACTGTAATCCATCAAAATCCTGTACATGTATGCTCACACAAGCTGTGAAAATGGGCCTGCTCACATGAGCTATGGGTCGGAATGTAGCTACACGATGCTGTTCACATGAGTTGTGGAGTATTTGCAACACATGTCGAACCTCAGCCTTCGGTAGGATGTTCAGGACTAGCACCCGAATCATGTAAACCTTAATGACATGTCATTTGTATCCTACAAATTCCTAAGGTTCAAACAAGGCTCGGTAATCATTGTACATCGTTGGATATGCAACTGTTTATACATGTAGCAAATTTACAATTCATACATATTTCAAAATAAAACATATAATCACAATTTAATCAGACGAACTTACCTTGACAAGTATATATAGATACGGAGGTGATTAATTTAAGATTTGCTCTTTGCCCTAATCTAAAGCCGTACGGGGTCTATCTTGATCTAATCAAGCCAAACAAACATGGTCGAACCCTAGCTTCAAAAATGACTACTTTCTTTTGTGAAAAATCGGTTAAAGAAGAAATAAAAGATGAAAGCTTATTTTACTTTATTTAATTTATCATTTAACTACTAAATTACATATATAACCTTTTAAAACATTAATAATTACACTTATGCCAAACCATGCTCATCCACTAACATATAAATGGTCTAATTACCATATAAGAGCTCATACTTTAAGGTTCTATAGCTATTTAATCCTTTTAGCTATTAGAACTCAACTTTTTCACTTTACGTGATTTAATCCTTTTTTATCAAATTGAGCATGTAAACGGTAAAATTTCTTAATGAGATGTTTATATGGTATTACTATCATGCTGTAGGCAATGAAATAATAATAAAATAAATATTTTGACACCAGATTTGTGGTCCCGAAACCACTGTTTCGATTTCACTGAAAATGGGCTGTTACATTTAATCTCAAACAATCCTAGCAAAAATTTTCATAATCCTTATACAGTAAATTTTTAACACATTTTCACAAGAATTTCATAAAATTTTACTATTTTAAGAATTTAGTCCTTGAACACTAAAATTACTAAAAATCACTTTATAAAATTGTCCTATTTAACTATCAAGCTTATAAATCTATCATAAAACTTCAAATACATCTCCAATTCATCAATGGCATAATTTAAAACATTAAACAATTTTACAAATTAATCAATAGGTTAACTAGATTAAGCTACAACGATCTAAAAAACATATAATTTACTAAAAACAGACTTAATTTACATACCATGCAAGAGGGCTAAAAGCTTAAAATTAAAACAATGGCTTCTTCTTTATTTTGTTGAGCATTCGATGAAGACACAAAAAGAGATGGGAAGAAAATGACCATGTTTTTGGTTTTAAATTAATATTATTACTTAACATTAAAAATAACATAAAAATATAACAAAATAACATCCAACGTCCTAGTAAAATAAAATATGGAATAATTACCTTATAAAACCCTCCAATATGAATTTATAATCATTTAGCAAATATAACTAATAACGATTAACTTTTGTAGCTTTTACAATTTAGTCGTTTTTCCTTAATTAATTATCCAAACATCAAAACTTCTAAACCAAATTTCAATACACCTATATAGTAACTCCATAAATATTTAATAAAAATATTTATGGGCTCAGTTTATAGAACAAGGTCCTGATACCTTATTTTCTAAAACTACTTGACTTTAGAGACAAACCACTTGTACTTAAATATTCATTTAATTACAAAAAAATATCATATCAAAATTCAATATAATATTATATTTGACTCGTAAATATTAAATAATAATATTCACGAACTCACTCATCAGATTTATGGTTCCAAAACCTCTATTTCCGACACCACTGAAAAATGGGCTATTACAATACTTACTGTGGTCAACATTCATTGTCACTACCTCTCCATAAAATAAGTTCTCCATCCGAAGAGAAGTTGTCTGAGGGGCAAACTTAAATAACCCGAGAAGCCTCTTTTCATTCAATTCCTACAAAAAGTACATGTACCGAAACACTTGTTCAAAAGGATTTTGTTAAAGATATATGACCCAAATTCTTATTAAATAAAAATATAAGTGGCAAGATAGGGGGATCTACGAGTGAAATCTATGTAAAAGTATGGTTCCTATATTTGATGTTGATTAGAATAAGGTTTTTTAACCTTACTGCATTACTTCTATTTGAATTTGATTAGAATATAGTTTTACAAACCTACAAATAAATGTAGTTGTCTCTCCCCTTGTATCATTCGAATTCGACATAGTGAATTTTTTTCTCTTTTGCCCGTGGTTTTTTCCCAATAGGGTTTCCATGTAAAATCTTGGTTCTATTTTTCTCTCTTTTCTTTCCATTATTGACATTCTATTTTTTTACAAACTGGTATCAGAGCTTTTTAGGTTGTTTATCTCAATCACGGTAATGGCATCACTAAAGTATGAAATTTTATTTTTGGATCGCAATACCAGATTCACATTGTGGTAGATAAAGATGCAGACAGTTCTTGCGCAGATGGATTTGGAAGATGCCCTACTGGGGATAGATAAAATGCCTTCGACATTGACGGAGGAAGAGAAGAAGCATAAAGATCGAAAGGCCTTGACACAATTACATTTGCATTTTTCTAACGAAATTTTATAGGATGTGATAAAAGAGAAGACTGTCACTGCATTACGGGCAAAACTGGAGCAGCTATGCATGTCAAAAACCCTGACGAGTAAGTTACATATGAAGAAGTGTCTTTATGCTCATCTTTTAGATAAAAGTGAGTCTGTGCAGGAACTCTTAACTGTGTTTAAAGAAATTATCTTGAACCTAGAGGCCATGGAGGTTCAGTTTGATAAAGAAGATTTAGGGTTGATTTTACTTTGTTCATTGCCCTCGTCCTATTCAACCTTTAGAGACACAATTTTGTATAGCCACGAATCTCTTACAATTGATGAGGTCTATGATTTTCTGACCCCGTATTATAAGATAAAGCATATTGTGATTAAATCTGACTGTCAGAGAGAGGGTCTTATTGTTCGTGGGAGACAAGAATGAAATACTGATGATGAACTTGGAAGGATACAGGAATGAAATCCTCGTAGTAAATCTAAGGGTAGATCGAGATCTTTAAACAGAGGTAAAACCTTTAACTACTGCAAGAAGAAATGACTCATTAAATTTGAGTGCTATAAGTTGCAGAACAAGATCAAAAGGGAGGTTGTGAATCAAAAGGGAAAACAACCAAAAAATTTGGTGAAACTAATGTTGTAGAAAACTACAACTGTGACATCCTGAATTAGGCTTAGTTGGAATAGTGGTTTTGGGACCACAAATCTGACGTAAGAAATTTTATTTTTATTATATTTTTATGGTCTGCGATTTCACGAAATGATTTTGTGAAAACTTTGTTCGAAAATTTCGACGTTTGGACACTCAATTTGGTCAAAAAGGCTAAATTGTAAAAAGTGCAAAAGTTGAGTTCTACATGTTAGAGGTGTCTAATTGTTATGAAATTTTAAATTGGAGGTCCTTAAATGGTAATTAGACCATTTTATAACTTGTTGGACAAAAATGGCCTTGGTTGGGTAAAATATGAAAGAATAGTAAAAAGGGCATTTTGGTCATTTTGGGGTAAAATGAATTAAAAGACAAATTTTATAACCCAAGTGTGTCCCTTTCTTCTTGCTTCAGCAAAATGTACCAAGAGCAGCCATGTTTAGGGTTTGGTCAAGCTTCCAAGCTTAATAGTAAGTGATTCCGAGCTCTGTTTTTAACGTTCTATGCATTTTTGAAGTCCCGATAACATGTTCTAGCTATTTCTACCATTTATTTGAGCTAGGGTTTGTGTTTGAAAATTTACCCATGAATGATATGCATGTATTTTGATGTTTAATGGTAGAATATGAAGGCTCGATGTGTAATAAACAACTTTTACTAAGCGGTTTTTTATGAAAACGTCCGAAAGGACCGTTTTGTAAAAATTATAAAATTGGTCATAAAAGAGTGATTTAGTGGAAATTAGGGGCTTCCATAGTTATGAAAATGATTCAGCTAGGCTTGAAATTCAATGAAATTGGATAAAAATCATTTTACGAGCATTGGGGCAAAAGTGCAAATATGTAAAAGTTTGGGGTCAAAATGTAAATTTGTAAAAATATGATTTTTGGACCCATATGAATAATGTGACTATTTATTAGGCTAAATGTGATATTATAGATCAAGGAAAACAAGATTCGAGCTTAGAACGAGGTTGAACAAGTTTAAGCACAAACTCGAAATAAATAGTCGTACTCGAAACCGAGGTAAGTTCATATGTCAATGATAATGTAATGATATTACTGTTCATACTTGAACTTAAATTGATGTGTTAAAATTGTGTGATGAATATTTATTTAGTTGATATGAATATTATATATTGTAATTATATGCAATACCATGTTTATTTCATGGACTAATGTCTAAATAAATATGGAAATGTGTTGAATTGGATGTACATTGCATGATCAGCTATGCATAATGAGATACTTGATGAAAGGAGAAAAATCTTGGTTGAATAAAAAGGGAAATCTGATGGACAAACCATGGCTTACATGACTTGAGATCCTACATGTGTTGTAGAAAAGGATTTAGCCTGGACGGGTAATCCGTTGATCTCAAATATAGAAAGGATCTAGCCTGGACGAGTGTTCTTTGAGTGATTGAGCCTCCCGAAAAATATGTGTGCATTAAGGATTTAGCCCAGACGGGTAATCCGATTAGGGTCTGAATTTAGCCTGGATTGGTAATTCAAATCCGAGTTCATTGAGAGTGCTTGTCGTTACAAGGGATTTAGCTTGGACTGGTAATCTAAACATCACTCCATGATTTTGTATTATGGGGGATTTAACCTAGACTAGTAATCTCGTCGTAAGATGTGAGGTTCTGTAACACCCCAAACCCGGCCCAAACGTTATGGCTGAATCCGACGTGTCTCATTGAAGTTTTAAAAACCTATGATTCATTTCAATGTTTAAAAAGAACGTCATTTGCTAAGTTAACAAAGTGAATGGAAGCTGTGCACCAGGTAGGTCTCCGAAACAGAGGAGGTGAGCCATGAAGGCTGCTTAAGTACCAAGCTCTTGCCTGGATCCAATCCTAGACATGCCCACAACCATTGCCACACTTTGGTGCGAGGTTAGGTTTTGGAAAAAAAAACGAGTTTGAATTCATTGAAGTATATATTTTTGATAAACCAATTAGTTGCACCGTTGCGGTATTTTGAAAACAAGTATCATTTTGAAAACGTGCCCTAAGCCTAACCCATTTTGAATTATTATCAGTAAAATATAGAGTATAAAATAAAATAATCCCAGAAAGATAATTAAAATGGCCTTATTACAACCCAAAACCAAATAATAATAATAAATTAAAAAAGAACCGATTACTTATTGCAAAGTTCGAAAGCGATCATCACGGCCACTTTGAATCCCCTCCGGCTCCAAGTCTCCACATCAAGACTCACCTGCAAAGATAAGGAAAGGGGGTGAGTTTGGAAACTCAGTGTGCAACAAGCCCCTTTTAGAGCCCAAACTAGTACCAGCATACTGGGCCGAAGCCTTTCGTTTAACGGTTACTGGGCCAAAGCCTTCTCATTAATCATGTTACTGGGCCGAAGCCTTCACTGCAAACGGTATGGCCCATAGGCCCATTTCAATGCCACATGTAATATTAATGGATGTATGCAAGCCTATTTGGGGAGACTACTCAACCCACCATCCGCTACTCTCCACCCGTACCAACCAAGCTCTCTATGTGGGGAATAACTCAACCCACCCAACCAAACTCTCACCGGCAAAGACAATTTGCTTTATCATATAACTGGAGGCCTAGCCTCTTTTAATAACTAGGGCAAAGCCCTTTTTGATAAACTGGGCCAAAGCCCTTTTCGTACTTCCTCCATCTATATCAAAAACCCAACCCATGTATATAATGAGTATATCATAGCATAACATGTGCATGTTATAACATATCATGTGCATATCATGTCATATCATGTAAATCAATACCCCATGCATCATATTCATAATTAAACCCTAGGGGTATAATGGTCATTTTTACCTAGGGAAAAATAGTCATTTACCATATTTTAGGGGTAATTTCATAAATTTACCAAATATTATGGGTTTTCCACGTTCATTAACAATTATCAATATCCTCAAGTGTTTAAACAATGATTCTAACGCACTTTATCAAATTAGGGCTTTTGGGCCCAAAATCCCTAATGGGCCCCACGAATGTCGGTTTAGCCCTTTTAGCCCACTTAACCCAATTTTTACAACAGATCTAACCGAGTTAACATGCAATTTATCCAAGTTCCATTTTCTATCAATTTTACCCAAATGGGCCCAGAAGCCCATTGGGCCCAATTTTATCCCATTGAGGCCCAACTTACCGTCGTGCACAGAATTGTGCTCTTACCTGTTCCATCGATCGAAACACCGATCATATCATTTTTATCACATCTAAAACCGCATGCAAAATCTCAAGTTCCCGAAATGCCAGAATTTTGGCATTTCGACTTTTCTGCAAATATTAGCCTAAGCTACTACGAGGGTTGTTACACACCTGTTTTGTGACGACTGCCACTGAGATCCCTTACGATGTCCTACAATTGGTTGCCACAATTCTTAGATTGCAAACCACAATAACCAATCCCAATATTCACCTACCATATCCGAACCATGCCCCTAAAGCCTTTAGAATCTTACCTTTTTGCCGAAAACCGATGACTAGATCTAAGTCTAGTTGTTCCAAAGATCCAAGTCTTCGATCCAACCTCTAGAAGACACACCTATTCCTCTTTGATTTCTACGCAGATTTGATACTGATCTATCCTCTAAACTATAGTAGAACTTGAATCCGGAGAGATGAAGTTTTATTTATAAGTCCCTAAATCTATGGTACTTTGACTTTTAAGTGATGAAGAAGATGACGATTTGAGGCTATAACATTGAAGTAATGTTGCCAACAGATACTAAGGGTTCAGAGAAGATGAAAGTTAATCAAAAGGAACAAAAATAACTGAAGGATTTTGGCTTGCAGAAATCGGCACAAGAAGTGAGTTTTCAGGATTTTGACTTTTATCGCGATCGACTATGAAGGTTTTGTGGAGGATGGGATCGATAGAGAAGGTGAGTAAGGTGATCAGAAGGTTTTGAATAGAAGAAAAAGCAAAAAGGAAGAAAGAAAATGGAGGAAAAAGTGAGGAAGAAGAACTCGGCACCAAGGAGAAGGAATTTGCGTTTTCAGCTTTTGTGAGAACTCAGAAAGGATGAATGACAGTGAAATCTTTCAGGTGACTAACCCTAATTCTCCAAGACAGAAAAAGAAAAGAACCTAACCCTAATATCAACTAAAACAATCGGCCCAACCTCCCTAAGGCCCTTGCTGAAATTCACTTAAGTGATCACATGCCCGGCACATGCCTAAAATTAAAAAGTAACAATATGCCTACCTTGCAACTTGAACCCTGGACCTATAATTCCTTCCCAGGCGCCATTTTTTTAGGAACTTAGTGGCGCCACCTTGCCACTTTACCAAGGCCTTATTTGTGTCATAATTTACCACCTCAATTTTAAAAGCCCATATCGCTAGAACCCTCTTTCTCCAAAATTAAAAATTCAGGAATTACTTCGAATTAAATTTACTATTGGGCCTTTTTCCCGCACCATAACCCTTCGTAATTTATTTAATTACATACTAAATAATAATAATAATAATTAAAACATCCAAATTGTTCGGGCCGTCTTCTACCTGAACCTAGACTCAAGGCCCATTACTCCTTGGCCCAAAAATCGAGGCGTTACAACTCTACTCCACTTAAAAAAAAATTTATCCTCGAAATTTCAAACTAACCGTATTACCCAAGTAAAACCACTATGCTTTCGCTGCACACTCTAAATTTAAAAAAAAAATTATAATTCTTATAATGACCTAGAACATCTAATTACCAAAGTAAAGAAATATTTATCAAGCACGCATACAATTCGTAACACACACTTAAATAGAATAAGCTTGGCACTCCCGAGCATCCTATCTACAATAAGGTTTTAGTACAGTACAGTATATATATAGAGTAGAAAGATACTTACAGACTTGGTGTTGGGGATTCAGTGTGCCACTTTTTTCTTCAAACCATTTAAAACTAAAACATGTATTTGGTCATAGAGAATAGAAATTCTTAAAAAAAATTGATTTAAAATACCCTTATTTTGAAATTCTTGATTTTAAACCTGTTTAGAAACCCACAGCCGAATTGTTGCAACTTGGCTCTGATACCACTAAATGTAACACCCCAAACCCGGCTCAGACGTTATGGCTGAATCCGACGTGTCTCATTGAAGTTTTAAAAACCCATGATTCATTTTAGTGTTTAAAAAGAACGTCTTTTGCTAAGTTAACAAAGTGAATGGAAGCTGTGCACCAGGTAGGTATCCGAAAAAGAGGAGGTGAGCCATGAAGGCTGCTTAAGTACCAAGCTCTTGCCTGGATCCAATCCTAGACATGCCCACAACCATTGCCACACTTTGGTGCGAGGTTAGGTTTTGGAAAAAAAATGAGTTGGAATTCATTTAAGTAGATATTTTTAATAAACTGATTAGTTGCATCGTTGCGCTATTTTGAAAACAAGTATCATTTTGAAAACGCACCCTAAGTCTAACCCATTTTGAATTATTATCAGTAAAATATAGAGTATAAAATAAAATAATCCCAGAAAGATAATTAAAATGGCCTTATTACAACCCAAAACCAAATAATAATAAATTAAAAAAACAGGTTACTTATTGCAAAATTCGAAAGCGATCATCACAGCCACTCTGAATCCCCTCCGGCTCCAAGTCTCCATATCAAGACTCACCTGCAAAGATAAGGAAAGGGGGGGTGAGTTTGGAAACTTAGTGTGCAACAAGCCCCTTTCAGAGCCCAAACTAATACCAGCATACTAGGCCGAAGCCTTTCGTTTAACAGTTACTAGGCCGAAGCCTTCTCATTAATCATGTTACTGGGCCGAAGCCTTCACTGCAAACGGTTTGGCCCATAGGCCCATTTCAATGCCACATGTAATATCAATGGATATATGCAATCCCATTTGGGGAGACTACTCAACCCACCCAACCAAACTCTCCACTGGCAGCACAGCTGCTTTATCATATAACTGGAGGCCTAGCCTCTTTTAATAACTGGGGTAAAGCCCTTTTTGATAAACTGGGGCAAAGCCCTTTTCGCACTTCCTCCATCTATATCAAAAACCCAACCCATGCATATAATGAGTATATCATAGCATAACATGTGCATGTTATAACATATCATGAGCATATCATGTCATATCATGTAAATCAATACCTCATGCATCATATTCATAATTATACCCTATGGGTATAATGGTTATTTTTACCTAGGGCAAAACAGTCATTTACCATATTTTAGGGGTAATTTCGTAAATTTACCAAATATTATCGGTTTTCCATGTTCATTAACAATTATCAATATCCTCAAGTGTTTAAACAGTGATTTTAACGCACTTTATCAAATTAGGGCTTTTGGGCCCAAAACCCCTAATGGGCCCCACGAATGCCGATTTAGTCCTTTTAGCCCACTTAACCCAATTTTTACAACAGATCTAACCGAGTTAACATGCAATTTATCCAAGTTCCATTTTCTATCAATTTTACCCAAATGGGCCCGAAAGCCCATTGGGCCCAATTTTAGCCCATTGAGGCCCAACTTATCGTCGTGCACAAAATTGCGCTCTTACCTGTTCCATCAATCCAAACACCAATCATATCATTTTTACCGCATCTAAAACCGCATGCAAAATATCAAGTTCCTGAAATGCCAGAATTTTGGCATTTCGACTTTTCTGCAAATATTAGCCTAAGCTACTACGAGGGTTGTTACACACCTGTTTTGTGACGACTGCCACTGAGATCCCTTACGATGTCCTACAATTTATTACCACAATTCTTAGATTGCAAACCACAACAACCAATCCCAATATTCACCTACTATATTCGAACTATGCCCCTAAAGCTTTTAGAATCTTACATTTTTGCCGAAAACCGATGACTAGATCTAAGTCTAGTTGTTCCAAAGATCCAAGCCTTCGATCCAACCTCTAGAAGGCACACCTATTCCTCTTTGATTTCTATGTAGATTTGATGCAGATCTATCCTCTAAATGATAGTAGAACTCGAATCCAGGAGATCTGAGGTTTCAGCTATAAGTCCCTAAATCTATGGTACTTCGGCTTTTTAAGTGATGAAGAAGATGACGATTTGAGGCTATAACATTGAAGTAATGTTTCCGACAGATACTAAGGTTTTAGAGAAGATGAAAGTTAATCAAAAGGAACAAAAATAACTGAAGGATTTTGGCTTGGAGAAATCGGCACAAGAAGTGAGTTTCCAGGATTTCGGCTTTTATGGCGATCGGCTATGAAGGTTTTGTGGAGGATGGGATCGATAGAGGAGGTGAGTAAGGTGACCAGAAGGTTTCAGCTAGAAGAAAAATCAAAAAGGAAGATAGAAAATGGAGGAAAAAGAGAGGAAGAAGAACTCGGAACCAAGGAGAAGGAATTTGCGTTTTCAGCTTTTGTGAGAACTGAGAAAGGATGAATGACAGTGAAAGCTTTCAAGTGGCTAACCCTAATTCTCCAAGACAGAAAAAGAAAAGAACCTAACCCTAATATCAACTAAAACAATCGGTCCAACCTCCCTAAAGCCTTTTTCGAAATTCACTTAAGTGATCACATGCCCGACACATGCCTAAAATTAAAAAGTAACAGTATGCCTACCTTGCAACTTGAACCCTAGACCTTTAATTCCTTCCCAGGCGCCATTTTTTTAGGAACTTAGTGGCACCACCTTGCCACTTTACCAAGGCCTTATTTGTGTCATAATTTACCACCTCAATTTTAAAACCCATATCGCTAGAACCCTCTTTGTCCAAAATTAAAAATTCAGGAATTACTTCGAATTAAATTTACTCTTGGGCCTTTTCCCCACACCATAACCCTTCGCAATTTATTTAATTACATACTAAATAATAATAATTAAAACATCCAAATTGTTCGGGCCGTCTTCTACTCGAACCTAGACTCAAGGCCCATTACTCCTAGGCCCAAAAATCGGGGCATTACAGGTTCGCGAGAGTGGGTACTTGAAATGATCGCTTGCATGACTTGACGGTAAAATGGATTGTCCATCGAGATTTCTGAGAAATTCAACGGGTATTATAAAGAATATTGCGATGAAAGTCCCAAGATGGGTGTGGCGATAAAGGTAAAGTTAATTGATATGCTACAGATATGTACAGGTATGTATATTATACTCAGAAGTGATGCCTTGTTGAAATGTGACAAATGATAAGTGGATTCATGCATATGTATATGTATACATGATGAACAAGTGAAAAGAGTTGAAAGATGAACCACCCTTATGCTTATGATTATGAATTGTGTTGCAATATCATGTTAACTTACATTGTGTAATTGAATATGGTATTTATGAAATAATGAGTCCATGATCAATGTGACATTGAAATTACGATAGCTATTGTGATTTTTGCACCGAAACAGTGTTGAATAGCAGCAGTAGCCCGACTTTGAAAAATCACCATAAATGGTGGAAGTTAAATTAGAGGCTGAATAATATATGAAATTAAATCTTAATGAGTCTAGTTTCACCTAGAAGAAACAGTGTAAGCAAAAGAATTTTTTATTATGAGATATTTGAATTCTTGTGAGACAGAGTTGGAGTGATTCCAGACTCCCCTATCTTAACTTTGAAAAATCACTAGAAATTGTACAAAAATAATTGTGAGTTAAGATTCATATGAATGAAATACTTAATGATTCTATTTTTAATAGAAAGATAGAGGAACATTATCTGAGTCTCATACTATGAGATATTTGGTTTTTAGTATATAGAGGTCGAAGCTATTGGATAGCAAAATAGCGGAGAGTTTAAAGAATAAACTGTACTTATTGGCTAGACCAAAAATTCTAAAAATTTTATGGTAATAAAATATATGAGTGTAGTTTCAGGGAAAATTAATGGATCTTAATTTGGAGTTTTGTAGCTCGAGTTATAAATAATTTATCAACTACAACTCGAGTAGACAGCTTGACCAGAATATAAATAAAAGTGTAATTATAGTTGTTTTACCTAAGAAAACATGTTGTTATAATGCTTATTATTTTCATATGGACTTACTAAGCGTAAAGCTTGCTCCCCCTTCCATTTCTTCTAGTGTCCTCAGGTCGGCTCAAGGTTAGAGATAGTCGGAGGCAACCTCACACTATCAAGCTACCATCTTTGGAGTATTATTGAAACTTAATTTCTTCAAGTGAGTGGCATGTACAGGGGCTTAATTATTGATATGTGTTTCTATGTTTTGGCCAAGATGTTGGCTTATATTAGTTCATTGTATATAACTATGAGATGTGGCTTATAATGATTTTGGCTTGTAAGTCTATTTGTCCATGGTATGTGTTAATGTCTTATGATATGGTTATGTGATTATGCTTGTTCACTATGTATAAGAAGTATATGGCACATGTACATGATGAATGCCCTAGGACCATTTGAGAATGGTCTTGGCCATGGAGTGAATGTATGGCATGGTAGTAAGATAATAATGATTGAACATGGGCAATCGTTGAATGTGTAGAGATTAAGTGTTGGGTAATAAACACATGTATAACACATGTAAATTATTTAATTGAATTTCACTAAAGGTTGATTAAATATTAAATCGATGTTATAATTTGTGCCTATGATGTATAAATGTATGGGGGAAAAATAAAGTCAACATAAGGCTTGGAAAATAGCCTAAATGTTAGCTTCATGGGCAGAGACACGGCCATGTGTCTCAACAGTGTGGAGAACATGGCCTAGTACATGAGCGTGTGGTACAAATTATTTTGCTGACATCATAAACAGAGAGTTACACAGGCTGAGGACACGGGCATGTCCCAAGTTACACGGGCGTGTGTGTCCACACGGCCCTATCCACATGGGCGTGTGACTTTCCAAAGCTAGAAAATTGTTAAGTTGCCCAAAGTTTATCGAATGTTTTTGGTTTTGTCCTGAATCGCCCCAATGTATGTTTTAGGTCTTGAAGGCCTGTATAAGGGACGTTATGCATATGTTTGAAAATTTTTAATTTTGGGCAAAATTTGGTGACCCGATTTTGTATTTTTGTGAATGTTTAAGTCCAGTAACGCATCGAGCCCTGTCCCGGCGTTGGATACGGGTGAGGGGTGTTACAACAGCGATGGTGAACTCCTAGTTTCTTTTGTAAACAATTCTAAAGTGAGCGAGGAGTGGTTCCTTGATTTTTTCTACACCTTTCATATGAGTCCCAACCGTGATTGGTTTACAAGTTATGAAACAATGTATGAAGGTGTAACAACCCGTTTTTAGTCGAATTAGAATAGTAGTTTTGGGACCACAAATATGAGATCAAATTGATTATTTTATTATTATTTTAATGTCTACAACATGATAGTGTGATAGTGTGAAAATTTCGTTAAGAAATTTTATCGTTTGAATGGTCGACTTGATAAAAAGGACTAAATCGCGTAAAGTGCAAAAATGAAGTTCTATTAGTTAAAGGTGTCTAATAGCTATGGAATCTTAAATTAGAGGTCCTTATGTTGTAATTAGACCATTAATAGTATGAGTGGACAAATATTTGACCATTAAAATGATATTATAAAGGTTAATTAATAAGGTTAATGTTGTAAACTTATAATGAAAAGATATTAAAGTAAAGAAAACAAAAGAAAAGCATGCATGTTCATCTTTCTCAACCGATTAATAAAGAAGAGAAAGCCATTAAAGAACACCTAACATTATACCATAGTTCACCCTTGCATGTAAGTTTATTTTTGTCTCGTTTTTAATGATTTCTACGTTTTTGAGATCGTTGTAGCTTAATCTAGCTAGCCCAGGGACTGATTTACAAAATTGTTAAAGGTTTAAGGTTTTTCCATTGATGAATACATGTGTATTTTGATGTTTGATGATAGAAAATGTATGCTTGTTGTTAGATAAACAACATTTGTAAAGTGATTTTTAATAAAATTTCCAATTAGGGATTAAATTGTGAAATGTGTAAATTTTGTGGTTAAATTGTGAAATAAATAAAAAATATGGACTACTTTGGGGCTATATGAAATTCGGCTAGCATGGATAGGGGCCTAATTACATGAATTTGTGTTTTTATGAGATAATGACTAAATTGTAAAAATGTTGAAATATTAGGGGCAAAAGTGTAAAGTTGCCATAATATGCATTTTGGGCTAAATTGAATAGAATGATAATTAAATAAGTTAATTTTGATTACATATAGATCAAGAAAAGAGAAATTTGAATTTAGATCGGGGGAAAACAAAATGTTGGACTAATCAACTAATTTCATTGTTTTGCATTCGAGGTAAGTTCGTATGTTAATAAGCATTAATATAATCATGTTTTAAATGCTTTATTATTGAATTATTTGTGAATACGACCTTGCGGATAAATTCGACAAATATTCAGCATTGAGAAATCCCAGTTGAACCTTAGGAATAGATTAGGATACAAATGACATGTCATTAGGGGTTATGTGATTTAGGTGTTGGTTCGTACGTCCTATCGGTGGCTGAGTTATCTAGCATGTGTTGTAGATTCTCGTCAGCTTATGTGAGCAGTACTGTGTAGCTTTATCATGACCGTCAGCTTGTGTGAGCGGACCCGTTGATAGCTCGAGAGTGAGCATTATATGTGATATGAGATTGAGATAGCTTCGGCTATGTATTGACACTTAGAGTGCGAGATTCTCGAGTATCCGATAGTATTCCAATGGTTCAACGGGTATATCAATGATATGGATTGAGTATGAAATTGTTACGAGCTTGTACAGGTATGTACGTGAATTATACAATCATCGAATCGAAGAAGTTGATGGAAATTGTGTTTAATCTTTGAATTGATTACATGTGTTAAGTTATACTTCAAATTTGATTTGCATTATATGATGTTTATGTTATTGAATTGTTAGTTGGTAAGTTTTACTTATTTAGCATACAAACTTACTAAGCTTTATAGCTTACGTTGTTTATTTTTTTTCTGTGTTTTATAGTGAATATAGAATTTAGCTTGGATTGGGAGTCGTCGAAGATCTCATCACACTTTCGAGCTTCTACTTTGGTACTTTTGAGCTTATGTTTTGGTTATATGGCATGTATAGGAGTTATGGTCATTTTGGTATATGTTTAGTAATGGTTTTAGCCATTTGAGTTGGCTTGTAAATGATGAATGGTTGTTATGTGTATAGCCATCAGACTTGGCTTATTTTGGTATACTTAGTGGTATATATAAATGGCCTTTTGTTGTGTGATTGATAATTTCCATTTATATGCATGTTGTGAATTGGCATTATGGATGTCAAATAGTTGAAATTGGAAGTTAATATGCTTGTGGTTTTAGGCAAGATAATGTATGTATGAAGTTAATCATTTGGATGATTTGAGAATGTGAATTTGGTGTGAAATTGAATGGCTAATTGTGATAATTGTGTGCATTGTGGTTGTTGGTAATGAAATGGCATAATTAAGGCTTGGTTGTGAATGATTTGAAAGTATATTGATTCTATACTATATGCCATGTGATGATTTTAGGTGAATGCAATTTGGGTGAGCAAAATGGCTTGGTAAATAGCCTATTTTTGTCCACATGAGCAAAGACACGGGTGTGTGTCTCAGCCGTGTGTGACACATGGTCGGTGACACAGCTATGTGTCCCCTGGTGTTTAATTAGAAATCAAGTCAATATGCTCCACACGACCCAGCACACGGGCGTGTGACTTGGCCGTGTGACTTGGCCATATGGCATAAGTTAGTATACCCTACAGGTTTGGCACGACCTAGCAACGGCCTGGCACACGGGTGCATGAGGCCATTTTGAAGGGCATACGAGCTGGTCACACAGGCATGTGGTTGGCTGTGTGACCCAAGTTAGAGAGTTACACGAGGTCAGACATGGGCTGGGACATGGCCATGTGATCCCATTTCGAATGTCCACACGGCTTGTGACACGGGCATGTCTTTGGCCATTTGAGATACACAGCCAAGCCACAAGGGCGTGTGTCCCTTGTATTTTGAAAAATTTTCAAAGTTTTCTAAAAATTTCCTGAGATATTGATTTAGTACTGAACCACTTCTAAAGCATGTTTTGGGCCTCGTAGGCTCGTATTAGGGACTTGATAAATGTTTATGAATGACTTGTACTTGAATTTGATAATTGTATGAAAAATGTATGTTCGATTGTATAATAAGTCTGGTAATGCTTCGTAACTCTAATTTAGCGACGTATATGGGTGCAGGGTGTTACAGAAGGTATTACTTTAATGGAAAATAATGCTTCGTGTAAAATCATAGGTGTTGGAACGAATAAAGTTAAGATGTTTGATGGAGTTGTTAGAACACTTAGTGAAGTACGACATGTTCTATAAGTGAAGAGAAATTTGATTTCATTGAGTACTCTTGATTCAAAAAGATACAAATACACAACCAAAAGTGGGGTTCTAAATATTTCAAAAGGTTCCCTCGTTGTGATGAAAAGGTAGATAAAAACTACCAAGTTATATGTTTTGTAAGGCTTTACTATTACTAGTAATGCTACAATTACTTCCCTATTCCTTGTTAGATGATGATGTTACTAGAATTTGGCATATGCGTTTAGGGCATATGAGTGAAAATGACATGACAAAAATGAGCAAAAGAGATCTTCTTGATAGGCAAGGTATTAACAAACTGAAGTTCTGTGAGCACTGTATTTTTGGGAAGCAAAAGAGAGTTTGATTCACTAGAGGAATCCATAACATGAAGGAAATGTTGGATTATATTCATTATGATCTTTGAGGATCACCTAGAGTGCCTTCAAAATGTGGTGCTAATTATATGCTAACTCTTATTGATGACTTTTCAAAAAAAGTTTGGGTGTTCTTCTTGAAGTAGAAAAACGATGTGTTTTCCACATTCAAGTCTTGGAAAACTATTGTTGAGAATTAGAAGAGGAAACATATAAAACACCTCAGTACAGATCATGGCTTGGAGTTCTGTTCTGATGAATTTAACGAATTGTGTAAATCAGAAGGGATCATGAGACACTTGATAATTCATCATACTCCACAGTAAAACAGTGTTGTAGAATGAATTAATAGAACGATTGTAACGCCCCAAAAATCTCGAAACCCAAAAATCCCGAAATCTCAAATTTTCTTTTTTTTTTTTTAAGTTCTAATAAAAAAATGTGCTAGGTATTTTTCGGTTAAGTAGGAAATAGTAGGTCTTGGCTAAGGTTTGAATTTGAAATTAGGGGAAAAGGAATTTATAGTTTAATAATTAAAAGGACCTTGTTGGCATAAAAATAGGGGGAAAATGGCATCAAAAAGCCTTGTGGAGGAGTGGCTAAGTGATGCCACTTAGGGAGTAGGGAGGTGGCGTTAGCAGCTAGCAATGAGATCCAAGGTTCGAACCCTAGCTTAGTGTTTTTAGAAGTGTAATTTTGGCCTTCTAGAAGGATGGAAGTGGCGTGAAGATGAACTCCAAGGGGAGTGTTCAGAAGAAAAAATTAAGGAAAAGATCAAGGGGTTATCAGGGAGAAGGAGAAGTGATGGAGCCGAATTGGGAATTAGGCATGGAAAATTTGGCTATAAGGGCTATAAATAGGGGCCGAATACAAGGTTGCCAGGCTACTGCCAAAATTCTTCTTCACCTTGTTGCCAGAAACCCTTTTCTTTTCAAGTTCCAAAAAGCCGAAAAACCTTTTGTTTTTCTTTCTTTTCTTTCTACCGATTTCTATTCTTCTCTACACAATTTTCTTTGTTTCACTTAGCCGATTTCTTCTTCTACTCTTCTTCTTTAATCTGTGCCAAATAAACCTTATTCACCATACTAAGTTTGAAAGCCGAATCTCCCAAGGTCGAATACTCTTTGAACAAATCTAGTGTAAGTGTTTTACAATCGCTTTTCATTGCTAAGTATTGGTTATTGTCCCTCACTCTTTCTAATCAATTATGGTAGGGAATTAGTATCGGATCTCAGATCTTAGCTCTCTGCTGAAATTGCCTTTAGGTGCTTCGGTGTCGGTAAGTATTCCTCTCCCATTAGCTAAGGTGGCCGAATGTTCATAGTTAAGGTAAGGGGACTTGTGTTGGATACGAGTCATCTATTATTCTGGTTTTAATAGTTAATATTGGTGCAAATCTAGGAGTTGATCATGGTTAGTGATTTAAGAAGGGGTTGTTATATTTATCGCACAAGGTAAGGTTAAGGTGAGGTTTCGATTTTAGTAAAGATATGTATTAAGCATGCGATTAATTGTGATATCGTTTGTAGGTTGGTGACTAAGGGAATCGCAGCACGCTTGCTTATCAGATGTGTACATACACTGCACACACAAGTAGATCGGCAAAAGTCGAAATGTCGAAATGTCGAAAAGCCAAAATACCGAAAAATCTAAAGTTTGGTTGCAGTAGTCTTGCAAGTGCGCGAACACTTGTGAGGAGGAAATCGATAGGTTGCCTGAGGCCCACGGACGATTCTGTGGACTTGGGTTGTGATTTGGCCATATGGGCCGAAATGGGCTAAATGGGCCGATAGGCTGTTGGGCCCATAATAGACAAAAACTAAATATTGATGCTATGTGATAGGAATATGTATGTGAGCCTGAATATGAATGGGACTGGGCCTAACGAGCCATATAAATGTGATTTGGGCTTAATGGGCCATATATAGGTTATTTGGGCCTAATAGGCCATATGAACATGATTGGGCTTAATGGGCTAGATACAGGTATGTGAATTTGATTTGGCTCTGTAAGGGGTTTTGGGCCTAGTATATGATAGCTGCATAAAACTTAATTAATATATTGTGACCATGGACAAGTCATAGGGTTAAAGTGTGGCAACGGGTATATGCATGTCTAGGATTGGATCTAGGGAGAGCTTGGTACTTAAGCGGTCTTAATGACTCACCTCCTCTTCTCTGAAATCCTACCTGGTGCATAGTATTGGTTCATCTAGCTCACGGGACTTGTTAAAGGGCCAAGGTAAGTGAAAACCGTAATTAAGGGAAAATCATCGGAATGCCTCTAAGGGCGAAAATGACCAAAATACCCCTAGGTGTTGAATGTAAGTGACATGCATACATATGATATTCTGCTTAGGTTGCATATGGGTTGGGAATTATGGAACGGAGGGAGTATATGAGGATCGCATGGTTGCTTGACAATCGTGGATCCAACTGCGTCTTTTAAAGCCCAATATGTAAATAAAGGTAGTTCCGCAATCGGGCTACCCTTGGTGTGTCGATTGGGTGGGTTGATATTTATCTCCCTACATGGTTTGACGGGGGACGGAGCTGGTGTGTAGCAGATGGATAATTTGGATGGGATTGCATTGCATGTTTGATGAATGGTGTTTTTTTTTTAGTTCTTGTTTTCATCGGGGGTTGTACACACTGAGGTTACGAAAACTCACCCCCTCTTTTATTTTATTTTCAGGTGAAGCTCAGTAGAAGGTTCGATGTTTGGAGGGACTCTGGGTGGCCAGCTAGCAAGATAATTTGGACTTTTTTTTAAGCATATAAGTTTTTATTTAATTAAGTATGTTTCAGATCAGATTGTAATAAGGTTTTCATTATGTTATTATTACTTGAATTATTATTATTTTCATTCTAATTTACAAGAAGTTGAACATGGGTCTCCTAAATTATAGTATGTTTTCTACGTTTCCGTAATTAAATTTTTAAATGATAAGTTTTCTTAAATCAAATGTTTCAAACAAGGTTTTCGCAACTGAAAGGTGTGTTTTTTTTAAGTTAATTAATGGCGGATTCGGCCATAATGTCTGGGCTATGTAAAACCCCAAACCCGGCCCAGACGTTATGACCGAATCCGGCGTGTCACATTGTAGTGTTACTAGAAAAGTCACGTTTTATCTAAAGTCTTTCTTAGTGGTTAAAGAATATCCTCGTTATAGATTAAAGCGAATGGAAGTTGTGCACTAGGTAGGATGCCAGAAAAGAGGAGGTGAGTCAATTAGACTGCTTAAGTACCCAGCACTCCACGAATCCAATCCTAGACATGCACACAACTATTTCCACACTTTAACTGAGTGATTGTTCAGGGAAAACCAATTCGTTTAAAACCATTAGAAAAGGTTGTTAATTTTGAAAACGTTTTCGTTGCGGAAGCGTTGCTTTGTTAACGCGATATTTTGAAATCAAGTAACCTTTTTAAAACGCGCCCTAGAGCTATTCAATTTCAAACAATCAAAAAAATATCACATCCAAGCTAACAAAACATACTCAGAACAATTAAAAATAAATAAAGCGGCCTTGTTACAACTTAAAAACCCAAAACAATTACAGTAAGTAAGTGCTGATCAAAACACATGAAGAAAAGCGAATTTGCAGAACATGTGGCCACTCCAAATCCCTCACGGCTCCAAGTCCACTATGGTTGGGGATTTCCTACATGGATGAAATTAAGGAGTGAGTTTGGAAAACTTAGTGTGTAAAGTAAACCTAACTAGAGCTTAAATCGGTTCAAGCTTTACTGGGCCTAAGCCCTATTAGAAATAGAATTAACTGGGCCTCAGACCTATCCAGAAATCAGTGTGGCCCTTAAGCCCAATACAGTAACAGAACATGTATTATGCATGTATGCAGAAACCCAGCCCATATCCATCCGTACACACGCCCGTACCAACCTTACACCATGTAAGGAGACAACTCGACCCACCCATCCGCTACACACCTAAGAATTTGTAGCATGGCTGCCAGGACAGATATTGTGACAGAGTCACCAGATACAAATATTGTGGCAGAGCCACCAGAACAGATATTTGTGGCATAGCCACCAGAAATAGATATTTTTGGCATAGCCACCAGAACGCTTCCTCTATCAATAGATCCCAAATCTCATGCAGCAGATATGCATGTCATGGCATATAGCATACAAAAATAGAATATCATGCATTTTAAACAGAATTAACCCAAGGGGTATAATGGTAATTTTCATACTTAGAGCTATTCTAGTAAATTTACTATTTTAGGGTTTTCATGCATATTACAACCATTAACGTATTAACAGAAACACTTACCGAGCATTTTTATCGAATTGGGCCCGTTGGCCCATTAACCCGGTTTTGGCTCATTAAGCCCAAATATACCGAAGTGCACGAAACTGTACACTCTGCAATCTTACCATTTAAGATTACCAGGATTAACAAACAAACTCTCTCACGAGCGCTCGCACGCTCGTAACTCCACAAAATGCCGGCTCTTCGGTGTTTCGATTTTTCGGCTTTTGCCGATCTAGACTATAAGTGGGTGTCATTTACACACCTGTTTTACGATGAAACACTGACGAGTTCCCCACACGAGTTGCCTAGAATCAGTTACTAACACATTAAACTATGAATTCATAACAACTTATATACAAATCCCCTTACCAATAATCGACCATTAACACCTTAGGCACTAAAGTTCTTACCTTTGCCGGAATATGGACTAGATCTAAGTCTAGTCGTTCCAATTATCCAAGCCCTCGATCTGTAGCCTTTAATCCACACTAGAGCAAAACAAATCAAATAACACTACTAAACCCTTTTAGTTTAGTCGACAGGCACCCTTTGCATATAGGGGTTTTTGGCTTTCCTTTGAATCACCAAATAATGGATAGAGAAGGGATTCCGAGCACTTACCAAAGATTTACTTGCCAAAAATGTTCCCAAGTACCTTCCTATTCCTGATTTGTTGTAGATCTAACCCAAAATATGAATAGAGAATAGATCTAGGTGATTCGGCTTTTGAAGGAACGAGATGGAGAATTGAAGTTTGTGAAGTAAAGGGGAGATGTCAGCAGAAGGATAAGAGAGTTGTGAGGTTCGGCTTTTTGGCATGGAGAAAAGTCTCTATATTCGGCAATAATGAGAAGAGAATCAAAGAGAAATGACTTATGAGTAGGAGTAGAAGATTAAGCTTGGTAAAGAAAAGATGAACAAAAAGAATGAAGGTCGGTCTCAAAAATAATAATAGATGTGAATGGCCCCAACCTAAATCGACTAACACTTAAAAATACCCAAAACTAAACAAAGAAGAAAAACAACCCATATAAGCCAAAATTTTAAGAGCTTTTTCGGCAGTTAATTGCCTATAGCCGAACTGGTACTACCATGAGTCCTATTTCGGCATAAAATCCTTCCCAAGTTCAAATTCCATGTTTTTCTCCTTAATTTTAGCCACCACCTAATTTGAATTCCATCCAAATCCTCCTACCGATTAGCAGCCACCATTTTTCCCACCGCTTGGCCAACTCAATTTGCTGCTTGGAAGAGTTTCGATCCAATTGAATTACTCCCCCCCACGAGTGCAGCAAAAAGGTAGCCCATTGCGCGTACAGCAGCTCGAACTTGGGTCCTCCAGGCACAACCCCACGCTGCTGGCCACTGGGATGCAACCTTGTTTTCGATATAATACTGCCACAATAATTTATAACCCTTACATGCTTCAGTTCTGGCCCGCTTTTTTAAAAAATAAAACGGAATTCGCCCGCGCAAGGACTCAAACCTGCGCCCTTTCCGCGTGCCCAGCACGCTGCTGCCATTGCGCCACGGGCACTCCTTGTGCTGGATTATGCTTGCAACTCCTCTTAACCCCTATTGGAACCGTAACCTGAATACTAAAAAAAAAACCATTTGCCGCGCCGAGCCTTGAACCCAGGCACCTCCCACGCCCTCCTAGAATGCTTAGCCACTTGGCCAGGTGCTTGTCTGTGCTAAAACTCAGCCCAAATTATTAATAAGGCCTACTGCCCAGATTCCCTAAGGTAGCATAAAATTTAAATATTTGTTTTTTTGCTAGAGTCTTGAATCGAACACAAGCCTTTTCCCACACTATAAATCCATCGTAATTCACTTAGATCCTACACTAAATAATTAATAACAATATTGATAATAATTTCCCGTAAAAAGTTAAAACATCAAATAATTCTATCTCGGGCCATCTTCTACTCGAACTCGGACTCCAAACCCAATATTTCTAGGCCTAATTTTTGGGGCATTACAACTCTACCCCCTTAAAAAATTTCGTCCTCAAAATTTTCCATCCAGCTATCAGTTGTCTAATACCGACTATTGTACTATGCTACTGCTACGCACTCTAATTAAAAATAATTCTTAGTAAGACCCAGAACATCTAATTACCAAAATAAAGAAACATTTATCAAGCACGCATACAACTTGTAACACACACTTAAATAGAATAAGCTTGGCAATCCTGAGCTCGATGCTCCTTGGACCCATATCTAAAGCATGCTCCTGTCTTCCTATGGCATTCACCCGGATGACGCCCGTTGTAGTTCTTACAGGTTGGAAAGTTTGGTCGTGTCTTAATATGTTTCACAGAACGAGGCTCAGTCTTCTGAGAACTAGAATCCTTCCTCTTCTTACACTCCAAGCACCCTGCTTGAAGCGTTTCCCTAATTTCCTTAACCTTGGTCACCAATACCTCTTCTACCACTTTCATTACTATCTCGGCCAGTGCCTCGGTAACAAGCTCTGAGTTACTGCTACCCGAAGTTAGCAGACTTTGCTTACCCTCAGAATCCATATCAATACTCTACATTACCGGCATACGTATCAAATAACTACCAAGGCCTCGATTCAATAATTTTAGTACTTATTCATATGTTTTATGCTGAGATAGTATTTTAAAGTTTCTATTTTCACAGAATCATAGCCTAGCTATAGTCTCAGTATTTTAGGGTTTTTAGTATTGCCCTAGCAATAGTGTCATGATATGGTCTCAGTTCTATCTACAGTAATATCTTAATACAGTGTAGTATGAGTAATAGAAATACTTACAGACTTGGTGCCGGGGATTCAGTGTGCCACTTCTTCGGTTATCAAATTTCAGAAACCCAGAAAAACTTAAATCATTTTAAGATTGAACCTTAAAACATGTATACCTTGTAAAATATCTTTGAAAAAAACTTTCCAAAACTATTTCCAAAATACCCTTATTGGGCCTAAGTTTAGAAAAATTTTTCGAAAAGCTTCTCGGACCCGATCCACAGCCGAGTTGTTATAACCGAGCTCTGATACCACTAAATGTAACACCCAAACTCGGCCTAGACATTATGACCGAATTTGGCGTGTCACATTGTAGTGTTACTAGAAAAGTCACGTTTTATCTAAAGTCTTTCTTAGTGGTTAAAGAATATCCTTGTTATAGATTAAAGTGAATGGAAGTTGTGCACCAGGTAGGATGCCAAAAAAGAGGAGGTGAGTCAATTAGACTACTTAAGTACCCAGCTCTCCACGGATCCAATCCTAGACATGCACACAACCATTGCCACACTTTAACTGAGTGATTGTTCAGGGAAAACCAATTCGTTTAAAACCATTTGAAATGGTTGTTAATTTTGAAAACGTTTTCGTTGTGGAAGCTTTGCTTTGTTAACGTGATATTTTGAAATCAAGTAACCTTTTTAAAATGCGCCCTAGAGCTATTCAATTTCAAACAATCAAAACAATATCACATCCAAGCTAACAAAACGTACTAAGAATAATTAAAAATAAATAAAGTGGCCTTGTTACAACTTAAAAACCCAAAACAATTAAAGTAAGTAAGTGCTGATCAAAACACATGAAGAAAAGCGAATTTTCAGAACATGTGGCCACTCTGAATCCCTCACGGCTCCAAGTCCACTATGGTTGGGGATTTCCTGCATGGATGAAATTAAGGGGTGAGTTTGGAAAACTCAGTGTGTAAAGTAAACCCAACTAGAGCTTAAATCGGTTCAAGCTTTACTGGGCCTAAGCCCTATTAGAAATAGAATTAACTGGGCCTCAGCCCTATTCAGAAATCAGGGTGGCCCTTAAGCCCAATATAGTAACAGAACATATATTATGCATGTATGCATAAACCCAGCCCATATCCATCCGTACACACCCCCGTACCAACCTTACACCATGTGAGGAGACAACTCGACCCACCCATCCGCTACACACCCAAGAATTTGTAGCATGGCTGCCAGAACAGATATTGTGACAGAGTCACTAGATACAGATATTGTGGCAGAGCCACCAGAACAAATATTTGTGGCATAGCCACCAGAAATAGATATTTGTGGCATAGACACCAGAACGCTTCCTCCATCAATAGATCCCAAATCCCATGCAACAGATATGCATGTCATGGCATATAGCATACAAAAATAGAATATCATACGTTTCAAATAGAATTAACCCAAGGGGTATAATGGTCATTTAGCACCTAAGAGTATAATGGTAATTTTCATACTTAGAGGTATTCTAGTAAATTTACTATATTAGGGTTTTCATGCATGTTACAACCATTAACGTATTAACAGAAACACTTACCGAGCATTTTTACTGAATTAGGCCCGTTGGCCCATTAACCCGATTTCAGCCCATTAAACCCAAATATACTGAAGTGCACGAAATTGCACACTCTGCAATCTTACAGTTTGAGATTACCAGGATTAACAAACAAACTATCTCACGAGCGCTCGCACGCTTGCAACTTCACAAGATGTCAGCTCTTCGGCGTTTCGGCGTTTCAGCTTTTCGACTTTTACCGATCTAGACTATAAGTGGGTGTCATTTTACACACCTGTTTTACGATGAAACGCTGACGAGTTCCCCACACGAGTTACCTACAATCAGTTACTAACACATTAAACTATGAATTCATAACAACTTATATACAAATCCCCTTACCAATAATCGGCCATTAACACCTTAGGCACTAAAGTTCTTACCTTTGCCAGAATATGGACTAGATCTAAATCTAGTCATTCCAATTATCCAAGCCCTCGATCAGTAGCCTTTAATCCACACTAGATCAAAACAAATCAAATAACACCACTAAACCCTTTTAGTTTAGTCGACAGGCACCCTTTGCATATAGGGGTTTTTGGCTTTTCTTTGAATCACCAAATAATAGATAGCGAAGGGATTCCGACCACTTATCAAAGATTTACTTGTCAAAAACATTCCCAAGTACCTTCCTATTCCCGATTTGTTGTAGATCTAACCCAAAATATGAATAGAGAATAGATCTAGGTGATTTCGCTTTTGAAGGAATGAGAAGGAGAATAGAAGTTTGTGAAGTAGAGGGGAGATGTCGGCAGAAGGATAAGAGAGTTGTGAGGTTCGGCTTTTTGGCACGGAGAAAAGTCTCTACATTCTGCAATAATGAGAAGAGAATCAAAGAGAAAGGACTTATGAGTAGGAGTAGAAGATTAAGCTTGGTGAAGAAAAGATGAACAAAAAGAGTGAAGGTCGATCTCAAAAATAATAATAGATGTGAATGGCCCCAACCTAAATCGACTAACACTTAAAAAAACCCAAAACTAAACAAAGAAGAAAAACAACCCATATAAGCCAAAATTTTAAGAGCTTTTTCGGCAGTTAATTGCCTATAGCCGAACTGGTACTACCATGAGTCCTCTTTCGGCATAAAATCCTCCCCAAGTTCAAATTCCATGTTTTTCTCCTTAATTTTAGCCACCACATAATTTGAATTCCATCCAAATCCTTCCTACCGATTAGCAGCCACCATTTTTCCCACCACTTGGCCGACTCAATTTGCTGCTTGGAAGAGTTTCGGTCCAATTGAATTACTCCCCCCACGCGTGCAGCAAAAAGGTAGCCCATTGCGCGTACAGCAGCTCGAACTTGGGTCCTCCAGGCATACCCCCACGCTGCTGGCCACTGGGACACAACCTTGTTTTTGATATAATACTGCCAAAATAATTTATAACCCTTACCTACTTCAGTTCTTGCCCATTTTTTTAAAAAATAAAACAGAATTCGCTCGCGCAAGGACTCGAACCTGCACCCTCTCTGCGTGCCCAGCGCACTGCTGCCACTGCGCCATGGGCACTCCTTGTGCTGGATTATGCTCGCAACTCCTCTTAACCCCTATTTTAACTGCAACCTGAATACTAAAAAAAAAACAACCATTTGCGCGTGCCGTGCCTTAAACCCAGGCACCTCCACGCCCTCCTAGCGTGCTTAGCCACTGGGCCAGGTGCTTGTCTGTGCTAAATCTCAACCCAAATTATTAATAAGGCCTACTGCCCAGATTCCCTAAGGTAGCATAAAATTTAAAAAAAATTTTTGCTAGAGTCTTGAATCGAACCCAAGCCTTTTCCCACACTATAAATCCATTGTAATTCATTTAGATCCTACACTAAATAATTAATAACAATATTGATAATAATTTCCCATAAAAAGTTAAAACATCAAATAATTTTATCTCAGGCCATCTTCTACCCGAACTAGGACTCCAAATCCAATATTTTTAGGCCTAATTTTTGGGGCGTTACAGGCTAGGTTTGGGGTGTTATAACGATCATGAAGAATGTTCAATGTATGTTGTCAAATGCTAGTTTACCAAAGTCATTTTGGGTTGAAGCAGCCTCTACTACATGTTTTTTGATTAACCGATCTCCATTAGTTGCCACTAAGAAAAAGACTCCACAAGAGTTATGGTCTGGTAAGCCTACTGGTTATTCTGATTTAAAGATTTTTGGGTGTCTTGAATATGCTCATATTGATAATGGAAAATAGGAACCAAGATCTATTAAATGTGTTTTTCTTGGTTATAAGGCCGGTGTAAAAAGGGTATAAGTTATGGTGTCCTAAAAATAAAAAAGTTGTAATTAGCAGAGATGTTGTTTCTGATGAAAATACTATACTATCTAACTTATCTCTTAAAGACTCTTCAAATAAAGAACAACAAAAGCAGGTGGAGCGTCAGATTGATCTAGTATCTACAACAGAGTCGAGTCCTTAAGCTAATATAGAAAATTAGAACAGAGTCACTTCTTCACCACAATATTCTATTGCCAAAAATAGAACTAGAAGAGAAATTAGTCCTCCAAATATGTATGCTGAGGCTGATCTAGTTGCTTATGCTTTAAAAGTGGCTGAAGATATAGATGGAAATTAAGAGTCATCTACTTATTCTGATGCAGTTAGCTACGAAGACTCAGAAAAGTGAATGTTTGTCATGCAAGAAGAGATGAAGTCACTCCACAAGAATAGAACATGGGATCTTGTAAAGCTTTTTAAAGATAAGAATATTGTTCGTTGTAAATTGATGTTCAAGAGAAAAGAAGGGACTCTAGGAGTTGAATAACTCAGATATAAAATAAGGCTTGATGCAAAGGGTTACAGCCAGATTCCAGGTATTTTCTCCAGTTGTGAAGCACAGTTTGATTCAAGCCTTGCTTATTGTTGTGCCATGTATGATTTGAAGCTCGAACAGTTAGATGTAAGGACATCGTTCTTGCATGGAGAACTTGAGGAGGACATTTACATGCAACAACCAGAGGACTTTACAGTCTTGGAAAAAGAGGACTATGTTTGCTTGTTGAAAATGTCCATTTATGGCTTAGAACAGTCACCAAGGCAGTGGTACAAAAGGTTTGATTCTTTTATCACTTTTCATGATTTCAAAAGAAGCAACTTTGATAGTTGTGTTTATTTTAAGAAGAACAATGATGGTTCTTTTGTGTATCTACTCCTTTATGTTGATAACATGTTGATAGCAGCGAAAGATAAAGGAGAGATAAGAAAGGTCAAAGCCCAGCTTAGTGAAGAATTGGAGATGAAGGATTTAGGAATAGCAAAGAAGATACTTGTAATGCGTAGGTTTGTGCAAGTGTACACAGTCGTTATCAAGTAATAAGTAAATATCAAGTTATTGTCTCCGTAGGGATTGTATTTGTGTTAGATTAATTAATTGTAAAATTATATTAACAACTTGGTAAATAAAAACACAATATGATTGGGAAGTGATGATTAAAATTAAATATATTAAACTAAATGCAATGATCCCTAATGCAAATTATCCTAAATATGCAAACTATATGAATGGAATAGATTTTAGCAAAATTAAACACAATTTGCAACAATTATAACATAAATAAACTAGGACAGTTACTTTAATTAAACTCAATTTATTATCAACGTGCTTAATAACATTCAGAAAAACATTTCATGGCAACTCGATCTTTCATGAGTTTGGAAACCACATTAGGTCCTTTCGGAATCCTTTACTTAGTAAATATGCATTTTACTAATCCTTATTTACTAAGGGTTTCTTAGCATTCGTGTGAGGTAACAGGAACTTGTTAGGTTTGAAACAGTTTAATCACACAAATCTAACAACTATGCAGATAACAGAGCTTGGTTAGAGTTGTTATGCAACCTGCAATTTAATCTGGTTAGGATCTAAATTGAGCATGTAGATTTCAATTATGTGTCCACTAGCTGTAGTCTGGTTAGGATCGCTTAGCTAATTCAAGTGTATTTCAATCACGTATGAACGAAATACAGACTTGATTTTAATTGAAGACATGATCGATTGAGGCACAAAAATTATAAGGATGAATGAAATAAATATTATTTAATCAAAGCAATCATCCTAGCTTAAATAGAATTAAGCTAACATTGTTGTAACAAGAACAAAGAACACATAGCAAACATTTTCAGATTAAATCAAAGAAAAGAAAGATTAAACCCAAATCAAAGTGGCTGTCACCCAAGACTTTGACCGACGAGGCTCTTTCGCTCTTTTGCTTTACTCCTTTGCTGATGGCTCTCCAAGGTGGTCTACCAAGGGCTCTTTAAGAGGCTTAATTGTAAAAATCTCTATGAAGAGATAATGCTAGACGTGGGGAATAGAAAATACTAAAGAGAATTGAGAGAAAAGAGAGAATGAGGAGGGATGAGGAATGAGGAATGAAGGATGATTAGGAATGGTGAAATGAAGTCTTATTTATAGGTGAAGAGAGAAGACTAGTTTGCTAAAAATAGAAAGGTTTAGTCTCTTCAAGCTTCTTCAATGAGTGGCTGACCATGATTAGTGGATTTTGAGTTGAATTTTTCTTGATTTTTAAGTAATTTAAATGCCATAACAACTCAGGACTGAGACTCAGTCAAATGTAAATCTTCGGGCAAATCTCTAATTTCTTCAACATTGCAAGGACCTTGTGTAATTAAATCAAAAAGTGGTTTATGTGGACAGCCATGTGTAGCCGAAATTGGGTTGACTTGGTCTTCAATTTGGACGATTTTTGTAATCCAACAAAGCTATCAGACTTGTCCAAAAGAAATCAATAAATTAAAGGACCAAAGAATAAAATAAATAATTAATTAAAACCCAAATTATTAATGAAATATTTTAAAATGAATTATTAAATATAGTTTTAAATTTTATTATTTAATTTAATCGTGCATGATCTATTTTATGTCTTAAAAATATAATATGTTCGAATAAATATAAAATAAGCCATTTTATGGATGAAAACTATATAATAAAGCATAAAATCACATTTTGATAATTTCTATGTCCTAATTTCGTATTTTCACATATTTCATTAATTTATTAAACAATTACTTAGTTTTAACAATGAATTTAAGTAAAATGTGATAAATTGCATATGTAAGACCCTAAACTTGGCCTAGACGTTATGACCGAATCTAGCGATATCACATTGAAGTGTTTTTCGCAAAGTGAGATATTGAAAGAAAACCCTTTTTCCTAACTATCTTTGTTACTTGTTTTTAATGATGCTTTTAAAACACGTCGTTATCATGTTAAAACGGCTTTTCTTATTAAAACGTAGTCTCCTACGGAAGCTTATAAAATGTGTTGCGTAAATGTGGTGTTTTTGAAAAACAGTTATCTTTTTGAAAACCCGCCTTTTTCCTACTTGTAACAGTCCGATTTAGAACCTAATTGAAACAGTGTTTTTGAGACCACAAATCTGAGTCAAAAAATTATTTAAATATTATTTTTCGTGTTTATTATATGTGAACTTGCATGTGTGAAAGTTTCGTATGAAAATTTGATTGTTTGTATGCTTAATTTAATAAAAGGACTTAATCGCGTAAGTTGAAAACTTGATAGTTTAAAACATAAAGGTTGAATTGATAGTGGCTTTTAAATATGGGGTATTTATGTTGCAAATTTTCCATGATAATATGCCTTGGACGGTCATGACCTTAATGAATAATGGTTTTGTATTATTTAATAAAGGTTAATATGGTAACTTATGAAATAATTTATAATATATCATAACATAAAAAAATAAAATAAGGTTTCATATTACTTTGTTGTTGCCGAAAATAAAAGAAGAAAGAAAAGAATAGGAAACAAGGTATTCGACCATTGTTGATTCAATTTTAAGGTATGTTTTGTTTCGGTTTTTGATAATTTTTACGTTTTTAAGATCGTTGCTTTGAGTACTACCAGACCCATGCTTGAATTTTTTATTTTGGTGAATATTTTGAGTTATTCCATTGATGAATATTTGTGTTTTGTGATGTTTGTTGATAAATTATGAAAGATATGTTTTGGATTAATATGTTTTGTATTGAAGTTTTTAATGATTTTGACTTAATAGGACTAAATTGAAAAAATAATAAATTGAAGGACTAAAATGCAAAATAAATGAAATATATGGATTAGTATGGGCATAAGGAAGATTCAGCCTAACTATGATGTGGTGAGATTTTGAGTATCTTGTGTTTTATGCAATTAGGACTAATTTGTAAAAAGTATGAAATATCAGGGGTAAAATGATAATTTACCTATTTATGTGTTTTTGGATTAAATTGAATGAAATTGTGTTTAAATGAGGTTAATTTGAAATTATATAGATCAAGAATAAAGGAAATCAAACTTGGATCGGGGAAAAACAAAAATAGTCGAAAGCCGATTTGTAACGTCCGTCCATATTCGAGGTAAGTTTTTAAGCAATTAAACATGGTCTATTTTGAACATAGGATGTTTTACTATGATGATTCAAATTTTATAATCTATTAGTATATTAGTCGAATGTGATATATCAATGAATTAATGTGGTTGAGTTTTATTCGACTGATTTAAAACCCCTAAAAGTGTGTATGTGTTACATGGAATATTGGACTATTTGATAAATGAAATGTTATGGAATGATTTTATAATTGGGATATTAGGACTTTGAGCTTAGCAAGCCTTATGCTTGTGACATTGATCGGGTTTTGTGCCTAGCAGGCTTATAGCTGGTGAATAAATATCAAACCTTGGGTCTAGAAGGCCTTATGTCGGTGTGTGATTTAGGCTTATGCCTAGCAGGTTTTATACCAGTGATTTGTTTTCATGTCTATGATTATAAGAGTTCAAGTTATTGTGGATATTGAGCAAGTGAAATTGAGCTAAATTACATTGTATATGTTCGGCCACATAGGTAAGTACATGTAAGCTTATATTGAACTTGTATATTCGGTTATATGTGAAGTTATCTTGAATGTGCATATTCGGCCATATGTGATGTTCTATTGAATTTGAATTATAGGTTACATGTGATGTTTTATTTCACTTTTATATTCGGCCACATGTGATGATATAATGAACCTTGTGTATTCGGCCATACATGTAAGTGTTTAGGTGATGATATATTAGATCTTGTATAATTAGCTATATAGTAAATATTTATGTGGTGTTATATATTTTATTTCGAACATTCGGCCAAGGTAACTTATTGTGTTAAAGTATAACATTATTGATATAATTCAGTTTGTTTGAATATTTTGATTATTCATTGAGTTGTTTAATTTGCTTAAGGCTTACTAAGCTAAGTTAGCTTACTCAGTGTGTTTTTGTTTCTCTGTTTTATAGATTTTGGTTGTAAGTTACGAGCTTAGGGATCGTTATCAAAGTCATCCACACTATCGTCAACTTTCGGTACCTTTAAAAGTCTATTTTCAAACTTATGGCATGTATAGGCTAATAAGTATTTTGTTCAACCTTGGATATGTATAAACTTAGCCATGCGAATATGGCTTAACTTCAAAGTTTGGACATGGTTATGTTTAGCAATGGTTTATTCCGTTTTGATTTTAATGTTATATGAAATGAATGAAAGGTATATATGATTGGTGATATATGTTTTGGAATATAGCTTGAAAATGATTATAAGACTTGGTTGTGATTGATAATTCAGTCATGGTATGTGTAAATATGGTTAGATAATTCGATTATGGTAAATGTTCAGTTAATTATAATCATGAGTTCATATGTTAAGCTTGATTAAAGTATATTTTGATATGCATGATATAGGGTATGCTTTGTATTAATGAATGGAACTTGGCTCAGTTTGCATGAAAAGTGTATGTGTACTTAAAGTGATTAATTGTTTAATTATATAGATATGGTTAATAAAGTAAATAAGAATTATTTATTGAGATTGTTTTGCTTAATATAGATTATAAGTGAGATAAAGATAATTTACCAAATGAATAGTGACTTGTAGAATAGTACATTATGGGAATTATATGAATTTTAACAAGATGTTAATTATATGTATATATATATATATATACATGTACATGTTAGTGTATTCGAATGATGCTTGCCATAATGGTTTGGTTTATAATGAAAGTATATGTGTATGTATATATTTTTTTAATGTAAATATGATTATTTGAATGGTATGGATTCGGTTAAATTTTGAGATATGATTCGTAAATGCAATATGATTAATAATATATGTTTAATATTTAATTAGCCATGTGCTTATTATACATGAATACGACTTGTATGAATATGTGAATGTTTGGAATTATGTTTTTTGTTCAGTAATGTCTCGTAACCCTAGTCCGGCGACAGATACGGGTTAGGGGTATTACACTACTACTAGCAGTTATAAAGCAAAGAAATTGATAATTTCTGAATTAAAAATAAAACTTTAAGAGACCTTATTACATAACCAATACCTAAATTAATAACTTAAAGAATAAAAGCTGAGGCAGTAGTCAAAATCAGTCGTGTGACCCCCATCGAGTCCCCTGCAGCACTGGCCCGCCTAAGGATTACCTGTACAGGAAAGCAGAAGAGTGAGTTTATGAAAACTCAGTGTGTGATCCTTTTTCAATACTCATACAATCCGTAGGCAAAATAATTTGGGCTTAAGCTCGTTTTAGTAACAGTCCAGTATCAATGTGGGCCTTAGCCCATTACAGTAACGTAACAGAAAATGCAAACATAGGTCCTACCCATCCATCCTCTACACTCCACTCCGTCCAGCCCTACACTCCATGTGGGGATAAAATTGACCCATCCATCTCTACACTCCAAATATAGCACCGATTGCGACACTAATCAGTATTTGTAGTAGAGCTACCAGTAATTACAGTAGAGCTGCCAGTACAGTACACTTCCTCCAAACACATCAAACCCCCATGCAACATGTCATGTCATAATATAATCTTTGTATGTAAAATTTCATGCACGAATACAGTCAAACATATCATAAGGGTATATCAGTCATTTTACCTCTTAGGGGTATAACAGTCATTTCATCGGTATGGGATCTAAGTGTATTTACCAACCCAATAATAGGTCCACAGTCGTCTTGGGCGACCCGTGTGACCTTAACAATCAAACGGTGGAAATGGGCCCAAAAGCCCATAACATGACCCATGTGGGCTCACATGCTCGTGTGGCCCATTAAGCCCAATAATGACCTTGGCCGTGTGAACTACATAGCCTGGCCCAATAAACCCCACACATTCATGTGGTTTACCCGTGTGGGGCCCACGAGCCCGTGCTGCCCACACGACTCATTTTTGCCCAACGTGGCCCAGAACGGCCTAAGCCCATGAATTTGCCCACGGTGGCCTCTACATTCTAATGCCCACAATTTACGTGTTCGGTTTACCACACGAGCGAGTGCACGCTCGTGTAAGGTCAACGATCCGCTATTTCAACTTTTGCCGTTTTATGAATAGTGGTAGTGTGATTACACACCTGATTGCGAAAATGCGCTACTAGCCCAAGAGTATTCCACACCTATCACAGTCAGAAGTTCGATTAGTCACTTATCATCATTAGGGTTAAACGCCCTCTTTTTTAGTCTTAATCTAACTAATATTGATACTTGCCTTGATTGGCCAACTGTGGCTTAGTACTCCTAGGTCCCTGACCAAAATTGCTCCCTTGCTCCTTACCAAAAATCTGAGTTATCAGCGAAATCCATTAACAAGATTGCTAAACACATAGCTTGAAACATTATGTACTACCATAAGAAAAACCACAACTCATAAGTAAGGGAGAGGAGAATTTGACCAACACCAAGGAATGCAAGCCAACATGCCCCAATTGAACACTATAATTACAATACAGTTACCTTCAGTTGGATGATGAGGGGAGGTTTTGAACACTTCAGTTAGCACTTGCAACTCCTTTACTCCACAAGAAAATCTAGAAACCAAAAGAGACATCACAAGAAGAGGGAGAAGGTGAGAATCAGTAGAAAGAAAGAAAGAGATATTTGGTTCTAACAGTGTGATAGAGGGGAGGCTTGATGTCAGTTGAAAGAGTAGAGAGAAAATAAGGGCCCGAGTGCACTCACCAACTTGTCAGAGAATAGTTATCAAATTGAAGCAGAAAGAAGCAAGTGTGAGATGAAGTAATCGACTTGGTTCCAAATAGAAAAAGGGTGTGAGAGAAGTGATTGAAAGAAAAAAAGAGAAGAAGAGAAACTTAGAAGATGTTCGGCCAAAAGGGGAAGAAAAGAAGATTGCAACAAATAATAAGAGACCCCCAAATGCCAAAAGAAAAGAAAATCACCTAAAATTTCCTAGCACTAATCAGTTTTCCAAATAAAAAGGTTCCCAAAAGGTCAATTCGGCATTCCAAGAAAAGAACTGTGACCAATTTTTTTCCAAATGGTCTTTTTCCCCAAACGAAACCCCTAGCTCTCCCTCAACCGGCTCCTTCATTTTCTCCAACCGAACATTATCCAAATCCCTTCAAAATCTTCCAATTTTTCTCCCCCCAACACTCCTAAAATCACTCCCCTTATCTGCCCACAACTCTCTCCAACATACACTCTTCAACAACCCACTCAAACCCTATCAATTTCGATCAACTTAGGACACTCCCACGGCACCTATAGCAAAATAAAATACTCTTATGCATTGCTAAGCCTCGAACCTCAGACCCCAAGAACACTCCACACGCCCCTTGCCACTAGACTAGCAAGCCCTTTATGTCATGCAACACTCTCATTAATTTAAGAGTCTACTAGCTGGAGACAAGGGTTAATAGAAGCAAAATTTTTCTAAAGCTAAGGCTTGAACCCAAGACTTCCCAGACACTCCCAGAGCACTAAACCACTAAGGCAAGTATACAACCATGTCACAAACACACAAAAATAATTTTTAACAAAGTTCTCGAGATTTAGGGATTTGGGGCGTTATATTTTTGAATTTATAGTACTTGCTATGAGGATTCTAAGAGATAGAAAAGCAAGTAAATTATACTTAATTCAGAAAAGGGTACATTGAAAAAGTTTTTTTGGAGGTTCAATATGTAGAGTGCTAAGCTTGTTAGTACTCCTTTAGTGGCCCATTTTAGACTTTCATCAGCTTTGTCTCTACAATCAGATGATAAGATTGACTACATGTCAAATGTTCCATATTCTAGTGCAGTGGGATCTCTTATGTATGCTATGGTTTGCTCACGTCCAGATTTATCATATGTAGTCAGTACAGTTAGTAGATACATGTCAAATCCCAGTAAAGAACACTAGAAAGCAATTGACTGGATTTTGAGATACTTACGAGGCACTATTGATGTTTGCTTACAGTTTAGAAGAATTCCAGATGGAGTCATTGGGTATGTTGATATTGGTTTTGCTAGAGACCTTGATAAAAGAAGATCTCTCACAGGTTATGTCTTTACAATTAGGGGTTGTGCAATCGGTTGGAAAGCCACTTTGAAAACCACTGAAGCTGAGTACGTGACAATTACTGAGGCCTGTAAAGAAGCTATTTGGTTAAAGAGGCTCTTTAGTGAACTCAATGAACACCTTCAAATCAGTACAATATTTTGTGGCAGTCAAAGTGTCATCTTCCTTACGAAGGATCAAATGTTTCATGAGAGAACAAAGCACATTGATGTTTGGTATCATTTTGTTCGTGATATTATTGCTCATGGTGGTATTGTTGTAAGCAAAATCAATACTCATGATAATCTTCCAGATATGATGACTAAGTCACTTCCGATAACCAAGTTTGAGCATTGCTTAGACTTGGTTGGTGTTCATTATTGATGATAAACTCTTAAAGGGTTTCATGGACTCTTAAAGGGTTTCATGGAAGAGGTGCATAACTTGTTCATTGAGAGTTCATGATGAAGAACTTGTTCGTTGAGAGTTTGTGATAAAGAACTTGTTCGTTGAGAGCTTGTGATAAAGAACTTGTTCGTTGAGAATTCGTGTCAAGGTGGAGATTGTTAAAGATATGTGACTCAAATTCTTGTTAAATAAAAATATAAGTGGCAAGATAGGGGGATCTACGAGTGAAATCTGTATAGAAAAATGCTTTATTTATTTGATGTTGATTAGAATAAGGTGTTTTAACCTTACTGCATTACTTCTATTTGACTTTGATTAGAATATAGTTTTACAAACCTATAAATAGATGTAGTTGTCTCTCCCCTTGTATCATTCAAATTTGACATAGTGAATTTTCTTCTTCAGTGTCCGTGTTTTTTATCTAAAAGGGTTTCCACGTAAAATCTGTGTGGTCTATTTTTTTTCTTGCCATTATCTATTGTCAAAGATAGAAAATATACCAATTATCACATCAAGTGCTGAAGCTTCCTCTTGAACACGAATTGCATAAGCCCCAGCTGGTGTCCGTTTTCAAAATAAGGCCGCTCTATTATTTTTTTTAATATGGGTTTGATTTATATTTCGTTATGATGGACTTAATTTATATTAACTATCAAAATTGGCTAGATCTAGGGTTCGTTTTCAAAAACATAAATTGATTTCAAAGTAACACGATTACAAACAAGGCTTTTGCTATGATGACGTTTTCCGAAGTTAAATATGTTTTATTTTAAAATGAACATAATTACAATAGTAACCTAAGAATATACACGATGTTAGAGTGTGGCAATGGCGGTGTGCATGTCTAGGATTGGATCCGAAAGAGCTTGGTACTTAAGCAGTCCGATGAACTCACCTCCTTTTTTTTCTGGTTTCCTACCTGGTGCACAGCTTCCATTCACTTTAACCTATAACAAAAGTATCTTTTTAACACACCAAGTAAAGATTTTTAAACCAACAATATAATATGTTTTGAACGCTTCAATGTGGCACGTCGGATTCGGTCGTAACGTCTAGGCTGGGTTTGAGGTGTTACATTTAGTGGTATCAGAGTCAAGTTGCAACAACTCGGCTATGGAATGGGTTTGTAAAAAAAAGGATTTTTCAAAAATGAAAGCTTTATAAAAACTCTGATTTCAAAATTTGGATCTTGAAGTGGCATTTAGAATCTCCGGCTCAAGCTTGTAAGTATTACCCTGAACTTCTCTGAATATTTTTTTGAATTATTTGTCTGTACTGGAACCCTACAGGGATACTCTAGACAGGATGATACTGAAACCATAGGAAGGTATGATAGGAGACTGAAACTATAGCTAGGCTTCGATTCTGCGAGAATAAACTCTGAAATACTGTCTGATTCATAAAATATCTGTAACAATCACTGGAATACTGAGTTAATGCATAAAATTCGTAAACAGATAATACAATATGAGTACAAGAGTCACTCGTGGAAGAGGCCGTGGACGTGGCCGAGGAAGGGCTCGAGCGGTATCTTCGTCTTTGGGACATATACCGGCGGCAGATGCACCGGTACCATCGGCAACGAAAGTAGAGTCTCATGATCGTGGTGTCGGGGATGACGCTCTGTCGTAAGCAATGCTTCGTGTTCTGGAAAGGGTTGCCGGGGCAAGTTCGGGCAACGGAATTCGAGGATCGATTTCTGAACGGCTCCGAGTTAATGGAGCGGAGATTTTTAAGGGCGTGTCTGGTGTAGCCCCAAATGTGGCAGAATATTGGTTAGAGGCCACGGAACGGATTATGGACCACTTGGACTACTCGGTGGAGCAGAAGCTGAAAGGAGCCGTATCGTTGCTGCGAGACAAGGCCTATCAGTGGTGGCTCACTGTGAGAGAAGGGACCCTAGCTGATAGGGTCACTTGGGAACTGTTTAAGACGGCCTTTAAAGGGAAGTACATTGGGGCAAGTTATGTGGACGCTCGCATGAAGGAATTCTTGAATCTGGTGAAAGGAGGTAAAACAGTTGCTGAGTACGAGGCCGAGTTTCTAAGGCTGAGTCAGTATGCCGTAGGCATAGTCGCTATGGAATATGAGCAAAGTGTGCGCTTCGAGGATGGTCTTAGGGATGACCTGAGGGTGTTGATTGCTCCGCAGAGGGAGCGGGACTTTGCGGTCTTGGTGGAGAAGGCAAAGATAGCTGAGGAGGTTAAGAGGGCTGAAAAGCAGAATCGGGAGAAGGATCGAAACCGTTTTCAGAGGGATTCAGGACCCTCGGATGGTGCTAATAGGAATGTTAAGAGAGCAAGAGTAGAGGAACCAGTTCGAGCAGTGCCGATGAATGTGGTTAGACCATCAATATGTGGAGACTGTGGTAAGGTACATTTGGACGAGTGTAGGAAATGTTCCGGTGCTTGTTTCCAATGCGGATCTATGGAGCATAGAGTTAACGACTGTCCTCAGAGAGCTGATCAGGCTCAGGTTACTGTGCAGAGGGTTGCTCAATTCGTGAGAGGTGGACCACAACCACCGAGAGGACGTGGACAAGGTAGGGGTGGAAACGAAAATGGTCGAGGTCGAGGGGCACCTGGCAGGGGTGTTAGAAATACCGAAGCTCGACAGCCAGCTTTGGTATATGCAGCTCGTCGTTGAGAGGAGGCGACCTTTTGACGTCATAAGCTGAGCACGTTTTTGGTTTCTAGCATGTATCGTATCGCCTTGGTAGATATTGGATCTACTCATTCCTATGTTGCATGTGCCATATCTGGGTCGTTGGGTGTGCACTCTGAGAAGATGGTGAGTGGGGTATCTGTGTTAAGTCCTTTGGGTCACTCAGTTAGGGTAGATAAACTGTATAGGGATGTACCCTTAGAAACTCAAGGTAGGATCTTTCTTGGAGATTTGATGGAGTTACCGTTTGGAGAATTTGACCTCATTCTAGGAATGGACTGGCTTGTTAAGCATAAGGCAACTTTGGATTGTGCTGCTAAGCGAATGGTGCTAAGGACTCGAGAGGGTGAGGAGGTTATCATGATAGGTGAACGAAGGGACTTTTTGTCCAATGTGGTGTCAGCATTGGGGGCTGAAAACTGGATTCGTAAGGGCTGTGAGGCTTGCTTGGCGTTTGTAAGTCAGTTGAAGGAGGAGGGGCTGACAGTGGATAAGGTTAGGACTGTGAAGGAATTCCAAGATGTATTTTCGGAGGAGCTTCCGAGGTTACCTCCAAACCGAGAGGTTGAGTTTGGAGTCGACTTATTGCCTGGAACGACGCCAGTGTCTATTGCACCGTATAGGATGGCACCGAAGGAGTTGGTGGAGTTGAAAGCTCAAATTCAAGAGTTGTTGAATAGGGGCTTCATTAGGCCAAGCGTGTCTCCATGGGGAGCACCGGTGCTATTCGTGAAGAAGAAGGATGGGACGATGCGAATGTGTATTGATTACCGCCAGTTAAAGAAACTGACGGTTAAGAATAAGTACCCACTACCAAGGATTGACGATCTGTTCGACCAGCTTAGAGGAGCTTCTGTATTTTCCAAGATCGACCTTCGATCTGGATATCATCAGTTAAGGGTCAAGGAGGCAGATATCCATAAGACGGTATTCAGGACTCGGTATGGTCATTACGAGTTTCTGGTTATGCCATTTGGACTGGCGAACGCTCCTGCAGCATTTATGGATCTGATGAATTGTGTGTTCCAACCATTTCTAGATCAATTCGTAGTTGTCTTTATTGACGATATCCTGGTATATTCTGAAACAGAAATGAAGCATGATGAGCATCTCCGTATAGTGTTGCAAGTGTTAAGGGAGAATGTACTTTATGCGAAGTTCAGCAAGTGTGAATTTTGGTTGAAAGAAGTAACCTTCTTAGGACATGTGGTCTCTGTTGAGGGGATTAAGGTGGACCCTCAGAAGGTTGACGCGATTTTGGAGTGGAAGCCTCCTAGGTCAGTGTCAAAAATACGGAGTTTTCTAGGATTGGCAGGATACTACAGAAGGTTTGTGGAAGGTTTTTCTGTGATGGCAGCACCTCTGACAAAACTCATAAGGAAAGGGGTACCGTTTGTATGGACTGAGACCCAACAGGAAGCTTTTGAGAAGTTGAAGAAAGTTCTGACTAAAGCACCTATGTTAATACAGCCAGAGTCTGGGAAGGATTTTACTGTGTATAGTGACGCATCACATGTAGGCTTGGGCTGCGTATTAATGCAGGAAGGTAAGGTGGTTGCATATGCATCACGATAGCTTAAGCCTCACGAGGGGAACTATCCTACTCATGATTTGGAGTTGGCGACAGTGATATTTGCACTTAAGATTTGGAGACATTACTTGTACGGGGAGAGGTGTATTATATACACAGACCACAAGAGTCTTAAGTATTTGTTAACTCAGAAGGAGCTAAACCTTAGGCAAAGGAGATGGATTGAGTTGCTTAAGGATTATGACTGTTCGATCGAGTATCACCCAGGCAAGGCTAATGTGGTAGCCGACGCTTTGAGTCGTAGAACCGTATCTGATCTGAGAGCAATGTTTGCTCGTTTGAGTCTATATGATGATGGCAGTTTGTTGGCGGAATTACAAGTAAGGCCAACCTGGGTGGACCAGATTAAGGAAAAGCAGTTGGAAGATAAGTCTTTGGTCGCTCATTTTCAACAAGTTAAGGAAGGGGAAACTTCTGAGTTTGGGTTAAATGGCGAATGAGTTCTGTGTTTCCGAGGAAGAATTTGTGTTCCGAAGGACTTTGACTTGAGGCAGGCAATATTGAAGGAAGCTCATGGTGGACTGTGTGCCATGCATCCTGGAGGGCATAAGTTGTATCATGACTTGCGAGAATTGTACTGGTGGCCTGGACTTAAGCGAGAAGTAACGGAGTTTGTAGGGAAATGTTTGACATGCCAGCAAGTGAAAGCTAAGCATCAACTGCCTTCTGGATTGCTACAGCCGGTGAAGATACCACTTTCAAAGTGGGAGAAGGTAACCATGGACTTTGTGAGTGGGTTGCCTGTGTCACCATCGAAGAAAGACTCGGTGTGGGTGATTGTGGATAGGTTGACCAAATCAGCCCATTTCATACCTGTACCAACTGACTTTTCACTTCAAAGGTTAGCCAAGTTGTATGTGGCAGAGATTGTGCGACTTCATGGAGTCCAGTTTCGATTATCTCTGATCGGGATCCCAGATTCACATCTCAATTTTGGCTAAAGTTGCATGAGGCATTGGGGACGCGATTGAACTTTAGTACGGCTTTCCATCCTCAAACTGATGGTCAGTCGGAGAGGGTTATTCAGATTCTAGAGGACATGCTGAAGGGATACCTGATTGACTTTCGAGATAGTTGGGAGGATTACTTGCCATTGGCAGAATTTGCATACAATAACAGTTATTAGGCGAGTATCCGAATGGTACCGTATGAAGCACTGTATGGACGAAGGTGTTGTACCCCTAGTTGTTGGACTGAACTAGGAAAGCGACAAGTTCTTGGACCAGAGTTGGTGGCTGATACTGAGGATAAGGTCAGAATAATTAGGGATCGGTTAAAAGAAGCATCTGATAGACAAAAGTCGTATACAGATTTGAAGCGTAAGGAGACTGAGTACTCAGTAGGGGATATGGTCTTCTTAAAGGTTTCTCCTCGGAAGAAGATATTGAGGTTTGGTAAGAAAGGCAAGTTGAGTCCGCGGTTCATTGGGACTTACCGGATTTTGAGGCGAGTAGGCCCAGTGGCTTATCAATTTGAACTGCCTCCTGAGTTAGATAGGATTCACGATATTTTTCATGTCTCCATGTTACGGCGCTATCGTTCTGATCCTGCTCATGTCGTGCCAGTCGCAGAAATCGACGTTCAAACTGATTTGACCTTTGAGAAGGAGCCTGTGCGGATACTAGCTCGAGATGTTAAGGTTCCCAAAAGGAAATCTGTCCCATTAGTGAAAATGCTTTGGCGTAATCATGGCAGAGAGGACGCCACTTGGGAGCCAGAGGAGGCGATGCAACAGCAATACCCTTATTTGTTTGGACCAGGTAAATTTCGAGGACAAAATTTCTTTAAGGAGGGTAGAGTTGTAACGCCCCAATTTTCAGGACTTCTGTGAATTGTGGTGAATTTTAGAATTTTTTGTGTTTTAACTGCTTGGCGTAGGTCTAAGTATGTTAGTGGGCCTCTAGAAGGCCCAAGTTTAAGATTAAACCCGGGGTTCAATTTAATTTAATCCATAAGAGAAAAGGGGGTTTTGGTTGACTAGGGTCTTAAATATTATTTGGGTAAAATAAGACATATGGAAGCAAGTGGCAAAGTGGCATGTGGCACCACTGAGAAGGCTATAAAAATGGCGTGTAGAAGTGTAGAAAGAGCCCAGGTTCGAGCCGCAAGACAAGCAAATAAGGTGCTTGTTTTTGTGCACAAAAAGGGGAGGTGATGGAACTCAAGGGGGAACTCTATTAGGGAGAGTTTAAGATGATAAGGGGATTGAGTAAGGATAAAGATAAGGGAGGAAATCTAGGAGCTGATCAAGGAGTAAGAGGTGGCCGGCCAAGGGACTTTAGCATGGGAAATTCGGCTAGGTATTGTAGTAGTGGGAATTTCGGCATTTTGGTGTGTTGTGCCGTTTCTCTGACCATCCTTCCTCCTCCTCCTTTCTTTTCTTTCTTCTCTCCATCTACCTTCTCCTCTTCTTTTCTCCATAGCCGAATCCTTCTACCACTTTACTCTTCACCACTTCCTTATTCTTTTTATTTTTAAGCCTTACAGCCGAATATCACAAAAGCCGAAAACTCGAAGGTTCATATTGTCTGTGCTGAATTCTCCTAGCCAACCTATTGATTTCTTTTTCATCTTTCTTCATCCTTTGTGATCAAATCTTACTTTTTCTGAACCCCAAACCTCTGTCGACAAAGCCACTACAAAACCCTCATCTTTTCTTAACTGTTACTAAAAGCCGAAAACCCCATATTTTAGGGGCATAGCCGAATTCTTAGATCATTAAAAGATCGACTTCTGCTAGGTTTTGAGGGTTAGATCTATATCAGAATCAAATAAGAGCTTAAGTGAAATCGTTGGCTAAAGAAACTAGTGGTAAGTTTTCAAATCTATTCTTTATTTCGGGATTTAGAAAAGCCGAGGGAAGTCGAAGATTATAGAATAAACGTTCAAGTCGACAACTTCGAGTACGAGGTAAGTTCGTACGTAGAACATGATATTATAAGTACATGTTGCTATTTTGATTATGTATAGATGTATGTAAAATTGAGCTGGATAAATATGATGACAGATTGAAAGTATTTGGCACTAAGTGTGTGAATTAAATTAGCTTCGACTATTTGAGGCACTAAGTGTGCGATACTGACTTAGTTTCAGTCTATTGAGATGGCACTAAGTGTGCGGAATCGTACTAGCTTCGGTTAACCTTAAAGCACTTGATTTTTGGAGAGTCTTAAAGTACTTGAACAAGAGGTGAGATTGAAAATAAATGAATATGAAAATGTTCTGGTAAGTATGATGCCTATGTGGTAGATGATATTATGTATGTGAAGTACATTGAATTGAAATGGTTATATGGATTGAAAATGGGTAAATACTTATGTGTTGATGTTTTATGTTTTATATGTTGTTGATGATTTAGTACGAGCTTACTAAGCTTTTGAAAGCTTACTTTTTGTGTGTTTGCATTGTTTTAAAGATATCGAAGCTACTACAAGCCGGGGATTGTCAAGGATCGTCACCACACTATCGAACTCCATTTTGGTACTTTCCAAAATTATATTTTGGAAGTATGGCATGTATAGGCTAGTAGTTGTGGAATGGTGTTTTGTGATATATATACTTAGCCATGTGATTTGGCTAGTTTATACTTGAACTTATAGTTGATAATGGCATTGATTGGTGATGATAATATGCGATTGTGGTATATCTTAGTTAATCAAAAGAAATGAAAAGTGTTGGTAAGTTTTGGTAGATTTTAGTATGAAATTGAATGATGCATGGAAACAAATGCTTTGATATGTTTTTGACATATGTTTTAACATAGATTAGTAAGGTTTACAAGTATGAATTTGGAAGACTATCACATATTATGATTGGTTTATGCTTTGGTGTTGAAATTGGCTGAAATGGTGGTACAATTATGCTTGTTTTCTTTTCTTGTAGGTTGACTCAATTGGGGTGACAAATTGGCTATTCAAATGGCTTATTTTTTCCACACGAGTAGAGACACGAGCGTGTCTCAGCCGTGTGCGACACACGGCTATGTTGCACAGTCGTGTGTCCCCTAGGGTACCCTACAATTCTAAGTCAGGCTCGCACATGGGATAGACACACGGGCGTATGGTCTGGCCGTGTGACCCTAATTGGTATACTGACGTCACAAATAGAATACCCCCTATTTTTGGCACGGGACTGTGCATAGTACACGAGCTGGACACACAGGCGTGCAGTCTAGCTGTGTGAGCAAGTTAGTAGCTATGCCCTGTTTTACCACGGCTTTGACACACGGGTGTGTCTAGACCATGTGAGGCACAGAGCCTGTTCACACGGGCGTGTGACCTTTTATAAGTTGAAATTTTTTATAAGTTCTGAAACTTTGGTATGTTATCAAATTGGTCCTGAATACATGTTTAAGTATTGTATACTTGATTTTATGTGAATATTGAATGTGAATGAATGACTTTTATTAGTAATGAGATGATTTTTGATGTGTGGTGATTTTGATTTGAGTTATGAGTCCGGTAATGCCTTTTAACCTATTCTAGCGATGGTTACGGGTTAGGGGTGTTACATTTCATTGGTATCAGAGTTATGGTTTAGTCGGTTCTAGGACAACCATAGCGTATGCAAGTCTAGCTATACATGCCATATTTATGAATTGCGATAGTGTGATGAATCATGACGTTGAAATGTGCTTTTGTATAGCAAATGGATCTTGAAGGAGCTATAGCAGACGATGTTGAAAGCAATGTGCCTGCTCCCGCGCAAGGGACAGTGCAAGCTGATTCTCGACCAGCTGGGAGTAGCCGTGATGGTGAGGCTAAACAAGCCTTCTATCAAATGATGAATGATTGGTTCACTCAATACATTAGAACCAATCCGGCTGTACTACAACCTCCACCCCCGGTTAATTCTCCTCAAACTCCTGTTATGCCACCAGTGAATCCGGTACAGTTGAGTAAACCACCAGTTGATAAGATTAGAAAATATGGGGCTGAAGAGTTCAGAGCTACAACAAGTGATGATGCCTAAAAACTTGAGTTCTAGTTAGAGAATACGATAAGAGTATTTGACGAGTTGTCTTTGAATCCTAATGAATGCATAAAATGTGCTAGTTCCCTCTTGAGAGATACAACGTATCATTGGTGAAAGAATTTGACATCTGTTGTAACGCCCCAATTTTCGGGACTTCTGTGAATTGTGGTGAATTTTAGAATTTTTTGTGTTTTAACTACTTGGCGTAGGTCTAAGTATGTTAGTGGGCCTCTAGAAGGCCCAAGTTTAAGATTAAACCCGGGGTTCAATTTAATTTAATCCATAAGAGAAAAGGGGGTTTTGGTTGACTAGGGTCTTAGTATTATTTGGGTAAAATAAGACATAAGGAAGCAAGTGGCAAAGTGGCATGTGGCGCCACTGAGAAGTCTATAAAAGTGGCGTGTAGAAGTGTAGAAAGAGCCCAGGTTCGAGTCGCAAGACAAGCAAATAAGGTGTTTATTTTTGTGCACAAAAAGGGGAGGTGATGGAACTCAAGGGGGAACTCTGTTAGGGAGAGTTTAAGATGATAAGGGGATTGAGTAAGGATAAAGATAAGGGAGGAAATCTAGGAGCTGATCAAGGAGTAAGAGGTGGCCGGCCAAGGGACTTTAGCATGGGAAATTCTGCTGGGTATTGTAGTAGTGGGAATTTCGGCATTTGGGTGTGTTGTGCCGTTTCTCTGACCATCCTTCCTCCTCCTCCTTTCTTTTCTTTCTTCTCTCCATCTACCTTCTCCTCTTCTTTTCTCCATAGTCGAATCCTTCTACCACTTTACTCTTCACCACTTCCTTATTCTTTTTATTTTTAAGCCTTACAGCCGAATATCACAAAAGCCGAAAACCCAAAGGTTTATATTGTCTGTGCCAAATTCTCCTAGCCAACCTATTGATTTCTTTTTCGTCTTTCTTCATCCTTTACGATCAACTCTTACTTTTTCTGAACCCCAAACCTTTGTCGACAAAGCCACTACAAAACCCTCATCTTTTCTTCACTGTTACTAAAAGCCGAAAACCCCATATTTTAGGGGCATAGCCGAATTCTTAGATCATTGAAAGATCGACTTCGCTAGGTTTTGAGGGTTAGATCTATATCGAGAATCAAATAAGAGCTTAAGTGAAATTGTTGGTGAAGAAGCGGTGGTAAGTTTTGAATCTATTCTTTATTTCGGGATTTAGAAAGTCAAATCCCTAAAGGCTTAGGGGAGGTGTCGTTTGGGCCTTAAGGCTCTAAGGGTTGTGACCATTGTTTATTATGATGATAGTGTGATTCGGAGAGGTCAGCTGATCGGAGGCTTGGACAAAGGGAAACGATGAATCTAGACACAATTGCTAATTTCGGCAAAGGTAGGTTTCGCTAGTGCCTAAGGTGCTTTGGGCGAATATGGTAAGGGGTTAGTTATAGTTCGTTTTTAGTAGTTAGATTAACATGTTATTAATCTAATTGTAGGTAGGTCGTGTGTGGATCTCGTCAGCATATCGTCATAAATCAGGTCTGTAACTGACACCCTCTCATAGACTAGATCGGCAAAAGCCGAAAAGCCAAAATGCCGAAAAGTCGATATTTTGGGAACTTGCGAGTGTGCGAATGCTCCAAAGATAAGTGGGTTAATATTTTTGATAATCTGAAGTGATAAAACTACAGTACGTGCAATTTCGTGCATTATTGATATTTTAGGCTTAGTGGGCCGAAATCGGGTTAATAGGCCAACTGGCCCAATTCGGTAAGTATGCGCGGTAAGAGTTTTGATAGTGCGTAAATGGTAGAATTATGCATGAAAACCTTAAAATAGTTAAAATACTAAAATATCCCTATGCATGGAAAAATTACCATTATACCCCTAAGGTTAGTTTTGACTGGAAAGCATGATGATTTGAATCTGTACGATGTATGCCATGATTGCATCTCTGTTGCATGGGGACATGGGTTATATTATGGAGGACGCGTCCTGGTGGCTATGCCATAAATTATCTAATCTGGTGGCTCTGCCACGTATATCTGTTCTGGTGGCTCTGCCACGATTATCTGTATCTGGTGACTCTGTCACATTATCTGTTCTGGCAGCCATGTTGCACATTTCTGTGACGTGTAGCGGTTGGATGGGTCGAGTAGTCTCCCCACATGGTGAAAGGCTGGTAAGGGGGTGCATATGGTTGGATATGGGTTGGGTTTTGCATAAGCATGTAATATCTTTTCTGATCTGTTATGGGCCTATGGGCTTTATTTTGATTCCTATTCTGGGCTAAGGCCAACTTATTCTATTTCTATGGTTTGAGCTGATATAGGCTATGGTTGGGTTAACTTACACAGTGAGTTTCCCAAAACTCACCCCTTTATTTTTCATCCACGCAGGTGATCCCCAACCATAGTGGGCTTGGAGCTGTGAGGGATTCGAAGTGGCCACGCAAGTCTGCAAATTCGATTTCTTTCTGATGAACTGGGCGTCCTATTTATCTTTGTTTTTTTGGTTTTGGGTTTTTAAATGTAATAAGGTCGCTCTATTATTTTTTTAATATGGGTTTGATTTATATTTTGTTATGATGGACTTAATTTATATTAACTATCAAAATGGGCTAGATCTAGGGTTCGTTTTCAAACACATAAATTGATTTCAAATTAACACGATTACAAACAAGGCTTTTACTATGATGACGTTTTCCAAAGTTAAATATGTTTTATTTTAAAATGAACATAATTACAATAGTAACCTAAGAATATACACGATGTTAGAGTGTGGCAATGGCGGTATGCATGTCTAGGATTGGATCCGAAAGGGCTTGGTACTTAAGCAGTCCGATGGACTCACCTCCTCTTTTTTCTGGTTTCCTACCTGGTGCACAGCTTCCATTCACTTTAACCTATAACAAAAGTATCTTTTTAACACACCAAGTAAATATTTTTAAACCAATAATATAATATGTTTTGAACGCTTCAATGTGGCACGTCAGATTCGGTCGTAACGTCTAGGCTGGGTTTGGGGTGTTACATCTGTGGTTCCGAGTGAACAAGTTATGTGGGATTTCTTCGAAGCTGAATTCCAGAAGAAATATATCAGTTAGAGATTCATTGATCAGAAACATAATGAGTTTCTCGAGCTTAAACAAGGCTGTATGTTTGTCACAGAATGTGAGCGAGAATTTGTAAGGTTGAGTTAGTATGCTCACGAATATGTATCTTTGGAAGCAATAATGTGCAAGGGATTTGAAGATGGTTTAAACGAAGATATTTGTTTGCTCGTTGGAATCCTAGAAATCAAAGAATTTGTGGTGCTTGTTTAACGAACATGTAAAGCTGAAGATCTTGGGAAAGAGAAAAGAAAGGCTGAGTTTGAAGCTAGAGAGGTACGAAAGAGATCATCAGGCAAATTATTTCAATCTAGATCTAAGAAGTTTAGAGATGATAGTAGCCGTTCAAATTTTAGTGTGGGACATTTGAACAGAGATCGTGCTAGATCACAATCGAATTTCAAATCTTCAGCTACATCTGTTGCCAGTGTTGATAATGTAAAGAATAAAAAGCCTGAGTGTGATCAGTGTGGAAGACGACACTTCGGTGAATACTGGGGAAAAAGTAATAACCGAGGTTGTTATAGTTGTAGTTCAAGAAATCATTTTATAAAAGATTGTCCAGATTTAGCTGAAAAAGATAATATTCAGAATCTGAGGTAGAGTGGTAATGCTTCTCGAGGTAGACCTCCCAGAAATTCAGGAAATGTAAGCAGTAGTCAGAGAGGAACGAAAGACACGGCTGTGAGATCTAAGGCTCGTGCACCTGCCAGAGCCTATACTATTTGAGCTCTCGAGGAAGCTTCATCCCCAGATGTGATTACGGGTACATTTACTCTTTATGATACTTCGGTGATTGCTTTGATAGATGCTGGATCAACACATTCGTATATATGTATGAACTTAGTGAACAATAAGAATTTTCTTGTAGAGTCTACTGAATTTGTAATTAGAGCTTTGAACCCCTTAGGCAGATGTGTTTTGGTTGATAAAGTCTGCAAGAATTGTCCGTTAATGTTTCGAGACAATTATTTTCTGGCTAATCTGATGCTATTACCGTTTGAAAAATTTGATATAATTCTAGGTATGGATTGGTTAACTTTGCATGATACTATGGTGAATTGCAAACGAAAAACTATTGATTTGAGATGCAAGAATGATGAAATAGTTAGAATTGAATCTAGTGATTTGAATGGATTATCTGCTGTGATATCTTCGATGAAAGCTTTAAGTATTGTGAGAAAGGGTTGTGAAGCTTATTTTGCGTATGTGATTGATTCAAGAGTATCAGAAAAGAAAGTTGAATCTGTGCCTGTTGTTTATGAATTTCCTGATGTGTTTCCTGAAGAACTTCTGGGATTACCTCCGGTTAGAGAGGTAGAGTTTGGCATTAAATTGGTACCTGGCACTACTCCGAGTTCGATAGCTCCGTACAAAATGGCTCCGATCGAGCTAAAAGAATTAAAGCCTCAGTTGCAAGAGTTGACCGATCGAGGGTTTGCTAGACTGAGTTTTTCACCTTGGGGTGCTCCAGTTCTATTCATGAAAAAGAAAGACGGTACAATGAGAATGTGTATAGATTATCGTTAGTTGAACAAGGTGACTGTCAAGAATAAGTATCCCCTACCCCGAATTGATGATTTGTTTGATCAGTTGAAAGGAGCTACTGTGTTTTCAAAAATAGATTTGAGATCAGGCTATTATTAGCTGCGAGTGAAAGACTCAGGTATTCCAAAGAATGCTTTCAGAACGAGGTACGGTCACTATGAATTTTTAGTTATGCCTTTCGGATTGACTAATGAACCTGCTATCTTTATGGATTTGATGAATAGAATTTTTAGACCATATTTAGATCAATTTGTTGTGGTATTCATTGATGACATATTGATTTATTCACGTGATGAATCCAAACATGCCGAGCATTTGAGAATAGTACTATAAACTTTACGAGATAAACATTTGTATGCGAAGTTTAGTAAATGTGAGTTCTGGTTGCGAGAAGTTGGTTTCTTGGGTCATATTGTATCAGCATCTGGTATTCGGGTTGATCCGAACAAAATTTTAGCTATTTTGGATTGGAAACCTCCGAGGAATGTCTCCGAAGTCTGCAGTTTTCTGGGACTTGCTAGTTATTATAGAAGATTTGTGAAAGATTTCTCCATGATTGCGACTTCGTTAACAAAACTGTTACGGAAAGATGTAAAATTTGAGTGGTCTGAAAAATGTCAGAACAGCTTTGAGCAGTTGAAAGCTTTGTTGACTGAAGCTCCGGTATTGGTACAACCAGAATCGGGTAAAGAATTTGTAATTTATAGTGATGCTTTATTGATTGGTCTAGGATGTGTTCTAATGCAAGATGGAAAGGTTATTACTTATGGTTCGAGACAGTTGAAGTTGAACAAAAAGAACTATCCGACGCATGATCTTGAGTTAGCTGCGATTGTGTTTACCTTAAAGATTTTGCGCCATTACTTATTCAGTGAGAAATGTCATGTGTATTTAGGTCATAAGAGTTTAAAGTATTTGATGACTCAGAAAGATTTGAATCTGCGACAAAAAAGATGGCTTGAATTACTAAAGGACTACGAACTTGTGATAGATTATCATCCGGGTAAAGTAAATGTTGTTGCTGATGCCCTGAGTCGAAAATCATTGTTTGCTTTGCGTGCGATGAATGCTCATTTGGTTCTATCTAATGATGGTTCAACTTTAGCTGAATTAAAAGCAAGACCTTTGTTCTTACAGCATATTATAGAAGCTCAGAAGGTTGATAATGAGATTTTAGCTAAAAGAGCTCAGTGTGATGTAGAGACTGATTTAGAATTCAGAATTGATAAAGATGATTGTCTAAGGTTTTGAGATCGAATTTGTATTCTGAGAAATCTAGAATAAATTCAAATGATTCTGAGTGAAGCTCACAGTAGTCGTTTATCGGTACATCCAGGTAGTACAAAAATGTATAACGATCTGAAACAACATTATTAGTGGTCCAGAATGAAAAAAGATATATCTGAATTTATTTCTAAATGTTTGATATGTCAGCAAGTTAAACCTGAACATCAAGTACCATTTGGTTTGCTACAACCGATTATGGTTCTGGAGTAGAAATGGGATCGAGCGACCATGGATTTTGTTTCGGGTTTGCCCCTGTCTTCGAGAAAGAAAGATGCAATTTGGGTTGTAGTTGATCGATTGACGAAATTAGCTCATTTTATTTCGGTTCGATCTGATTACTCACTAGATAAATTAGCTGAGTTATACATTTCTGATATCGTGAGATTGCATAGTGTTAGATAGAGACCCGAGATTTACATCACGATTTTGGAAGAAGTTGCAAGATGCTCTGGGTACTAAATTGCACTTTAGTAATGCTTTCATTCGCAAACGGACGGCCAATCTGAGCGGATTATTCAGATACTTGAGGATATGTTGAGATGTTGCATTCTTGAGTTTGAAGGTACATGGGAACAATACCTACCTTTGATTGAATTTGCTTATAATAATAGTTTTTAGTCAAGCATTAAAATGGCACCCTACGAAGCTTTATATGGTAGTAAATGCCGTACACCTTTGTATTGGACGGAGCTCAATGAAAATAAGATTCACGGGGTTGAATTGATAAAAGAAACGGAACAGAAAGTGAAAGTGATTCGAGATAGTTTGAAAGCAGCATCCGATCGTCAGAAATCATATACGGATTTGAAAAGAAAAGACATTGAGTTTAAGATCAGTGATAAAGTGTCTCCGTGGAAGAAAGTGCTTTGGTTTGGTAGAAAAGGGAAATTGAGTCTGAGATTCATCGGACCGTATGAAATTATTAAGCATATTGGGTCGATTGCATATAGATTGTTGTTTCCACAAGAGCTAGAAAAGATTCATAATGTATTTCTGTATCGATGCTTCGACGATACAGATCTGATCCTTCGCATGTAATTACTCCGTCTAAGATTGAAATTCAATCTGATATGACTTACGAAGAAAAGTCGATCCGTATCTTAGCTCGTGAAGTAAAGTGTTACGAAATAAGAAAATTCTGTTAGTTAAAGTGATGTGGCATCGACACTATATTGAAGAGGCCACATGGGAGCCTAAAGATGTTATGAGACAATAATATCCGAATATGTTTAATGGTAAGATTTTCGGGGACGAAAATTCTTAAGGGGGAGAATTGTAACAGTCTGGTTTTGACCCTAATCAGAGTAGTGGTTTCGGGACCACATATCCGAGTCAAAGAAAAATATTTTAATATTATTTTTCTGTGCTTATTATAAGTGATTTGACATGTGTGAACGTCTCGTGTGAAAATTTAATTGTTTGTGTGCTTAATTTGCAAAAGGGACCTAATCGCGTAAAATGTAAAAGTTGTGTGCTAGTAGTTGAAGTGCATAATTGTCATGACTTATTAATTATAAAGTCCTTATAATGTTATAAAACCATTTGAAGAATGGATGGACCATTATGCCTTGAGTTGGTAGAATTTTAATATTAATTCATTAAGGTTAAAATGGTAATTGTATTATTAAATCAATTAATAATAAAACAAAGCATGAAATTTGTCATTATTTTTCTCCATGCTTGCGGAATATTGAAGAGCAAAAGAAAAGAAAAAGAACATTAGGGTTCGGCTTTGGTTTTCCGTGATTAAGGTATGTGTTTTGCTCAGTTTTTGTTAATTTTTACGTTTTTGTAATTGTTGCTTCGTATACTATCAAACCCATGCTCCAATTTCTGGTTTTGATGATGATTTTGAAATGTGCCATTGATGAAACTATAAGCTTTATGATGCTAGTTGATGAATTATGGAAGCTTGATGTTGGATTTACATGTTTTGTCTTTGAATTTTTGATGAAATTTAGTATTAGGGGCTAAATTGTAAAAATGTTATTTTGAGCGACTAAAATGTGAAATAAATGAAATGTATGGACTTGTATAAGAACTAGGAGAATTTGGCCAAGCATGAGTATAAGCAAATTATATGTATTTTGTGATTTTGTGATTTAGGGACTAAAGTGTCGAAATGTGAAAATGTGAGGGTTATTTTGTAAAATGCTCTAAATATGTATTTATGGATTGTTTTGAATGATTTGGTTAATAAAAGCGTTAATTTTGAATACATATAGATCAAAAGAAGAGGAATTCAAACTTAGACCGAGGGAAGTCGAAGATTATAGAATAAACGTTCAAGTCGACAACTTCGAGTGCGAGGTAAGTTCGTACGTAGAACATGATATTATAAGTACATGTTGCTGTTTTGATTATGTATAGATGTATATAAAATTGAGCTAGATAAATATGATGACGGATTGAAAGTATTTGGCACTAAGTGTGTGAATTAAATTAGCTTCGACTATTTGAGGCACTAAGCGTGCGATACTGACTTAGTTTCGGTTGATTGAGATGGCACTAAGTGTGCGGAATCGTACTAGCTTCGGTTAACCTTAAAGCACTAAGTGTGTGGATGTTTAAAGCATTGGTGATTTTTGGAGAGTCTTAAAGTACTTGAACAAAAGGTGAGATTGAAAATAAATGAATATGAAAATGTTCTGGTAAGTATGATACCTTTGTGGTAGATGATATTATGTATGTGAAGTACGTTGAATTGATATGGTTATATGGATTGAAAATGTGTAAATACTTATGTGTTGATGTTTTATGTTTTATATGCTGTTGATGATTTAGTACGAGCTTACTAAGCTTTTGAAAGCTTACTTTTTGTGTGTTTGCATTGTTTTATAGATATCGAAGCTACTACAAGGTCGAGGATTGTCAAGGATCGTCACCACACTATCGAACTCCATTTTGGTACTTTCCAAAATTATATTTTGGAAGTATGACATGTATAGGCTACTAGTTGTGGAATGGTGTTTTGTGATATATATACTTAGCCATGTGATTTGGCTAGTTTATACTTGAACTTATAGTTGATAATGGCATTGATAGGTGATGATAATATGCAGTTGTGGTATATCTTAGTTGATCAAAAGAAATGAAAAGTGTTGGTAAGTTTTGGTAGATTTTAGTGTGAAATTGAATGATGCATGGAAACAAATGCTTTGATATGTTTTTGACATATGTTTTAACATAGATTAGTAAGGTTTACGAGTATGAATTTGGAAGACAATCATATATTATGATTGGTTTATGCTTTGGTGTTGAAATTGGTTGAAATGGTGGTACATTTATGCTTGTTTTCTTTCCTTGTAGGTTGACTCAATTAGGGTGACAAATTGGCTATTCAAATGGCTTATTTTTGTCCACACGGACAGAGACACGAGCGTTTGTCTTAGCCGTGTTTGACACACGGCTATGTTGCACAGTTATGTGTCCCCTAGGGTACCCTACAATTGTAAGTCAGGCTCGCACATGGGCTAGACACACGGGCGTGTGGTCTGGCCGTGTGACCCTAATTGGTATGCTGACGTCACAAACAGAATACCTCCTATTTTTGGCACGGGCGTGCAGTCTGGCCGTGTGAGCAAGTTAGTAGCTATGCCCTGTTTTACCATGGCTTTGACACACGGGTGTGTCTATACCGTGTGAGGCACACGGCCTGTTCACACAGACGTGTGACCTTTTATAAGTTGAAAATTTTTATAAGTTCTGAAACTTTGGTATGTTATTAAATTGGTCCTGAATGCATGTTTAAGTATTGTATACTTGCTTTTATGTGAATATTGAATGTGAATGAATGACTTTTATTAGTAATGAGATGATTTTTTATGTGTGGTAATTTTGATTTGAGTTATGAGTTCGATAATGCCTCTTAACCTATTCCGGCGACGATTACGGGTTAACGGTATTACATTCTTACCCTTGTTTAACTTATATTTTAAGCATAACTTGATCAACCATACATAATATACTTAGCACATAGGTATTTTTTATAATATAACCTTATAAATATACCAAAACAAATCATTACTAGTCATTCCAATGGCTAGTTTACAAACCACATTTATATGTCAATAATGGCCAAGTTACCTATACTTGCCATTATACAAAAATAAGTTTACTATTTATACCAAAACAAGTTAGTGAATAGTGTGATTATGATCCAACCAATCTCCAACCTTCGGGAGCTTCCGAGCACTATAAAACAGAGAAAACAAAACCTAGTAAGCATTTAATGCTTAGTAAGTTTGTATAACAGGAGTTTAAACTTACCAATTACATTTATTATTCTTAAGCATACAAATTAACAAACTTTTCATGAATTTGAAAAGTTTACCTAAACACATATAATCAATCAAGCAAGTTAGTCACATAATACATTTGTACATCAAATAAGTATAGATGAGCTCATCATATAACCCTTCATCAAATAATTCAAAAGCATTCAAGGCATATTTCAATTTATTTCATCATATTTCTCATGCCGAGATTTTTATTCATTGAAATTTTGAAATATCGATGGATACTCAAATAGTACACTCAAGGTGTACAAATCTGTAATTCATTGATTCATAATCAGGGGTACGCAGTAGGGCACTTATTCAGGAAGCACACTCTCAAGCCACATATCAGGATGCTGAAATGAGCCATGTAATCATGTAACAGGACACTTATCCGGGCTAATCAGTAAACTCATAAGAGTTTTATTCAGGGAGCTCATAAAGCTTATTAGATATCTCTGAAGAGATAATATTAGAGAGCACCGGATAAGGTAACAGAGAGTTCAAGCGAGCCATGCCAGGAAACTCTTTAGAGTTCATATCAGGACGCCCACGTAGAGCTGCAATAGTGCGTAACACATGCTAAATCACTACCGATCTGGATGCTCGCAGGAACTAAACATCAGGATGCTTAAGAGGGCTATATCAGGATTACCGTTCGAGCTAAATCCTATTTGTAACATATGTAAAATCACATTCACATACATGAAATCACATGTATCCATCAATTTTCATTCTTCAACGGAACTTAACTTCTTTGTAACATTTTCAATTATGTAATCATTACATGTTACTTATAACATTCATAAAAATAACTTTAACAAATACCATATTCAAATGAAATACAACATTCAATTTAAACGTATTATCATGCATAAATAAATTACACGAACTTACCTCGATAATAGTTCGTATAAGAAATCTACTAATCCAAAACTTTCTCTTTTCCTCGATCTAACTTCGAATTTGAGTTATCCGGATCTATATAAATGAATTTAACCATCAATTTAATACAATTCATATTCAGTTAGATTCAATTTACACCCTAGGCAAAATTACCATTTTGCCTCTAAGCTTTTCGTAAGTTCTAATTTTGTCCTTAGGCTCGGAAAATGAAATTCATGCAATTTAATCATTATTCCAAGCCTAACTGAAATTTTAGTATAACTATTACAGCACATGTATTTCACAAAATTTAAAATTTTCCTTCAATTTTTTACAACTTTACAATTTAGTCCCTAAATCACAATTTCATCAAAATTCACTTTGTAAAAGTTGTTTATCTATCAACAACCTTTCATTTTCTACCATAAATTTCAAGTTTTTAGCATATTCATCCATGGAAAAATTTCTATACTTTGATAACTTTTCAAATTAATCCCCAATCTAGATAGATTAAGTTATCTCGATCTCAAAAATATAAAAATTACTAAAAACAGGACAAGAATACTTATCCAATTAAGCTTGACTAGTTACTTCTCTCTCTCTTAAGGTTTCTATGTATTTTAGGGATGAAAATGATAATAATATGATGATATTTCTTATTTATTAATTTATCATCTTTTAATTATTTTAATTTCCAATTTAGTCATTGCCATTTTTATAAATTTCCATGGATGATTCATCAAAAATATCTACTAACTTTTCATTAATGGTCTAATTACCATATAAAGACCTTAAGTTTTGAATTCCATAGCTATTTGATCCTTATAGCTACTAGAATCCAACTTTTGCATTTTATGCAATTTGGTCCTTTCCCTAATTAAACACATAATCGGTAAAATTTTCTTATCAGACCATGCAATAATATTAAAATAAATTTTCTTTCTGGCTTAGATTTGTGGTCCCGAAACCACTGTTCTGATTTCACTAAAAATAGGCTATTACACTCTCAATAGAGAAACAACAAAAAATTTCCAATTTTAAACATTCTGCAGGTGTACATGATAATTCATTGAAAACCCTCACAGTTTTTTCTATCCAAAACTTGGCCTTTTCTGGATCATCTTTAGCTGTACTACGAAACTCTTCAGCCCTATATTTTCGAATTTTATCAACTGGATGGTTGCTTGCACGTATTGGTTCCAAACCTTGAGGAATACTGAGGACAAGTTGGGGTACAGGAGGGGGTGGAGGTTGTTAAGCCAACGCCTTTGTTCTTATGAACTCTGTAAACCACTCAGACATCATCTAAAAGAAGGCTTCTTTAGCCTCACCTCCCCAGCCCACAACTACAGGCTCACTACCACTACTAGCTGCTACGTGTATGGAGGCTTGTGTGTTACTTTCAACTTCATCAGAATCAGTTCGGTTGGATGACATCTTATCTATATGAAAACATAGTTCAATTTGAGTAAGGAGTTATCACACTATCATGAGTTATATAATGGCATATATTTCTAGACTCCATACATGATACGTCCAGTCCAAGAACTGACTAAATCATAGCTCTGATACCACTAAATATAACACTCTTAACCCATCTCCCTATCCATCATCGAATTAGGGTTATGGAGCATTACCGTTCAATCAAAAATATTTAAGCATCCTATCACTCAACATGTTAATAACATCATAAACCATTCACTCAAATGCATACTATCCTTAAATTGAGCCCTCGAGGCCCTAAAAATAGTTTAGGAGCAATGCGAGACTAATTTGAAACAAAATGGAATGTTTAGGAAAAAGTTGCAAAATTTGGAAACAGGGGTCACACGGTCGTGTGGCCCAACTGTGTGGCCAGGCTGTGTAACTTTTGAACAACCGTGTCCTCACCCATGTAACTCACCTAGTAGGGTCACGTGGCCATGTCACACAGCTGTGTGCTAGGCTATGTAACTCACTGGCTTGAACCTTATTGAATCCTCAGATGACATACGACCATGTCACAAAGCCGTGTGACTTACATGGCTGTGTCACACTCCCATGTCCCAAGCTGTGTGAACCCAAAATTTACCTAAAATCAAGTCATTTCATAACCTAACCATGCATAAACATTCAATCCATTTGTGCACACTTTAAAGTGACCTGAACCTCATTCAAACACAATAAGATGCCATTTCAAGATCCTAATCCAACTAACCAATGTGTCATTCAAAGGTACCACAAAATACCAAAATAACATTTATCAAAATATGCCAACATTGCACCATCTCATACATGATAACCTATTTCAACTAATTACCTAAACATACCATTTATAACCATTTTCAAACCATTCAAAACATACCTTAAAGAGCCTTATGAACATGTACAATAACGTACCAAAATAACATAATTTGACAAGGCATCAAATGGTACCAAACCAGCATAACTTCAAAACTTATACATGCCAAAACAACATGAACACATTCATCAAAATATCATTACAAAACACTCTATACATGTCATTATAAACCTTGGCGAAATTACTCAAAAACTACTGAAATATTTGTTGGATAGCGTGATAGGTCTCCGATGAGCTTCCAACCAAATCGAGCTTTCGATAATCTATAAACAAAGGAAAGAAACTACATAAGCAACGAGTACTTAGTAAGCTCGTATGAACCTTAAACATAACTTACCATTTCTATAATACTATTCATAGAATAAGTATAAACCAAAACCAATGCCAAAAGCTTGTTAAAAGCTTATACAACATCATCAAACTCACAAGTTAGTATACTTGCTCATGATGCATATGAGATCAACCATATTATATGAAATATACCATCTATAAACATAATATTTAACTCATCAATATTGCCATAAGATCATGATTCATACCATTTGTATACTTACTATTTTCGTTTCCTTTTCTTACCCGTTGAACCATCTAGATTTACATTGGATACATGGGAAAGCTCACACAAAGTGTGCCTTTACATATAACCATAACCTTTCTTTTACATCATTGCTCACATAAGCTATGAAATGGGCCTACTCACATGACCTGTGGGTCAAAATGTAAGCTACACGATGCTACTTACGCGAGCTATGGAGAATCCGCAACAAATGCTGGACCTCAGCCATCGGTAGGACATTCAAGACTAGCACCCTAAACATGAAATCCCTAATGACATGTCATTTGAATCCTAAGAATTCCTAAGGTTCAACAGGGACTTTATATCTGTCAATTCATCATCGCATTGATATATTTCTATAAACCAAATCATTTATATTACAAAAACAACAAATAGTTAATTTAACTAACATTAAAACAATAAAACCCTAGAATTTATACCTTTAACAAATTAGTTCAAAATTCTAAAATTCATCAAAAATCACTTAAAAAAACTTGTTTATTTTTCAACAAAGATTCATAATTTATCATTTAACATCAAAACTCATTCAAAAGCATTCATGGAAAGTCCCTCAACCTTTAACAGTTTTACAAATTAACCCCCAGGCTAGCTAAATTAAGCTAAAACGAACTCAAAAACATAAAAATCATTAAAAATGGGGCTTGAATACACTTACATGCAATAAGTAAGCTTGATCGAAGCTTAAAACCCTAAAAATGGTGTTTCCTTCTTCAAATTTCGGTGGTGAGGTTAAGTGAGAAAGATGAAGCAATTTTTGTTTCATTTAGTTTAAGTTTAATTTGTTTAATTACCATTTTAACTTTTAAAAACTATCATAATTACATTAAAACCTATCCATGTACATCCACTATCAACATATATGATACAATTACCACTCAAGTCCATTAACTTTTATTTCCAAAGCCATTTAACCCTTTTAGCTAATAGAACTCAACTTTGTTACCTTTTATGATTTAGCCCTTTTTACTTAATTAACTATGTAAAATTTAAAGTTTCTTAAAAAAATTTTAATACGACCATAATTTAATTCCATGAAAATTAAAATAATAATAAAATAATAATTTACTTGTTAGAATTATGGTCCCGAAACCACTATTTCTGACATTACTAAAAATGGGCTGTTACATGGGCAGTCGTGTAAGCTTTGAAAATCATGCTTCAAAACCAAATTTTTATACCCATTTGCAGATGACTCAAAATGTATATATGACCATGAACAAAGAAAATTTAAACTTACAATATCAACCCAAATATAAGCCTTTCAAGCAACCTACATGAACTAACCAATGTGTTTCTTAAAACACCACAATCAAACAACCTAATTCAAATCAAATCAACCATTTCATCCACATCATTCAATCACTTTATATGCAATTAACTTCACTATTAAGTTAAATGTTTTATCATCATATATTTATCCACTCATCCATTCAAACGTTCATGCTTTTATTTTTGCACTCACCTCTTATCAACATCAAGCTTACAATACATATCATAAACATTTGACTTCACCACATAACTAATATGTACCTATGTAGACCATTTGCTAAAATATCATTCAAACAAACATAAGTATAAGACACCTAAGGTACAAGGCATAAAACACAATATCAATGGCATGTAGAGTCTAAGATCTTCTCTAAATGCTGATTTTCTACACTGCAATTATCGAATACTTAACTTGTGCATAGAAAATAAAAACCGCAAGTTGAGTATAACTCAGTGGTGTTTTATAATTCGAATATAAACTTAATAAATGAAATCATGCACACAACAAATTTAAAGATCATAAGGTGTTTAAGCTAACTCATAATATGTCATATTTTTGGACTATAATATGACATTCACTATCCATCCATGTAATTTTTGTTTATAGATAATTTCACATATGTGACAACTTATTTCAACACCCAAAGCTGATTTAATTTCATATTCACAACAATATACGATATTTACAGAACTATTCGATTTAATTCTTATCACAATAACCAATCAAAAATTTAATCAATGCCACTTGTTTAATTAGTTCCAACTCACCTTATGAGCTTACCATGTAATAAAATTTATGACTACAACAATTAAAAAAAATTCGGGTTATAGAAATACAAACCGAAAATTTCGAGCTACTTATCAATAACCTTATCTTTGCCTTTCTTTTTCAATGATTTTGAGTTGACGTTAGCTATGGATTAACACAAATACGAAAATTTATCAATACAAAAACAATTTCAAATTCAATTGTATATTTACTAAACTTTTTCATTTTATTAAATTTAGTCCCTAAAATCGAGACTAACATAACATTGAATTTTAAGACTCCCTAACCTCAATTGAATATCCTAGGACCTCTAATTTCTCAATTTAACCTCAATTTCAAATTTTATAAAATTTAATCCTTATTATACAAAACTTTCAATTTACTTCACAATTTAATCCTTTATCACTTCTAAACCTAAAATCTATCAACATAAGACCAAGAACTTCAATTTTTCAACAATGGCAACTTCTATAAACTTCAAAAATTCCAAAAATTTCAACATGGGTTAGCTAGCTCATGCTCTCAAGAACCCAAAAATATAAAATTTACAAGAAAAGGACTAAATTGAACTAACCAATCAAAATTTGAAACTTTAAAAACCCTAACAGTGCGTTCTTCCATCTCTTTTTCTTCTCTCGATTTGTTTTGCATAAAAATGGCTAAATATGTTTTCTTCTTCTTCTTAACTTTCCACTAACTAAGTTATATATATGTATATTACTTTATTTTAATTAATTTACTAACATTTTAAAATATAATATAAAAAGCATCTACCTACCGTCCACTAACAAAATAATAGTGGTTTAGTTTCCACTTTAAGCCCTCAACCAAATTTAATTACTTAATTTCTTACTAATCAAACTTTTACCATTTTTACGATTTAGCCCTTATACTTCAATAAATCACTAATTCAATAAAATCACCTATATCAATTCACCAATAATATAGCTCCACAAATGTTTCAATTTACCAAAATAGGATCCCAAAACTGGATTTTCCAACACCACTGACTTTTGGGTCATTACAATTTAAAGGTTTTCATGCAACGATTTACCATTACACAAAATCACTATCCAAAGTAGGTTGTTGAAGAGAAAGACTAATCAGATCAGACACGTCCCGAGGAAGGCCACTTTGTAACCCACCTCTAGACTCAAATGGAGGGAATATTGTTATACCCCCATCCTATGAGAAGACGTGGCAGGCTAGAAGGACACCCAAATATTAAGTTTGTAATATCCCAAAATTTTTTTACAGTAAGATCCTATCCTTGATATAGTAAAATAAGGAAATAAAGTGACAAAAAGGGAAAAATTCTAAGTTATGTCAACATTGGGAAGTATATTATGATATATTAATTGAAGAAAGGACTAGATTGTAAAAGTGAGAAAAGTTTTGTTGCACAAGAATAAATACTCAAAATTTGAAGGGCTAAAGTGTAAATATGAAAAATTTAAAGGACTAATAGTGCAAATATTTTAAGGGTGGAATGATCTAGAAACTAAGGAAAATGGATGAATTAGGACTAAATTGAATAGGAAAAGAATTATGAGGGACTAAATCGTAATTTTATCAAATTATGTGATGATTCATTGATGGAATTTTAAAAGATCACAAAGGGTAAAATGGTCAATTGGAAGAGAGAGAAATCTAGAAAGTAATGATGATGTTGATGATATTTTATAATTATTAATTAGATAAATATTATTTTATTAATATTTTAATAAGATATTTTATTATTTTATTATTATTTATTAAGTATAAAAGAAGGAAAGATGAATAATTTTCATCATCTTTCCCATGCAAACCAACGTGAGAAGAAGAGAGAAAGAAAGAAAGTTTTGCTTTCTTTACAATTTGGTCCCTTCGCCAAAAATCCACCATTTTCACCTAGAAATCAAAAGAATTTCCATAGCCATCAAGAGAGAAAGATCATAAGGAGACTATGGGGAGTTAGAATATTAAGTTAGATTCAAGAAATAGAAGCTGTAGGAGAGAGAAAATAAAGCTAAAGATTGAAATCAATGAAACAAGGTAAGAATTTTTAGATTCCAATATATTTTAAGTAGAGTTTCTCATGTAAGGTAATATCAAAAGCATGAAAATGATGTTAAGATAGAGTTTTCTTATATAAGGATCCATGTTCTTGATATATTAGTGAAGGGAAATGAGAAAAAAAATAATGGGAAATATGGTAGAGAATGGAAATAAGAGTGTTATAAACTTGTTAATCAATATGTTGCACTAAAGTAGTTTTGGACAACAGCAATAGGATAATTTTCAAAAATCACCAAAAATGGTAAAAATTGAATTAGAAGCTGAGTGAGATATTTAATTAAAGCTTATTGAGTCTATTTTCATATAAAAGAAATATAGAAAGTAAAGGAATTCTGTATTCTGAGATATTTATATTTTTGTGAGACTAGTTCAGAATGATTTTGAGATCCCCTGTTCTGACTTGGAAAAATCATTAAAAATTATAAAAAAATAATTTTGGGACATAATTTATATGGTTAGATTCTTCAATGAGTCTATTTTTATAAGAAAAAAATTAACATCATTTGAATTCTATTTAAAGAGATAATTAAACTTTAGTGAATAGTGGTCAGAATTGTCAAATAGCAAAACAGGGGAGATTTTAATTAATAAACTGTACTAATTGACTAAACCAAAAATTCTTAAAATTTTATGGTAAGAAGATACGTGAGCCTAGTTTCAGATAAAATTAACGGATCTTAATTTTGAGTTCTGTAGCTCAAGATATAAATAATTTAGTGATTATGACTCAAATGGATAGCTTTGAATATACATATAAGTAAATAGTGAAATTATTGATAATGTTACTTATAAGCTTATTATATAAATTAAGGATGTGGAATGGAGAGGAGAAGGAGGGAAATAAATATATGAATTTTCAGCTAGCAAGGGTTTTGCGGGGTTTTTCACAGAGGAAGAAAAATAGAACCAAGTTATCCAGATGAAATATGAAGCTCTTGTTGAAACTAGAGCAACAAAGTAATAATTTCGGATGAAATATGAAGCTCTTGTAACAAGGTAATAATTCTGGATGATGTATGAAGTAAGTTTGAGATTCAAGGACTTAAGAGTTATAACCAAACGAACAGAAGCAAAAGGGATGAAAAATTAAGAGAAGTATTTCATCCGGGTAACATACATACTGCCATTTGTTGCCACCCTTAATAGGTTTACATTTTGAATGGATAATTTGTATGTTTTAGACTCAGGGACTAAATTGAATAAAAGAAGAACTGTAGGGGTATTTTTGTAAAAATATAAAAATGACCAAAATGAAGGAAATAAATTGTTTTATTATTTAAATTATAAAATTGAATGAAATTATTAATTTAAATCAAGATCGGGTGAAAACTTATTTTAGAGATTAAATTGAAAAGTGTTGAAATTATGGAAAATTCTTATATTTTATAGAATTCATGGGTTGTTATCAATTTGTATGAGAACAACGGCTGGAAATAAAGATTAAATTGCAAGAATTTTATTTTTAAATGTATGAAATATCAATATAATGAATTACCTGATTTATGTTTATTTAAGTATGAAGAAATGGCAAGAGAATGATATTTATCATGATATGTCAATATGTGATTATCTTTGATACGTTGATACAAGGAATTAAGTATATTGAGATGAGTAATAAATTCAAGTAAAACATGTCGAGAAAAATAAGTATGTTTAAGGGACAATATGATTGATTTTTAATTGGTTCCAAATATGAACGTTAGATGAAATAAAATATCTAATAAATAAATCGGTAACTCCTGTAATGCTCGGTAACTCCGGTAATGCTTCATAACTCTATTTCGGTGACGGATTCGGGTTAGGGGTGTTACAAAGTTAGTTACCAATAAACCGGAAGATCGCCCTCAAGCCACTAACTCGGAATGACAAATCGGACAAGCATGAGCCATCCATCATCCGAGTACTCGAGCTTTCATCAAGAACATGAAGTTGTTGGTCACCAAATACTATGTGGGCTCAACTGTCTTATACAATCAAGTCAGAATAAATAATAGGATTTGTTCCATAACAGACATCCTCGCCCCGTCGAAGACATCCGCCCCACGCATTCCGTAATGATGGCTAGATGGCAAGTCCAACACATTAACATCATCTTACATGAGACCCTCTACTATGAATGCCCTCAAGAACGAAAAGAAAAGATCAACACTTGATGGATACCAAGCCTATACTCTGTTAACTTACTTCTAAGTCTCAGCCTTAGCACTCTTTTCACTTCCACTCTTTGTAACCTCCGACTCTTCGTCCAGTCTGGATGAACCGACCTCCCTAAAATAAAAATTTTGTAATTTAAGCACCCACGTTATTTAGTTCAATCATTTTGTTCACTTCCACTAACATGACAGTTAAAAGATTGATTTAATAATAAATTTAATCCTCAATATTTACATATTATATCAATTTAGTCATAATTTTAAAAAATCATTCCTCAAAATTTACAAATAATCTCAATTTAATCTTAATTCTAAAATATCCAAAGAAATGTATAAAAAATACATAAATGGTATAAAAATATATATTATAATAAATTAAAAAATATATAAAATAAAAAAAAATTGTTGACAAAATAAAGCAACATAAAATTGGACATTTCTGCAACAGCATGAAGATCTTTCAGCAACAATAATGCACAAGCAATAATACTTGATAGTTCACCCTCGTAGTCTGACAATATATAATCATTCATTCCTAGACGTATGTGTAGCCTCGTCCCTTCCTTCATGATTAATTGATAGCCTGTGGGTATTTTTTCTGGAGTAGAACTACTAATAGATTCGAACTTAGGGGCCTTTCCTCTTAGAAGATCCTTCATGTATATCTGTCTCATCCAAAACCATCCGTTTAAGTTTTCTAACCTGGATAGTAATGCACGTGGAGATCCATCCCTACTAGATCCATTTGTCAACTATGGAATCATCGGAAGAGAGCTATGAAGAAATTGGAATTGTTCTATCCACTTGAAAATGATCTGACAGCGGTTCATCCTCTGCTTGACAATCCTCATCACCAAGATGAGGAAGAATAGAAATATTAGAAGTCAGAACAAACTCTAAGCTGGATGATTTCACAGGGCACGCACCATTCACTGTTGGCTTTCCAATATTCTCAACCATAGTGGGATTGTGTCTGCTGTAACATCCGTCAGATTTTTTAACAAGAATATTTGAAGAGAATTTATCACCTGAAAATTCTTTTCTTTCAACAAATTAACCTGTCTCAGCTTTCAGATTACCAGTATTATAAGAATACTTATCACCACTTCCAGATTTAGCTTCTCCCCTATTGTCCTCTCCATCAGCACTACTCATATCTTACTCCAATTGCTCCAAAACTGCTTGTTATTGCCACCAATAACTACTGCCGTAGGATCAGGCAAGAGGAGAGAATGCAGGCGTCTATTCCAAAGGCATGATTCCAGAAGAAGATCCCACCTTAGTCGGGTCAAGCTAAAGAGTGGGTGAGAACCCAAGATTGCATATCCATTATCTGCAACAGCACTCTGAAAGTTTACGTGCAGTTTTTTGCCCAATAATACACATGAATCAGAGAAACATACACTCAAATACTGTGGCAAAAACAAAAAAATATCAATTAAAATTTTTTTTATTTTGTCAACAATATTTTTATTTTTATACTTTTAAAATATTTATGTTATTTTATATATTTCTTTGATTTTTTTTAAAAAATCAAGATTAAATTGAGAATATTTGTAAATTTTAAAGGTTAAATTTTTTAAATTATGACTAAATCGATATAATATATCAAAGTTGAGAGCTAAATTTGATATTATATAGATTTTTTTTAATTTTTACATTAACTTGCCGTTTATGATTTTAACAGAAATGATCAAAATGATCAAACAATATAATTTTTTATTTTAAGTGTTTAAAATAATTTTTTTAATAATTGAATCACCATGTGCAATTTATTAAAAAACAAATTTTTTCCACCGTAATTTTAATTTTTTAACTAACCACATTTTTAATCGCAATTAATAATTATATAATTATTTATTTATTTTTAATATATATTTAAGAAAAATGCCATCCAGATGTGACATATTTCTAGAAAAATACTATGCATCTCAACTATCAAACCATACCTATTATGTAAAAGGACATTATTACCCAATTTGGCATTTTTTGACATCGTTGTCCATTTTACTATAAACTAAAGCCAATAATGCTTACCAAACTCAACCGCTAGTTCCACCCCACCCAAATGAAGACTAAAATAAGAGTTTTCCATTTCATATATTTATTTAAATTAGCATTTACATAGTCTGTTGCATGCTTTCTTTCTTTGTTATTTTATACATTTTTTTTAACATATAATTATGTATTATAAATAAAATTAATAAGTTGATTAAGTTTGAGCTATATTGACATTAATATTATTGTCAGTATAAGAAGACGTGGGTTCGAGCGCGTTGGAATGCATTATCCTCCTTTAAGAATCGAAAAGAGACTATAGGTAGTTATAAATATTATATATAAAAAAAGATAGATATGATAACAATCTATAATGAGATTAAAGTTAAAAATATAACAATAATAAAGTGTGGTATTAAATTGGATGTTTTATTGCCCAATTATATTTAATTTTTATAAATTGTTGTGAAATAATAAAGAAAGAATAAACTAAAATGTGATAGAAGAAAGAGTGTAGAGAGAATTTAGAAGAGAGAGTGTATCTTCTTTTTTATATATTATCTTTCATGAGTACATGAGCCCTATATATATAGGGGTTAAAAGTAACTCTCTAATTATTATAGGGCATGTAAAGGGTCATGACCTTTTATCTCCCATATTAATGGGGTATAGGAAAAGTCTCATAACTTATGGGGTATAGGAAGAGTTTTATAACTTATGAGGTTGATAATGACATCCACATAAATATTTCATAACACTCCCCCTTGGATGTTCATTATCTAATTATACCTCGTTAAAACCTTACTAAGAAAAACCCAGTAGGACAAAAACTTAGTGAAGGAAAAAGAGTACATAATTATACGCTTGATATGCTGCCTCATTAAAAACCTTACTGAAAACCCGGTGGGATAAAACCAAGGTTAAGGGAAAAAGAGTACAGCGCGTATTAACTCCCCCTAATGGCTACATCACTTGAGATCTCGAAGATGACGCATTCCAATGTAGTAAACAAGCTTCTAAAACACTGATGTAGGAAGCACCTTAGTGAATAAATCTGCTAAATTCTCACTTGAATTGATCTGCTTAACTTTTATCTCCTTAATCTTCTGGAGGTCATGAGTGAAGAAGAATTTTGGTGCAATGTGTTTTGTTCTGTCACCTTTGATGTATCCACTATCGAGCTGATCAATGCATGTTGTGTTGTCTTCAAACAAGACAGTTGTAGCTTCCTTTCCAGATGATAAACCACAATTATTCCTTATATGCTGGATCATAGATCTTAGCCATACACATTCACGACTTGCTTCATGGATTGCTAAGATTTCTGCATGATTAGACGAGGTTGCTACAATTGTTTGCTTCATTAAGCGCCAAGAGATTGTAATACCTCCATATGTAAAAACATATCCAGTTTGTGATTTTCCATTATGAGGGTCTGACATAAATCCTGCATCTGCAAAACCAATCAACTCTGTCTTGAATTTATTAGGGAAAAATAGACCCATATTTTTTGTGCCTTGGAGATAACGAAATATCTGTTTTACTCCAGTCCAATGTCTCCGAGTTGGGCATGAGCTAAATCTTGCTACCAAATTTACAGAAAAAGATATATCAGGTCGGGTATGGCTAGCAAGATACATTAATGCCCCAATTGTACTGAGGTATGACACTTCAGGACCAAGAATATCTTCACTATCTTCCCGAGGACGGAAAGGGTCTTTACTTGGATCAAGTGATCTTACAACCATCGGGGTAGTTATTGGATGTGCCTTATCCATATAAAATCTCTTTAGCACCTTTTCAATATACGTTGATTGATGCACAAGGATTCCTTCTTTTAGGTGCTCAATTTGTAACCTTAAACAAAATTTCGTTCTTCCAAGGTCTTTCATTTCAAATTCTTTCTTCAAGCACTCAACAGTCTTTTAGATCTCTTCAGGAGTTCCAATGATATTCAAATCATCAACATATACTGCAATAATTACATATCCAGATCCAAACTTCTTAATGAAAATGCATGGGCAAATTGGATCATTCTTGTATCCTTCTTTCAACAAATACTCGCTTAGGCGATTATACCACATGTGTCCGGATTGTTTCAATCCATAAAGGGATTTGTCCAATTTGATCGAATAATGTTCTCTAGAACCTGAACTCACTGCTTCAGGCAGTTTAAATCCTTTAGGGAGTTTCATATAAATGTTAGTATCCAGTGGGCCATACAAATAAGCTGTTACTACATCCATTAAGCGTAAATCAAGCCCTTCTCTTATAGCCAAACTTATCAAAAATCTAAATGTAGTTGCATCCACCACAGGAGAATATGTCTCCTCATAATCAATTCCAGGTCTTTGTGAGAATCCTTGTGCAACTAAACGTGCTTTATACCTTACAATTTCACTCTTTTCATTTCTCTTACGCACAAAAACCCATTTGTATCCCACTGGTTTCACACCTGTAGGTATACGGACTATAGGTCCAAATACTTCTCTTTTCGCTAGCGATTTCAATTCATTTTCAATTGCTTCTTTCCATTTTGGCCAATCATCTCTTTGTTTACATTCCTCAATCGATTTTGATTCATAATCCTCTTTATTATTTATAATATCTAGTGCTACATTGCATGCAAAAATATCATTGACGTCGATTTGATTTCGGTTTCATTTTATACTGGACATGACATAATCAATAGAGATCTCTTCATTGTCAGGTATCTGATTTTCTTCTGAAACTATTCTTCTAGTCATGTCTATAGTCTCTTCAGGAGATCCCGGTATAATCATTTTTTCTTTGATTTCGCCATCATTAATCTTTGCTCCTTTCTTTTTTCGAGGATTCTTATCTTTGGAACCAATTGGTCTACCACGCTTCAGGCGTGTATTAGACTCAGTAGCAACTAGATTTTGTCCTTCTGGGACATCAAGTTTTATTGGAGCATTCACAGCTGGTATATGTGACTTAGTCACTTTCTTTGGGTCAGAAAATGCGTCTGGCAATTCATTAGCTAAAATTTGTAAATGAATAATCTTTTCAACTTCTAAATCACATTGCTTCGTTCGAGGATCAAGATGAGCTAATGACAACTCTTTCCAACTAATTTTCTTATCCAGCTGTTTGATTTCTCCCCCTAATGTTGGAAAATTTGACTCGTCAAAATGACAATCTGCAAAACGAGCCGTAAATAGATTCCCTGTAGATGGTTCTAGATATTTAATTATGGATAGGGATTCAAATCCAACATATATACCCAACATTCTTTGAGGTCCCATCTTAGTTCTATGTGGTGGAGCAATTGGAACATATACGGCACATCCAAATGTTCTTAGATGGGAAATATTTGGTTCCTAACCATGAACTATTTGTAAGGGGGAGACTTTATAATAACTTGTTGGCCTGATGCGAATTAATGCAGCTGCATGTAAAATTGTATGCCCCCAAGCAGTGATTGGGAGTTTTGACTTCATAAGTAATGGCCTTGCTATCAATTGAAGTCGTTTTATTAAAGATTCTACTAGACCATTTTGTTTGTGAACATGAGCTACAGGATGTTCAACACTTATTCTAATGGACAGGCAATAGTTATTAAAAGACTGAGATGTAAATTCACCAGTATTATCAAGACGGATAGTCTTAATAGGAAAATCTAGGAAATGGGCTCGTAATCGAATCAATTGAGCAAGCAATCTCGCAAACGCCAAGTCGCGAGTTGATAACAAAGATACATGAGACCATCTACTCGATGCATCGATTAAAACCATAAAGTACCTAAATGGTCCACATGGGGGATGTATAGGCCCACATATATCCTCTTGAATTCGCTCAAGAAAAGTAAGTGGTTCATTATTTATCTTAGCTGGTGATGATCGGATTATTAATTTCCCCAGTGAACATGCAGCACATGTAATGTTTTGAAGAATCTGCTGGCTCTTCAATGAATGTCCACATGAATTTTCAATTATTTTTCGCATCATTATTGAATCGAGATGGCCTAACCAGTCATGCCAAAGAACAAAGTCATTAGTAAACTTCTGGCTTACTATAGCATGTGTTTCTATAGAACTAATCTTTGTGTAGTACAAACCAGTAAAGAATGCAAGCAATTTCTCAACAATTTGTTTAATGCCTTGAGCAATACTCGTAATTTGAAGGAATTCACAATTTCCTTCGTTTAAAGTTTCAATATGATATCCATTTTGGCGAATATCTTTAAAACTCAATAAATTTCTTTTAGACTTAGGGGAGCATAATCCATTAATAATTTCAATTTTTGTTCCCCTTGGTAATAAAATAATTGCTCTTCCGGAGCCTTCTATAATAGTTATACTACCAGATATAGTGCTCACACTTTCTTCTTTCATTATTAAATGAGAAAAATATCTCTTGTCTTTTAATATAGTGTGAGTAGTTGCACTGTCTGCTAGACATATATTTTCAACATTCATAGCTGATTGCCTTTGCGAGATAATGTTCTTCAAAGAAACAAAATAACCACAAAATGTCACACATAATGGTGGAAACAGGTATTCAAAGTTCAAATTACTAAAAGGTCTATAAAACAAAATTATCACATAAAACATAGCACTAGTAAAGGTCATAACATCATTATTAAAGTTGCTAAATGAAATATAGAGTAGTAGAGGTTTATTTTATTATTTATCAAAATTTGTGGCCTTAATAATTTCCTTCAGGGGTAGAAAGAAAATCAGCCACTTCTAAGCGGGTTGCATTGCCATCATCAAAATCACCTTCGCCATCTTTATACACAAGATTGGTTTCTACTTTCTTTCCCTTCTGTTTTATGGACTGCTGATAAAGATCAACTAGATGCTTTTGTGTGCGACACATACGAGACCAATGTCCTTCTCCTCCACAACGATAGCATACATTAGTCACATTTTCACCTTTTTCTTTCTCTTCCCTGTTACCATTTTTCCGATCCCACTTCTGGTAGGAATGTGAATTTTTAAAACGACCACCTCGACCATATCCATATCTATGTCCGCGGCCACGCACACTACTATTTGTATGGTGTGTTTCTTTTAATTCTTGCCCATTGTGTAAATTCACATTCGCTTCAGGGAATGGAGCAGAGCCAGTTGGGCGTAATTCATGGTTTTTCATTAGCAGCTCGTTGTTTTGCTCCGCCACTAGGAGATAAGAAATTAATTCAGAATATTTCTAGAAGCCTTTTTCACGATATTGTGTCTGCAGGACAACATTATTTGCATGGAAAGTTGAGTATGTTTTTTCTAACATTTCTGCATCAGTAATCTTCTTTCCACATAAATTCAATTGTGAAGTGATTCTGAACATGGCCGAGTTATAATCACTAACAGACTTAAAGTCTTGCAATCTTAAATTCAGCCACTTATAATGAGCTTTAGGCAAAATCATAGTTTTCTGGTGGTCATATCTTTCCTTTAGATTGGCCCAAAGAATTTGAGGATCCTTAACAGTCAAATATTCGGTCTTTAGACCTTCATGGAGGTGATGGCAAAGGAAAATCATGGCCTTGGCCTTATCTTGTGTACTTTCTTCATTTCCCTCATTAATAGTCTCACCAAGTCCCTTTGCATCTAAGTGAATTTTAGCATCTAGTACTCATGATAAAAAGTTATTTCCAGTGATGTCCAGAGCCACAAATTCGAGTTTTGTATGATTTGACATTATAAAACTATAAGACAAAATATACAAGTCAATAATGTAAAATAAAGCATGTTAATAGGCAAATGAAATAACACATATGCAAATGAAATAGATCAACTTGTTACCCTTACTTCACCTAAGCGTCCTTCGGCAATCTTTAAGGAAAAATTTATTGGCCTGATTTCTTGTATTAGAGATTCGTGCTGATAACGTGTTGTGAAATAATAAAGAAAGAATAAACTAAAATGTGATAGAAGAAAGAGTGTAGAGAGAATGTAGAAGAGAGAGTGTATCATCTTTTTTATATATTATCTTTCATGAGTACATGAGCCCCATATATATAGGGGTTAAAAGTAACTCCCTAATTATTATAGGACATGTAAAGGGTCATGACCTTTTATCTCCCATATTAATAGGGTATAGGAAAAGTCTCATAACTTATGGGGTATAGGAAGAGTTTTATAACTTATGAGGTTGATAATGACATCCACATAAATATTTCATAACATAAATTTTATTATTTTTTTTAGTTTAGCACTCAATTAAATTATTCTTAATGTTGATGTATATTAAATAAATTTGTTTATTTTTAAAATTAATGAAAAGCTAAAATAGAACAACTATAAATCGTAACTTTTATTATTGATTGGTAAAAACTTATAAAGATTCGTTTTTTATTTGTTAGCAAAAACTTATAAAGAAATGTCTAGCAACTATGGCACCGAAAGTTGAAAACTTTTTATTCACTTTTCTATTATTTCAATAAAGCCAAGTGGAAAAAGAATTGATGTAAAATCACAAAGGGAATTTTCACCCTTATTTTTCTATAGGTCTCTCTTTTTTATTTTATGGCTCAGGTAAATTTTCTTTTTACTTGTATATTCTAAACTTATACAGGGCCATTTTTTTTATAGACTTCAATCATGATAAAACTTATAAAAGAATTAAATTTTCCTAGAGTATCAATAGTTGGAAGGTAATTCACATTATTCCTTGGATTTATGAGATTTGAAAAACATTCAGATAAAAACCTAATAAATAAAAAAGTATATAATAAAATACCTCATTAAAAATCTTTATTAAGAAAATATAGTGAGATAAAATCTTGGTTAAAAGAAAAATATGGAGCATGTTTTTTACTTCCCCTAATAATAACATCACTTAACATCTTTGAGTCGATGCATTCTAATTTTGTACACTAACCTTTCAAATTTTGCAGTTGGTACTACCCTGGTAAGCAAATCTACCAATTTTTTGTTAGAACGACTTTTTTGAACTTTTATATCACTTTTTATTCAAAATTAGTGAAGAATAATTTTGGTGAAATATGTTTCGTTCTATCTTTTTTAATGTAATCGCCCTTTAATTGAGTTATATATGTTGCATTATCTTCATACAAGATAGTTGACATCTTTCCCTATAAGGGTAAGTTACATATCTTCAGTCAATAGCCTTAGCGAAATAGACTTTCGACTTGCTTTATGCATTGCAATTATTTCTCCCTGATTTGAAGAGGCAACAACTAATGTTTGTTTTATTGAATGCCATGGTATAGTTATACCCCCACACATAAATAAATATATTATTTGAGATAGACCCCTATGTGAATCCGATAATTATTCTATAACAATCTGGTTTCCAATAGTGTCAGAAAAGACGGTTTCGGGATCCCGATTTCATAAATTGAACTCGTAAATATTTAATAAGAATACTTATAGAGTTAAATTATAGATGGATTGGATTTTGGACAACCAATTTAGCTGAACTTGTGGTTAACTAAGGAACAGGGACTAAATTGTAAAGTGCAATCGCTATAGATTTTTAATTAGTAAATGGGTTGGGGACTTAAATTGCAATAAACAAAAGGTTTAAAGCAAACTTATATCATGTTAAATGTCATAATTGACTGTAATTGATGTATGATTACAGGTTGGACGAGGGGTGTTATAGAGACTTTGAACCATTTGAACATACTAATTGTACATATTAGATAGCTAAATATATTCTTAATTCTATTCAATGCCTCTATGTTAGAGAATGACTAAATCTTGCTAAAAAGATTAGAGAAAATACTATATTAGGTTGTGTGTTGTTTGTAACATCCCAAACCCGGCCTAGACGGTATGGCTGAATTTGGCGATATCACATGAGAGTGTTTATGGAAAACCCTTTTTACTACGTGAAAACTGTTCCAATTATTATCTTTAATTTAGTCTAGAGTCATATTTCAAATTGTGGAAGCTTTCAAAACCAATTTAATTTAGTTCCATTCTCTAACGTTGCAGTTCAAAAATCCAAATTCACAGTTCAAATCCCAAATCAAAACCGAAAGTACAAGTCCAAGATTACATCCGAAATTCCCAAAATAATTTACAAGTAACGAAATAAAATGTGTAAACTATAAAATTCATAAGTGGATAGCTAGGGTCACCATCGAGTCCTCAGCTGTACCAATCCAACTACTGATGTGGATTACTTGGACAGATAAAACAGAAAAGGGTGAGTTTCGCAACTCAGTGTGTACATCTCCATAGTTAAATATGCGTACAGACAGATATCAGAAAATAGTCATACTTCGGGCCTGAGCCCTTTACAGAATCTCTGTGAGCTTTAGCCCATTCAGAAACAGAATCAGATGCATGTATAAAGTTTGACCTTAGCCCACGAAGTCAGATATAGCATGCAACAGATCAGACATACAGAAAAATATGTCCACCAACTCCGCACACCAACTCCGTCGAACCTAACACACCATGTGGGGATAAAATCAACCCACCCATCCTTGCACACTAAATATTGGGATAATATCGACCCATCGAACCCTACACACCATAAGGTATCGCAATGCAGCACACGTCATAACTATGCAGCTTAACTGCCAGACAACAGGCTTATGAAACCTTTCAGATGCTTCCTTCACTTCATCAAACCCACCCCAATGCAATACAGTATACAAACATGGCATGCTAATAAACATATTAACAAACATATACCCATATACAGAACACAATAGATATACATGCTAACTAGCACATGTGTTAATCATACATCATATAATCATATCAGATCTACAAAAATTAGAGGTCTACGTAATGCTTACCGACCTATAACTGGTCACAGTCGACTTGGGCGACGCGTACAACCTTACAGAACATTTCAGAAAAATGGGCTCACATGTCCATGTGACATGCCCGTGTGGGCCACACGAGCTGGCCCAAATTCTCACACGCCTGTATGTTTCACTCGTGTGGGCCCACACACTCGTGTGGCCCACATGGTCTAATTGGTCGAGCCCGTGCTCTCACACGGCCTCTCTGGTCATCACACAGCCGTGTTGTGTGCCCATATCGCATACGCACGGCCTAATTCATCGACCACACGACCGTGTATCGCAACTCGACCTACCACACGGGCAGTCCACACGCCCGTGTGGTGTCGACAGTTTACTTTTCGGCTTTCGCCGAATCTCATTTTCTATGTAATCGGAGTACACACCTGGTATCGATTCGAAGGTAACGCAACCACGAACACTCTAGAACCTAATATCGAACAACATGTCCCTTAGTTAGTCACTTAAACCAAGTTTCTAAGAACGACCAAATCCCGAAAGTTAACGATGTCCATACCTCTAACGATCAACGGTAGTTCCTTGCTATCTAAAGTGTCGTTTTAGCAATCCACAGTGCCTAGATTGTCTTCTAAATAGAAAATAGTCTCTTAACCACTCAACAAACATAAAAACGAGATAAAAAGCACCCCAACACTTACCGAATTCGCGCCAAACGTAGAGATAAGTAACGATGACGAAAAAGGACAAAAAATTAATATTAAAATAAAGCAAAAATCGACAGCAACAGGTGATTTTCGGCTGGAAAGAAAAAGAAAATAGAGAAAATATGGAGAGGGGAAATTTGTAGGGAAAATTCGGCAGAGAGAGAGTGGAATGATTTGGGTTACTCCCAAATCCCTTGTTTTGCTCCCACTAAACCTCAGTTGTTGCAAACACTAAGTATCCCAAGCCAACTCAAACACTCCCACGGAATTAGTAGCAAAAATAATGCCTTCATTCAGACTCGAACCCAAGACCTTCCTCACATCCACACTCCCTTTAACCACCAGACCAGCAGGCCCATTCTTGCAAGCTTTTCCAACCAATTACTTATAAGCCCTATAACCCAAGATAAGGCTTCATACATATAAAAACAAAAATTTTTCCCAAGCTAAGGTTTGAACTCAGGACCTCTAATACACACCCAGAACACTTAACCACTGAAACAAATACACAATTATGTCAATTAATCACAAAAGCCAAAACATAAAATTTGGGGCGTTACAACTCTACCCCTAAAAGAAAATTCCGTCCTCGAAATTTACATGATCAAAAAAGGTGAGGATACTATTGACGCATCAAATCCTCTAGCTCCCAAGCAGCCTCCTTAGTGCTATAATTCTGCCACAACACCTTCACTAAGGGGATGAGTTTCCTACGCAGAACCTTAACGTCACGATCTAAAATTTGAACTGGCTCCTCCTCAAAAGTCAGATCTGATCGAACCTCAATTTCCTCCACAGGCACAATGTGTGTGGGATCAGAGCGGTAGCGTCTCAACATCAAGATGTGGAACACATCATGTATAAGATCTAACTCTGGAGGTATCTCCAACTGATATGCAACTGGTCTTACTCACTTCAGAATTCGGTACGGCCCAATAAATCGAGGACTCAGCTTACCCTTGCGACCAAACCTCAACACATTTTTCCATGGCGAGACCTTAAGAAAAACCATGTCCCCCACAGAATGCTCAATATCTTTCCTCTTCAAATCAACATAAATGGACTTTATTCTCAGTCTCTGATACCATCTCTGGACCCAGAACACATCGCTCACCTAACTCAGTCCAGCATAAAGGAGTGCGACACTCACGACCATACAGTGCCTCATACGGTGCCATCTGTATACTAGACTGATAGCTGTTATTGTAAGCGAACTCTACTAATGGTAAGTACTCCTCCCAACTACCTCGAAAATCTATAATACAATCCTTCAACATGTTCTCCAGTATCTGGATCACCCTCTCCAACTAACCATCTGTTTGAGGATAGAAAGTAATACTGAAGTCTAATCTCGAACCCAAAGCCTCGTGAAGTTTCTACAAGAATCGAGACGTAAACCGAGGATCCCTATCAGAAATGATCGGAACAAGAACCCTATGAAGTCTCACTATCTCTGAGATGTAAAACTTAGCCAACTTCTGTAGGGAGAAGTCTGTCCTGATCGGAATGAAATGTGCAGTCTTGGTCAATCGATCCACGATGACCCAAACGGAATCCTTTTTAATGGGTGTTAGAGGTAACCCACTAACAAAGTCTATCGTTACTCGCTCCTATTTCCACATTGGTATCTTAACCAGCTATAGTAAACCCGAAGATAATTGATTTTCAGCCTTAACCTGCTAACATGTCAAACAGCGAGCAACAAAGTCAGTAACCTCATGTTTCAACCCTGGCCAGCAATACAACTCTCGCAAGTCTCGGTACATTTTGTTTTCACCAGGGTGCATAGCATAAGGGCTACTATGCGCCTCTCTCAGAATCGACTGTCTTAAGTCCTCATCATTCGGCACACAGATCCATCCTCAGAAACACAATACCCCATTATCATTAATCTCAAAATTCAAAGTGATCCCACTCTCTACCTAACGGAACCTCAACTCAAGAGACTTTTCTCCCTCCTGTTTATCTCTGATCTTATCAATCCATGTCGGTCTTACTTGTAGCTCGGCCAATAGACTCCTATCATCAAATAAATTGAGTTGAGCGAACATCACTCTGAAACCGGTCACAGCTCTACGGCTCAACGCATCGACCACCACATTGGCCTTACCAGGATGATACTCGATACAGCAGTCATAATCCTTAAGCAGTCAACCCATCGACGCTGCCTAAGGTTTAACTTCTTTTGAGTAAGGAGATACTTGAGGCTCTTGTGGTCAATGTAGATGGTACACTTCTCACCTTACAGATAGTACCTCCAGATCTTAAGAGCAAAGACCACTGCCGCCAACTCCAAATCATGAGCCGGATAATTAACCTCATGAGTCTTGAGCTGTCGAGATGCATAAGCAATAACTTTACCGTCTTACATCAGAACACAATCCAAACCCACATGCGACGCATCGCTGAAAACCACGAAATTCTTACCAGATTCAGGCTGAATCAGAATAGGAGACTAAGTTAATGCTGTCTTGAGCTTATCAAAGCTCTCCTACTGTGCATCAGTCCAAACGAAAGGAACTCCCTTACGGAAAAGCTTAGTCAATAAAGCTGCGATCAAGAAGAACCCCTCTACAGACTGTCTATAATATCCTGCCAGCCCGAGAAAACTGTAAACCTCAGATACATTCTTCGGCTGTTTCCAAACCAACACAACCTCAACTTTACGAGGGTCCACTCTAATCCCCTCTGCAGAAACTACATGTCCCAGAAATGTCACTTCTCAAGCCAGAATTCACACTTACTAAACTTCGCATATAGCTGCTTCTCACGAAGAATTTGCAGCACCACTCGCAGATGCATATCGTGCTCATCCTGGGTCTTACAATATACCAAGATGTCATCAATGAACACTACTACAAACTAATCTAAGTAGGTCTGGAACACTCGATTCGTTAAGTCCATGAATGCCGCTGATGCATTAGTCAACCCAAAGGGCATAAATAGGAACTCATAATGTCCATACCGAGTCTTAAATGTCGTCTTATACACATCGGCCTCATTTACTCTCAACTGATGGTAACCTGACTATAGATTGATCTTAGAGAATACTGAAGCCCCTCTGAACTGATCGAATAAGTCGCCTATCCTCGAAAGTAGATACTTATTCTTGATCATTAATTTATTCAATTGATGGTAATCGATACACATCCTCATTGTACCATCTTTTTCTTTACGAACAGAACAGGTGCTCTCTATAGAGACACACTGGGCCGAATAAATCCACGATCCAACAACTCTTGTATTTGAGCCTTAAGTTCAGTCAGCTCCTTCAGTGCCATACGATAAGAGGCGATAGACACCAGAGTTGTACCAGGAATCAACTCGATACCAAATTTTACCTCTCGGCTCGGAGGTAATCCTGGTAGTTCCTCTGGAAATACATCTGGAAAGTCCCTTACAGTTCTGATATCCTTAACCGAAAAGTCCACAGAATTAGAAACACTGATGTAAGCCAGATATGCCTCACATCCTTTCCTCACTAACTTTTCTACTGCCAACGTAGAAATCACATTAGTTAGATAATCTCGTCGTTCTCCAATTACAACTACTTCGTTATCCTTATCAGTCCTCAAAACCACCCTTTTCGTCGCATAGTCCAAACTCACTCGGTATTTAACTAACCAATCGATGCCCAGAATTATGTCGAACTCCCCAAACGGAAACTCCATCAGATCAGCCAGAAATACCGTCCTTTGGACTTCCAACGAAACATCCTTAAATAATTTACTAACTTCAATAGACTGCCTCAACGGACTCACCACAGTTATCTCACTCGAAGTGCTCTCAGACGGTAAACCTAAGGTCTCAGACATGGTACTAGCTACATAAGAGTGTGTAGAACCTATGTCTATCAATGCAAATTAAGGTACATTAAAAATTAAAAACATACCCGTGATGACGTCCGGAGCATCTCCATCCTCACGGCGACGAGCAGTGTAAACAAAGCAAAGTCGCCTTACCTCGGATCGTCCCCCAAAGACCTCTCGCCGATGCTCTCGCGCCTCGGCCCATGCCATTACCACCCGCGGCATTGTTCTCGCCCCTAGGTGGTCTTTGAACGACTCGGTGGATATGCGAGTCTTATTAACCGGAGCTTGCATCTGATTAGCTCTCAATGGACAGCCCTTAACTCGATGCTCAGTAGATCCACATCTAAGACAAGCCCCAGTAGTCCTCCAACACTCTACAGAGCTGGCAGATCTCTACCCTCATCGGTACAACAGTAGGCCCAACTCTCACGGGCCTATCAGACCTGACCTTTTTCCTAGGCCTCATCTCAGTATTCGAAGGCTCAGCATCTCTCTTAGCCTTCCCTCTGTGTCGGTTTTGGCGCTCAGTGCGCTTAACCTCCTCGGCAATCTTAGCTTTCTCCACCAGTGAGAAGAAATCCTGCTCCTTCTGAAGAGCTATCAGAACCCGAAGACTATCTCGAAGACCATCCTCAAACCAGACACAGCGCACATACTCGGTTACCACCATGCCTCGCGCATAGCGGCTCAACCTCAAAAACTCAGCCTCATACTCGGCCACTGAATGATCTCCTTGAGTGAGATTCAGGAACTCACGTCGTCTCGCATCAGTATAAATGGCTCCCACTTACTTACTGTGGAAAGTCATCTTAAACAGATCCCATGTCAGTCTATTGGGCTGAGTGCCCTCTTTAACCGTCAACCACTACTGATACGCTTCATCGCGAAGTAGAGATACAACCCCCTTAAGCTTTTTCTCAGCAGTGAAATCCAAATCATCCATAATGCGTTCTGTGGCCTCCATTTAGTACTCGGCCACGTTAGGAGCAACTCCAGCAATGCCCCTAAATACCTCAGCCCCATTGGACTGGAGTCGTTCTGTAACCAACCCACGGCCCCCAGAACTAGTGTTGGGCCCAGCGACCCTCTCCAAAATTCATAACATGGCTTGGGACAGTGCGTCGTCCCCAGCCGCACGATCATGAGACCTAGTCCCACACCTAGTCTCAGTAACAAGGGATACTGGCGTCTCGCTAGTATCCAAATTTGGAATTGTATCAGATGCGAAGGACTCAGCTCGAGCCCCTCTACGGCCCCTACCACGGCCTTTAGTACCCTGTCCACGAGTACCACGTGCGCTCATCGTATTTTCAGATTAATCTGTATTAATAGTTTTATGCAAATTAGTTTACAGTTCTGATAATTATTAACAAATATTTTATGCAGTAAAGTTATCAGAGTATTCATGGTTTCTTGTCGCAAAGTCGCAGTTTGCTACAGTTTTCAATTTACACTACCTAGAGTGTTTCAGTAAGGTTTACTACCTATAGTAGTTTCATAGCATGTTAATAGTAATTTCAGACAAATCCAAACAGAATTTCAGTATATTCTAAGCATGCTTTCATATAATTCTAAATAGAGTTTCAGAAACTTACAGGATAGGTGCCAGAGACTCGATGTACCACTTATTTATCAAAAACATTTCAAAACCTTTTACAAATCATTTTTTTAAAAATTATTCTTTTTACCGCCCAAATCTACAGCTGATTTTTTGCAAACCTGGCTCTGATACCACTAAATGTAACATCCCAAACTCGACCTAAATGTTATGGTCGAATTTGGCAATGTCACATATGAGTGTTTGTGGAAAACCCTTTTCGCTACGTGAAAATCGTTCTAGTTATTATCTTTAATATAGCCTAGAGTCATATTTCAAATCGCGAAAGCTTTCAAAACCAATTTAATTTACGAAAAACCTTAGTTATCTCGAGAAAACCATTCTCTAGCGTTGCAATTCTAAAATCTGAATTCACATTTCAAATCCCAAATCAAAACCAAAAGTCCAAGTCCAAGATTACATCCAAAATTCCCAAAATAATTAACAAGGAACGAAATAAAATGTTTAAACTATAAAACTCATAAGTGGAAAGTTGAGGCCACCATCGAGTCCTCTACTGCACCTATCCAACTACTGCTAGGGATTACTTGGACAGATGAAACAGAAAAAGGTGAGTTTCACAACTAAGTGTGTACATCCCCACAGTTCAACATGCGTATAGACAGATATCAGAAAATAGTCATACTTCGGGCCTGAGCCCTTTACAGAATTGGTGTGAGCTTTAGCCCACTCAGAAACAGAATCAGATGCATGTATAAAGTTGGGCCTTAGCCCACGAAGTCAAATACAACATGCAACAGATCAGATATACAGAAAAATATGTCCACAAACCCCGCACACCAACTCCGTCCAACCCAACACACCATGTGGGGATAAAATCAACCCACCTATCCCTGCACACTAAATATGGTGATAATATCGACCCATTCAACCCTACACACCATAAGGTATCGCAATGCAACATACATCATAACTATGCAGCTTAGCTGCCAGACAACAGGTTTATGAAGCCTTTCAGATACTTCCTTCACTTCATTAAACCCACCCCAATGCAATGCAGCGTACAAACATGGCATGCTAATAAACAAATTAACAGACATATACCTATATACAGAACACAACAGATATACATGCTAACTAGCACATGCATTAATCATACATCACATAATCAAATCAGATCTACAGAAATTAGAGGTCTAAGTAATGCTTACCGACCCTATAACCGATCACAGTCGACTTGGGCGACCCATGCAACCTTACAAAACATTTTAGAAAAATGGGCTCACATGCCCATGTGACATGCCCATATGGGCCCACACACCCATGTAGCCCACATGGCCTGGCCTAAATTCCCACACACCCGTGTGGTTCACCCGTGTAGGCCCACACGCCCATGTGGCCTACTCAACCCAATTGGTCGAGCTCGTGTCTTGTACACGGCCTCGCCGGTCATCACACAGCTGTGTCTTGCACCCGTGTCACATGTGTACGGCCTGATTCATCGACCACATGGCCGTGTATTGCCACTCGGCCTACCACACGGGCAGTCCACACGCCCTCGTGGCATCGACAATTTACGTTTCAGCTTTCGCCAAATATCATTTTCTGTGTATTCAGAGTACACACCTGGTATCGATTTGAAGCTAACGCAACCACGAACACTCCAAACCCTAATATCGAACAACACGCCCCTTAGTTAGTCACTTAAACCAAGTTTCTAAGAACGGGCAAATCTCGAATGTTAAAGATGTCCATACCTCTAACGATCAACGGCAGTTTTTTGCTGTCTAAAGTGTCATTTTAGCAATCCACAGTGCCTAGATTGTCTCCTAAACAGAAAATAGTCTCTTAACCACTCAACAAACATAAAAACGAGACAAAAAGCACCCCAACACTTATCGAATTCGCGCCAAACATAGAGATAAGTAACGGTGACGAAAAAGGACCAAAAACTAATATTAAAATAAAGCAAAAATAGGCAGCAACAGGGGAGTTTTGGCTGGAAAGAAAAAGAAAATAGAGAAAATATGGAGAGAGGAAATTTGCAGGGAAAATTTGGCAGGGAGAGAGTGGAATGACTTGGGTTACTCCCAAATCCTTTGTTTTGCTCCCACTAAACCTCAGCTGTTGCAAACACTCAATATCCCAAGCCAACTCAAACACTCCCATGGCATTAGTAGCAAAAATAATGCCTTCATTCAGACTCGAGCCCAAGACCTCCCTCACATCCACACTCCCTTTATCCACCAGACCAGCAAGCCCATTCTTGCAAGCTTTTCCAACCAATTACTTATAAGCCCTATAACCCAAGACAATGCTTCATACATATAAAAACAAAAATTTTTCCCAAGCTCAGGTTTGAACTCAGGACCTCTCATACGCACCCAGAACATTTAACCATTGAAGCAGATACACAATTATGTCAATTAATCACAAAAGTCGAAACATAAAATTTGGGGCATTACATTGTTTGCAAGATCCATTAATGCCCTTATGAGACTAAGATATGGTATTTTAGAACCAATAAGATCTTCATAGTTTTCACAAGGATGAAAGGGGTCTTTATTCATATCTACCAATCTGACAACCATCGGGAGACTTAACGGATGCACTTTATCTATGTATATAAAATGATTCATGAACATGAATTCCATCTTTTAAATGCTTAATCTACAGGTTGAGACAAAACTTTGTTTTTCACGATCTTTCATCTCAAATTCTTTTTTAAACAATTCACTCTATTTTGAAGATTTATAAGAGTTCCAATAATATTTAATTCATCAGCATAAATAATAGCTATCACAAATTCTTATCCTTATATTTTATTTATAGAAAAATAGACAAATTGGATAATTATATAACCTTCTTTAAATTAATAATAACTAAGACGAGTCTACCACATACATCTAGATTATTTTAGTCCATATCATAATTTTTTAGTTTGATTGAATAATTTTCTTGGGGAACTTTGTATCCTTATAGGATCTTAAATCCTTCATGGATTTTTGTATAAAATTTCTATCAAGTGAGTCATAAAAATAGGTTATAACAGCATCCTTTAGATGCATATCAAGTTTTTCACGTATTGTCAAATTAATAATATATTTAAACATGATTACATCCACTACAAGAGAGTGTCTCTCAATAATCAATGTTGGACCTTTGCAAAAATCCTTATGCTTCAAGTTGTGCTTTACATAATAAGATTTTATTTTTCATTTCATTTTAGCACAATACTCATTTGTATCATATATGTTTGGCACTTTTAGGTGCTTAGACTACAAGTCCAAAAATCTCACATTTAGCAAGTGAATTTAATTTTGTTTGAATTGCATCTTTCTAGTACGACCAATCTTCTTTATTCATAAAATTTTCAACATATTTTGGATCAAGATCCTCATTTTCTTTTGTTATTTTAGCAACAACATTATAATAAAAAATATTGTTGATGACTATATATTTCTTGTGTTGACATGACTTATTGAGATCTCTTTATTATCATTATTTTTAGATACCTGAACATTTTCTAGGGTTTCTAATTAGTTATGTCATTTTCCTCTTCTTAGTTACATGCATCCATAATATTACCATCTTGAGTGTTCGCTCATTTTCTTTTATGAGGATTTTTATATTTGGAACTGATAAGTCTACCACACTTTAAGTGTGGCTTAATTTCATTTGCACTAGCAAATTGTCTTACCGAGACATCAATACGAACAAGGGCATTTTCAATTGGTACATGAGATTTAGTAACTCTTTTTAGGTCAATAAAAGCATCTGACAATTGATTTGCAATATTTTGTAGTTGAATTGTCTTTTGAACTTCCAATTCACATTAATTTGTTCAAGAATCTAAATGAGATAATAATTATGCATTCCACGTATTTTTTACTAGTTAGTTATTTTCCCCTATTGTTAGTAAAATTGTTTCATCAAAATAACAATCAGCAAACCATGACATATATCAAAAATTTTCCATTGGCTCGAGATACTTAATTATAAAAGAAAATTTATAACTAACATTTATTTCCAACCTTCTTTGAGTGCCCATCATTGTGGATTTTGCTGGAGCAATAGGAACATGTACCCTATATTAGAAAATTATAAGATAGGAAATACTTTTCTTCTGACCAAAAGCTAATTGTAATGGGGA